>JAFIDM010010028.1:59901427-59949635 GCA_023159025.1 Thereuonema tuberculata | reverse complement strand
TGCTAGCTTAAAGATATTTTATTTCTAAATGCAAAATAAATATTGTATACTTTATAAATATAAGCAATTGAAACTGCTTTATATTTACTACATTTTGTATGTAAAACGCATTTGCTGCCCAACCCCACAAGAATAATAACATAGAAATTAATTCATCTATATTATTTAAAAAAATATGTGTACGTCAGTAACAATTGAATTACACAACAATTGAAGTTCGCACGCGCGTTGCCAGGCAACAGGAATATTGTCACATGATCAACTCAACAGCACACATTTCCGACTGTTACAAATGGATTTCAATATTGTATTGTTTAGAATTTAACTTTAATTTATTTTTAGTGAAACTGAAATCATTTATAAAGCCGTACACGTGAATATGTCGTACAAAGATAATTTATACAAAAATTAAATACACAAATTTGACGACTAGTTTCTCCGTCGAGAGACGGTATTATCAAGTAAAGATACAGCTTGGGTGAAGGTAGTTATACAATAATTGAGCAGGAAATGACAATCATGAAATTCTTTTGAATGCTGGGTACAGGCTGGATACGATCCTGGGGGCGGAAACTATTTTTAGTGTTTTTTTTTTTGTACCTTAATTTACTTTTAATGTAATTTATTTTTTCAATAATTGAAATCTAGTTTTTCCGTTAAATATGGGAGACTTTCTGCGTGAAAGCAACTGGCAGCCATCTAGTAACTGTTAATTTTCTTGTACTTAATTCTATTTAAAAAAAAAAACAAAAATAAATTTTCAGCTTTATTTTATCTAACAATGTTCGGAAATGGTTTATTGGAAGTACGGTAAGTTAAGCCATTCCAAGTTTTTTGAAGGCTTGGGAATCGCCTGGAGAGGCCTTTACCAGTCTACCTCGAATTCCGTCCCCATCGCGGCAGTCTGCTATGCGAATGCCGTGCGTAAATAAAGAGTCTGATAACAGTCTCAGATATTTTTATGCATTAATTAGTTACCTTAAATGTAAAATATATAACAATTCTAGAGAGTTGTGCAATTGCATTTTTTAATAAATCCCTAGGGGGTCTAATTTCTATCACAATCAGTAGAGAGATTATATTATGTTCAATGTAAATTAGGAAATTTTGAATAGTCGTAATTAATGTTTAAACAAAATGAACAAAAAAAATTAAAATACAAATTTTTCAATAGAAATAAATTTGAAAAAGTAGAAATTTCAATTGAAGAATAAGACTGCTGATAAGCATTGATTTTATTACTGATTAGATAATGACTGAAGGTTAGATTATTTTTTTTATTTTTATTATTTAAATTCTTTAGTACTAAATACTTCTAAAGTCCAAATTTTTAAACAGTTTTCTTGAAATGAGATTCCTAATTACAGATATTAGCTGTTCCGGCGTAGGAGAATGGTTAAAGCATTGCTTTGCAGCTCTATTTGTAGGATTGAATCTGGGTTCGAATCCTCGAGCTGGCTTAGATCTTTTCATTCTCTATTGCTTCATTTTTTACGTAACTTCAATTGCCTACGGAATGTCGGACGATTTATTTGGCGAAATAATCTGCAATTATCGCCTTCTATTAAAAGGCCTAGGCGAAGAAAAGAGACGGAAACAGTTTCAGCTTCCTAGGGTAACTCTTTTTAGAGATAACTTGACCAAGGACTGATGTTCTAAAACATTTTCTTTCTTTCACAAGGGTTAGACCAAAAATATAGTTGTTTACCATATTGTATACAATTACACTGCAAATATTTCCCATACATGAGAAATGATTTTTTTTTTTTATACCAATTCAATATGGTGTTCTATCAGGTAAACCCTTTTAACCTTGTCATAAAGCATCTCCTTTTCAACACTTTTTTTCTTTCTCTCTCTCCTTGGCTTGCATTTTGGGACGCTCGATAAAGGTTAGGAGGTGCGAATAGATGATAGCTTACGAATGGTGCCATCAGGGAATGAAGGCGGAGGGACACAGATAGGAAGAAGGGGGAGGAAGAGCCTATATTAATCGGCAGGATCTTTTTGTTCGAGAGATTCCATTCGCGAAAGTGGCGAGGGAGGGGAAAACCCCCACCCACCCAATTTTGATATCAACTTTGGGAACGAAAATGCTAACTCTTAAAATATTAGAAAATAAAATTTAGAAGCTTTATAAAAATAAATAAAGATATATTAGAATTTAAATGAGAAACAAAGTCTTGTAGCGATTTAAAAAACAAAATGCAGGTCTCAGGAACCAACTTGTGAGAGACAGAAAAGCTATTAAATCATCTCTATTTCTATTGTCCTCACGCTGAAAGATGAAACTCCCAGAATGCAAAGCAGATTATAGATTGTCCTTTCCTGGCAGTTCGCTAACATTGAAATAGAAGAGAGACCTCTTCTATTTCATTGTTAGCGAACGGCCAGGAAAGGACAATCTATAAACTGCTTTGCATTCTGGGAGTTTCATCTTTCAGTGTGAGGAAAATAATCACCTTTGAACCCATGAAAGGATTTTCTCGAAAGTTGAGATGAGGGTAAACGGATAAGTCAGTTCCCCTATTTGTGTTTGTAAAAATAAAAAAAAAATAAAAAATTATCAGGTTACTCGAAAACTGAGTGGTCTTTCCCAGGTAAATTAAATTTCAGACATTAATCTGAGACTTTGTGTAAGTACTGTATTTTAAAATTAACAATACAATGAAAAGCATACTCACACATGAGTAAGGAATCACTGATCTGTTTTTACATTTTTCGATATCGGCAATTCAGAACAGTTATTTCAGGTTTCCTAACCTTCATCAGCTGGATTCGCCCAGTATCTAACAGTCAGTGATCCCAATGTAAGATACTGGGCGAATCAGCTGATGAAGGGTAGGAACACTGAAACAGTTGTTCTGGATTCCCGGTATTGAAAAATCTAAAAACAGATCAGTGATTCCTTACTCGTGTGCGAGTATGTTTTTCATTGTATTGTCAATGTTTTTTCCATACGTTAAACTTGTTGTTATATTTAAAAATTACTTGTTTCTTTTTAGGTCAGAAATATTTTCTTCAAAAAATGATATTAAAAGAATGATGGCCTTTCAATCACTATAAGAATGATTAGTTTGAGGATTAGCAGGCTCCAATTTCTCTAAAAAACTTATTTAAGAAAATTGCCCGCCATTGCTGGCAATATTTCAATAATATTGCTGGCAATATTTTCATTAATATGTATTTTCATGAGTACTTTCATCACAAAAGGGCATTAAAAATCCCTCATTTACAATCCTTGTCCTCTCCTTGAAAGTTTTTCTTCCCTGCTTTCCTTCAAGTTGGATTCTCCGAATAACGAATGTATCAACGGACCATCAAGTGTTTCAAAGAAACGGTTTTTGAACTGCATTTTATACCATTTATTTTCTACATATTTTATAATCCACAGAAGAATTGATTTAAAAATTCCGAGTTTCTAATTCTTAATGTAATGGCGGTGCTTTTTAAAAGAATAAAATAACTAAACAAACAAAACTTCCGTATTCCAAAAATAAGTATATTTTATATAAACATCCATATTTCTTCTTCAACTCCTTTCTTTTGTAATGTATATCATTAAACATCTTCAACGACACAAGAAACAAATGTTTAAATATCACATTTATTTCAAAACAGCAAATTTTCAAGGAGAAATAAACATCTCCCCTTTTTTCAAGCCTTTTAAATATGTAAAAAGGCTTCAAAAAGGGGAGACGTTTATTTCTCCTTGAAAATTTGCTGTTTTGATATAAATGTGGTATTTAAACCTTTGTTTCTTGTAGAAGATATTTAATAAGTATATTTGTTAGTGTAACTCTTAAATTTTGTAAAATACGGTTCTTGGTAAGCCATAACTTTTATTAACGAAATAATAGTTTACACAAAAAAAAAGTGCCTTCAAAAAAAAGTGCCAAAATTAAATAAATAAAGAAGGTATACTTTCACTTATCCAATCGCCTAATAGAGACTAACCATGCAGAGCTTGGTGATCAATTTTCAGCTGAGCCACAAATAAGCAGCTACTAAATTCTATGAAAATTTGTTCAGCCGTTTTAAAGTGATGCATCCATAATTCGACAAACATACAAATGAAAAAAATAGACAAAAAAAAAACAAAGATGAAAGATGTTCAAATGGAACAGCATGATTTCACACGCCCAATCAATCAATAAATAAATAACTAGAAACACTAAAAACAAACAAACAAACAACTGTATTGCATGATTCTATTCTAAGATCAAAATACAAATAGGTCGAAATGAAGACGAAGTTTAGGCTTAATTAGTTAAAAGAAATACAATTGTAAAAACTTTTGTAATTAGCTTTTTTTACGTCAAATCATTTTCTACAGTCGCGCATGCGTAGTGAACAAATTTTAAAACTTTCTAAACATTGAATGATATCTGAGATAATATTCCCCCCATAATTGGACCGGGAAATTCAGAGTAAATAAATGAATAAATAAATAAGAAAGGACGGGTTAGGATACAGTAAATTATAATAATACTGTACACAAAGCTTTACATCTAGATTTTACAAACTCATCTCTTAAAAATACTTCACTGAACTCTGTTGATGACTCGTTAATTGAGGAATAAATGTAATAATGAAGTTGTAGGCGTATTTCTGATAAGGGAGACTGATCTGGCCTGTAAAATCTCCGGACAAAGACCGGAGATGACGAGATTAAAGTGAATGCCTGGCGTGCAGCTCTCCCTTGTGGTAAGGATGTATTTACGCTGCATCGTCTACCAACCGGAACAACGGAGCATTATTACTCGGAAGGTCGGAAATGACGATATTAAAAATCCGGAATGGATTGAGTGAACGAGAATATCAAAGTAAGTTCCTGATCGGATAGAAAATAAATGCTGATAGTCCATATCCCCTACAATGAATAGAGATACGGAAAGCCTCATCCATTTTACATTCTTGTATGTTAATTACAAACTTTTGATATTTCCATTATTTTCATTCCCAAAAAAATAGCGCCAATTTATAAAAATAAAATAATAAAATCTAAAAATAAAATAATATAAAATAAACTAGGTAAAGGCTCACTCTTCATCTCGTAGTGACTGATCTTGGAGCGATAGGAAGGAGGGTTACTTTTAAGAGATGGGTGGAGAACAAAAGAATTGCACTCATAGTTTTAATTACCGTAAATAATCATCGTACTATATTTTAAGAAAATCAGTCCACGCGTTTTGTCGTGGAATTTGGAGTTTTTTTTTGAGGAATGAAAAACTGGAGACAATTGTACTCATATTCCAAGTTATACCATAAATAAGTATCTAGGCAAGTTTTAGAGAAAACGGCCCAGAAGTTTTAGCGTGATAATTGCACAACCAAACAAAATAGAGAAATAAGTTATCCAAAGAGAACAATAAGTCTTCTCATGCTCAAGCAATAATTTTAAAATTTCCAATAACATATCTCATAACTCATAATTGTTATGAATGAATAAAAATAATAGTATCTCTATTCTTGTCTATGGGTGAAAGGGAAGTAGCGTTAATTTCTTCTTCATTTACAAAACCCTTGCTAAATCTTTTCAAGTATAATCTATTACAAATCCGTTAAGTTTAAGATACCAACAATATTAAACGTCTCATTAATCAATTATTAAATATAATATATCGTACTGGAAAAAAAAACTTAACCTATCAATCCATGAAGGTTAAAAATGCACCAACAATATATAACGTTCTAAGAAAGTAATCAATTCTTAATTATAATAAAATGAAATATAAAATTTAGAAAAATAGCCGATTATTTATCTTATACAATAAATATGATAAACAGGAAACTACAAAAACTGATTTAAATTTTTAAAATCTTGCTTAAATAAATAAAGGAAGGAGGATCGGGCTGATGAATCCCAAAAAAGGACGAAACGGCCGTTCCCGATTCCATCTGATCCAAAGGCATGATGTGGATCATGCATTATTTAAATGCAGTCTTCGGTTTTTTTCATTTCTTAAATAGAATAATCGTTTAATTTTATTCCCTTATCCTTCTTATTTATTCAATTAAAGCTATTAAAAAACCAATGCTTCAATTATAAATATTTCTTTGTCATCTTTAATCTTACATAAAATTTCGACGATTGGATCAGGATTATGT
The DNA here is from genome assembly GCA_023159025.1 of Thereuonema tuberculata. Classification (NCBI taxonomy): domain Eukaryota; kingdom Metazoa; phylum Arthropoda; class Chilopoda; order Scutigeromorpha; family Scutigeridae; genus Thereuonema; species Thereuonema tuberculata. Next base: position 59,943,524 of record JAFIDM010010028.1, on the reverse strand, counting down.
TGTTCATCAATATAATTCAAATAAGAATGCCTTTTTGAGTCGAACTGATACTCTGGGACGGCCGTTTCGAGCTTGTTGGACTATATCAGCCAGAGCTAATCAGCCAGTGCAAGACAATATAATGGTGTATCTAATCTGAGAGGCCCTTTTTGCCATTTTGGTAAGTTCTCTTTATTTGTTCAACCAATGTCCTTCCAGTATTACCAAAATACACAGATCCACAACTTCTACACTTTAATTTATATATGTTTAATTCAGTGCAATATAATTTATTCTAGTTACTATGGTTTCTAATTTGGTTCTGAATGAATCCTTCCTTAACACGCACTAGTCTTACATTATTTTTCTTACAAAAGCCATGAATAGAACTATTAAGTTTAACATCACATTAGACCTTTATAAACCTCTGGTAGTTTTCTTTACTTTCTTTTAACTTTCCTGTGCTTTTCGAACTGAAACAAAACACAGTGTTAATCACGCACCTCAATTATGAAACCAGCGTTATCTTTTCTGAGGTGCCATTGCATGTGTGCAGAACACTTCAACACACTATGAGTAATTCGTAGGAAGGGAAGTCTTCATCCCCTGCACAAGATCAACACTGACCTATCAGATATTAGTCAAGGGAAGGGAATATAACCTAGAGGGAAGTATTGACATTGTAAGGTATTTCTTTTATTACCCCACATAGTAAAGATATAATTATCATGGAAACAGAGTTAGTGTATCTTCACTACAACATTCTTTAGTTCTTTCTTTTTTTTCTTGTCTTTTTCTTTATTTATTTTTGGGTTTCTTGGTGGGGGGGGGGGAGTCAGTCCCCTTAGCCCTCCTCCCCCGTGGGTGCGCCACTGGTTTATTCTGATATATGTTTCTAGCAATTCATACAGGAATATGAAAAAATCTTACTTAAAGAATGACGAGACAGCTCGAAGGATTACCGTTTTCTTGCCTAGATCAATGATAGGTGCACGTATCTTTCTGCATTGTAGCAAAAAGCAGATATCGTCTAACAAATAACAGATATCCTAATGTGTATATAGTGAGGTTTAGTGGTTGAGCATGCAGAGATAGGGTGTTATTTTTGAAAGATGGGAGAGTGCATTAATCGTCATATTTGAAGTTGGACCATAAATAAGTACTGTACCAATTTTTAAGAAAATCATTCCAGCCATGTTAGCCTTAAGCGCAATCAAATCGACAAACAAGGAAGAACTATGATCCAGTGGAATAATATGACTCTACTGGGTAACACATTTCTTCAACTGCGTGTTTCTGTTAGCACAACGTGTTTTGAACCAGTATATCACAGCATTTTTGAATGGATTGACAGGGAAGGTTGTAGTTCCTGGCCCAACGACTTGAATCACCAGTGATCACCAGTGATCACGAAAATTGATCAACGTACGCAACAGAATGTGTGGAGTGAGATTGAATATTTAAATATACACTCATTAACAAAAAAAACGACGATCTAGAAGGAGTTGTCCGATGGAGACAAAAATTGGTGGAGAGAAAGATTATGTACAGAATAGAAAATGATTAAAATTTCAGACAAATTGAATGATTTATTTCACAGTTACAGAGTTACAAAGTAACGAGCTCAATAAGGTGTTGACCCACCTCTACCCTGAATGTAAGCTGCCACACGACGTGGCATAGAGTGATAAAGCTCCCTGATGGTCTCCTGCGGTATTTCTTGCCAAATTTGCTCCAATTATCGGGCTAGGTCATCCACATTCCCTGGTGGATGCAGTCGCCTTCCCATTATATCCCATACATGCTCGATTGGAGAGAGATCTGGGGATCTGGCTGGCTAAGGAAGTTTTTCGCAAGCTACAAAACAGGTCATAGCAACATGTGCCGTATGTGGTCTGGCATTATCTTGCTGAAAAATAAGTCCAGGATACTGCAAAAGGAAGGGTAGCAAAACAGGTCTCAGAATGTCGTCGACGTACCGCTGTGCTGTAAATGTGCCGCTAGTGACGACCAAAGGGGTTCGGCTAACAAGGGAAATGACATCCCAGACCATAACTCTTGGTTGAGGGCCTGTGTGGCGTGCAATAGTGAAAGCAGGATCTCCACGCTGCCCTGGGCGTCTCCAGACACGTCTGCGACGATCGCCAGGACACAGTTGGAAGCGGGATTCGTCGCTAAATACTATACGTCCCCAGTCAGCATCATTCCAACCGGATCGAGCCAAGCACCACTGTAATCTGGCCCGACGGTGCGCAGACATGAGTGGCAGGTGGCGTAGCGGTCGGTACGAGCGTAGATGTCGCTCTCTCAGCCGTCTGTGAATGGTCATGGTGGTCACTCGTGTGCGGGTCGCATGTCTGATGGTGGTCACTCGTGTGCGGGTCGCACGTCTGATGGTTGATAACGATGATTCAGGCGCTGTGACAGCTGATCTGACAATCACTCTATCCTCCCGCTCTGCTGTGGCCCTAGGTCGACCATTACCTTCAAGACGCTGAAATCTGCCACTGTCCACCCATTCCTACCAGCATCTTCTAATCGCCGCATCACTTTGACCCATATGACGAGCGATTCTGCGATTTGCCCAACCTATCTCTTTCAATCCAATGATACGACCTCTTTCAAACTCTGACAGTTGCACGTAATGAGCTCGAATCCTGCGGCGAGACATTTTTTCAGTCGTTGAAAGTTATCCTAACTCGCAATGCAACAGAAATTTTGACCATCATATTGAGAATCGCTTCTTATATACACCTGCTGAGTGCGCAGTTCCGATGCGCTGTAGCTCTCGCTATTCATTCATTGGACACCAAAGTTTAATCATTTGCATGGGCGGTCCCAATGTCATTCGGACAACTCCTTCTGGGTGCATCTTTTTTTTTGGTATCTATTTTTTTAATGAGTGTATTTGCATCTTTGATAGGTGTAAAAGAAATTATTATATTTATTATTATATTTATTATTATATTTATCCACCTCCTGTGGATTGCCTTACTTGGTTTCGCGATCTGAGCTTTCGACAGAGGGTTTGTGTAGCTGATGAGTCCATAAAGAGGACGAAACAGCCGTCCCACACTCCCACTGTTGATAGCTCAGAGGCGAAATCTTTTGTTTACTTTGGTGCCGTTTTGGTTTATTGTTTAATTTATTACAGGCATGTTAAAATTTCTTTGTAATTCTTTGTATTATATTTATTGTTCAGCTTCGTTTTAGTAATGTAATTATTTCGAAAAATAATGATTTTCAATATTGAATTCATTTCATGTAGACGTATATACTCATATATGATATATTACTTCTATGCAGTTAAGATTCGAACCTTGATAATTACTGGTTACAAAGCAATTACTGGTATATCCCCATCTTTTAATCAATCTTTTAAAATCCACTTCTTTCTGGATTTGTTCTCCTACTCCCCCCCCCCCAAATTAAAAAATAATAGAAACGCTCTTCAATAATACGGTGATCCCTAAATACTAGGTACAAAAGGAATCCGTGAAAAAAAAACCGGAACCTCCATGATAAAATGCGGAAAAGCTATTCGGAAATGTCACTTAGTAAACAATTGGTGTCATTTATTGATCTTCACTGGCAGTAGTTTGAGTTTTAATATGTTTAGAAGTCGAAATTCACTGAATGTTGTCATTCGGAGTAACTCCTACGTGTCTGAGTGTAATGTTGTAAAAACACAAAAACTTTAAATGCAATTAAAGGAAGAACCTCTGAAAATCCGCAAGAACTTACGACTTTGCGCGGTTAAGATGCGTTAAGGATTAAATACCTTTAGCAGCTTTTCTGATTGTAAGTCTCTGCAAAGAACTGTCAACAGACTGACGAACACAGGAAGACAAGCTATCCTAAATTCAATGCCAAAATTAAGGGTGATACATCTCACAGTCAAGCCTTAAAAGTAGGGTTAATTTTTTTCGATTTTGGCACGAAAGTCAATGCCAATGCCAATGGACTCCAATTAGAGAGTATATCTTACGAAATTTCACAAAGTGTTACATGCATATCATGTTTCGACAAATAATAGGATAATGTAAATTTAATGATTTAAATTCAGTTCGGGCCACGCAAATATTAGACCACAGAGAACAAAGTTGGCGTCCGGACTTACGATACAACGAATGATAACATCTAAAGTCTACTGATTACTAAAATAAATGTTAATATGTAAGTTGGGAACGTAGAAAATGACAAAACTCGTTTGTAGGGTGTCTGTGATACCTAGTTAAGGGGAGAAAATAAATGTAATTTAAGGTAAACTTTCAGAGATTCAAAATTTAATAAACAACTTTACGCAGAAATGAATTCTAGCGAACTCCTTATGTCGTAAGATGTTTGTCAATGACAAAATGTTGATGGATTTTGTTTTGCCCCTAGCTCTTTTCTATTAACGAGATATACATCAAGATTATTAGGAATGCTTCTTTTAAGATCATTAACCTACTAATTAAAATGTCAGCTTTCTAGACCAAACAGCTGTTGAGCTATTCTCATACAAATGGACGAAATAGCATGCTGAATTCGAGCATGCTTATTTAATTTTTTGTTATAATGCTGTTGTCTCCGAAGCAAAGTAGAAGGCATCACAAACTTTATACTAAATTTATAATATTTTCGTATTTTAACTTAGATATTTTACTGTACAAATCTAATCAAAGACAAATGGACCACTTGAGGTTTACGCCCCTATCGACGTCACGTATGACGTGTATCCCACATGCGGCGAGAGCTTGTGGGATAAACAAACATATAACTTTGTGTGAATTACTTAAAAACGTCGATTTTTGATATTTCAAGACGGATGGTTCAATACTGTGCAGATCCTTATTGTAATAATTCTGTAAAAACGCTTGGAATATCCTTCTTTAATATAATATTTCTTCTATATCTACACCGGTTAAAACAAAGCACATGGCTTTGTTTATCCCAAATGCTAAGCAGTGGTCTGGTGGGGTATGTTGTTACTATGAAGCCCCGCCTATCCTCAAGTGGTGCATTAAATTATATCCTTCTTTGAAAATATATTGCTGATGTCTTCTTCAATAGGCGATAATCAACTCTACATCCAATCTGAAAATTTTGGAAGGCTTACAATCGTTGCATCCAAATCACATCTTTTCGTTCAGCCACTATATCTCTAGGGTTAAAATGAAGCACATGGCTTTGTTTACCCCACAAGCCAAAAAGTAGACTGGTGGGATATTTTGGAACTACGAAGCCCCGCCTATCCTCAAGTGGTCCATTGAAGTGATTATACAGTCTAACAGATGGATGTTGACGATCTCGTTTGCGTGAGAATTACGGAAAACACGAGATCTGGCCATTAGCCTCTTCAGCAGATCTCAAGGAATTTAGTATCTTGAATGTCTGTCACGAGGAAAATGCTATGCAATGAATTTATTGTTTGTTTATTGACTGTTTTCAATTTATGAAAAGTATATTAAAATGTAGTAAAAGTCTCCTGCATTTCCCCGTATTATAATTCATTTAAATATTTCAATTTACTTCGCCATTTTGTGAGAAGACATGGATAGAGGCTATTCTCGCGTAAATTACGTGAAATCACGAAAATACGAGATCGTCAAGATCCGTCTGTTGGACTATAGCTTACTTCGGGAAGATCTGATACTATCTAAAAATGTAAAGCTCTTCAGAAGGCAATAAAAGCAAAAAACAAATTGTGCATAATTATCTGTATGTTTTAAATGAAATAAATTATAACTACTTTATTATTAGAATTATCTGTTCCTTTAAAAATTTTATTTGTAATTTATGCAATCATCATCTATGAATTACAAATAATTGATTTGTATATTGATATATTGATTATTATTATTTATATTATACATGTATATTACATGTATATTGTATATTGATTATTATTAATTTATGGACTACACATTTACTTAATATTCTGTTGTTATAAAATAAGTAACTTCAATATTATAATATTTTTTTAGCTTTTTTCTTTAGCGAAGCGTCGAGCAGTTATCTTTGAAACTTTTACAGAAGTACAAGAATCTTCTTAATATATAGAAAATGAATGCTTCTTTGTTTGTTTGTCCCATATGCTTTCCTATACCATTCATCAGATTGCGATGAAACTTTAGTGAGTTGTTATGCGGACGCCCGCGAAGATTTCTGAATTAGTAGAACCATTTCACAATATCTGGTGCGCGAGGCGTTTCAACAAATGAGTATTTCCGGTTTGAACGTTTGCAGTTTCCGGTGCGACTCGCATTTGCAATGACCATCAACAAAGCACAGGGACAATCGCTTCAAGTGTGTGGACTAAATTTGGAAAATCGATGCTTCATCTGATCACGTGACCTGCTCACGCGTCGGAAAACCTTCAGATTTATTCGTGAATGCACAAGACGGAAAAACAAAAACTATTGTGTATCCAAAAGCACTTCAATAAATAAACAGAATTAAAACACAAACACTTTCTTTCTTTGAGTGGCATTGCAACGCATGCCGGGTACAGCTAGTTATCAATAATTAACCAAGGGTAATAGTTTATTCATATTATTATTCACATGTATTCTTGTAGCCAATTTAATTTATATCGAAGTTAATAATGCAGATTCATCGCTAGCTTACTTTCCTAGGAAAAGGAGGATCATCAAGTCAGTCTGTTTGTTTGTTTTGAAGCATTGGATGAATCTTCTTGAAGTTTGGAATGCAGATTTATGGAAAAGAATCCTTTTCGAAAAGTTAACACCCGAAAAACAATTAACACCAATAAAAATTTTCACAGATAAATATTAGAAGCCAAAAAATGGATTTCTATCCATGTCTTAAAAAAAGGGTATTAAGTTTTTAATCCTCTTAACGTATTTATATTTTCTTAACGGTTTATGATGAATAAAGTTAATTGGATTCAGACAACTTAACATATTAATGTGCTGATTTATTATTTTCTATGAAAGTAGAAGATATCTACTTACTGCTTTTATTTAGTCAATATTATAATTTAGAAAACAGGCAAAAACTGGTTTCCTCTGTACAAAAACCAAGGCGACTCCGCACTTGTTTATTGCAACACAGCGAGCATTCAAAAAAGGTGAATCACATCTCAGAGGAAGTGACGAAAAATGGATCCAAGTAGCCAGTACGCAGACTATTTTAAAAATAAATCCTTTATTGCATTTTTGTCAACAATAAACTTGATTCTGTTGCTGTTTAATGCAATCATTCGAGTTTGACAGAACGCAATAAAGAATTTATTTTTAGATATAGTTTGTGTAGTGACTACACGGCTCCATTCTTCGTCACTTTCTCTAAGATATGAAATCAAATTTTTTCCCTAATTCTACAAGTCATAAGGTTTCCAGTAAAATATGACTCATGTCTGTCCGACTTGCAGTTTGAACTGTAAAGGTGGGACAGGAGTACGGACACACGGACAGAATGAACGTAAGATCTTCCTGCGCCTCACCCCCCCCTTAATTTTACATTTTCGTGTATGGGGATCACTAAAAAAAAAGAGAGAAAAACTCTCACGACTTTAAAAGTAAAAAAAAAAAAAGCTTTTAAGGAAAGTAGGTTTCAAGGTCTTTCAAGAACTTCTTGTAATTTTTTACACTGCTGTAGTAAATGAGAACTCTACCTCGAATTGGATTCTTTGTAAAAAAACTTAAAATTAATTGCAGGACATCATGTGGCACCTCTAAGATTAAAACAAGAACAATAAATACACAATAAAAATAAAGAAATTCATGAGCTGACATTCCGTCGGTCTCAATGAATATTCTCTCCGCATTAAAGAAATAAAAAAGCTCCTAAAAATTTTATAAACAACAATGGTTGACAGCAAGTATTTACTAAGTGACATCCTACAACAGCTGTTTCACGCTTTATCAGCATTTCTTAATGCGCAGAATATTCATTGAGGCCGGCGGACTGCCGGCACATGAATTTCTTTCTTTATTTTTAGTGGATTTTTTAATTTTGGAGGTAGCACATTATGTCCCACGATTGATCTTATTGACCTCCGTATGGAGACTTCACTATTTACTGGTGACTGCTCTCAGCTGATAATTGCCAATGAAGCGTGAAACAGCTGTTCTGAGATGTCACCTAGTAAACAGATGGTCTCAACCATTGTAGCTTAAAATTTATTTAAGGTATCACAGCCTAACGTAACTGCTTCTACGAAATACAGAAAAAAACTAAATTAATGCAACAAATTACACCATTGTCGGTTTGAATTCGTGCCGAAGACGACGCGCATTCAGGCGTTTGTTTACCTGCTGTACGAGAACGCTCGAAATATGCGAGGATTTTACAGTTATTATGCAGATTACGACAAAATTCCAAGTAAGAGAAACTGTCGTATTGTTTGTTGTCTTAAGGTCCTACATTATTAATAAGCAAGACTTCAACTTAATTAACAATTTATATTCTGAACAGAAAGTAAATATAGGCGTTAAGTAATGATAAAGTTGAATTTTGTAACAGAGATGAGAAATTCGGGAAGTTGTTTATTAAACAGAATGGTGAAGTATAAAAAGTCATTTTTCACCCAATATATAGGAATCTGCTGTTGTTGAAAATTCTAGCCTTTTGAGCTTATAGATGCGGAGATCAAAATTTGACTGCCAATCCAAACCCTCACTGCCATCCAAAGACAGGCGCTAGAATTTTCCGATCTGTACTTGTTTTCATGCTTTCGCTTCCTAGCTCTGCTATATATTTAATTGTTTCTCAATTTGCCACTACAGAATGAATGGTTGATCGTCGTGACTTCAACGGATTTCAATCCAATTAAAAATATTTGACGTAATAAAACCGAATCATGAAGGTAGACAGCTACAGAATCTAGCGGAGTTATGAATGTTTTGTTTATTGCGAAGAGAGAAGTTACAGCACTTTAGGTAAGTAGCTGTAGTAAGTAACTGTAAATGTAAGTAACTGCAACTGTTACTAATTTTGATTAGATCAAATTCCATATCAATTTTGAAGCCTCATGTTTATATTTCATAAGAGATCTTGTTAATTATTTGTCTCATTTGATAAAAGGTAGAGTGCACCCTAGGACTCGAATCCTAAGAGAACAACCTTGGTGAAATCTTGGAGTTAAAAATATTACCGGTAAAAGCAACAGTTGGCACGACAACTATATTTTTTTAACTTAAATTTAGTTTTAAAATCTTGCAATTGAGAGGACAATTTAGAGGACACTACTGCATGAGCGTGTAATAAGACTGATGAGTAGCCATTAATTATACAAAGCTTTCAGAGAAGGGAGAGAGAATCAAGAGAGTTCAATATGGAACAACATCACGCAGTGCAAAGGAAGACAGAGAGATGCAATTCTCGTGAGACTGAAAGTGACCGACAAATCTCGGCAACACAGAGGTTACGTGAATGGATCAGACAAATGCAGGGCCCACAGATCCAAGCAAACATCCCGAATTACTGCTTTTCTCTAACCAAAATTAAAGCAGAGAATGTAATATTCTCTGTATATTACATTAACAATGAACTTTTTATTCTGCTATTATTAGGATTAGCATTTTTATGACATTCACATTTTTTTTCCCTTGAGCTTCAATTCCATTTCTTAGGGGATACAAATACATCTCAGGCTTTTGTATTCAAATAATATATATTTGTATTATGTATACAATTGGCCTGTTTTGAGTTATAGAGCAAATTCTAATAAATAAAGCTTATTTAAGAGCATAAATAAGACCCTTTATTATTAAAGGCTATTTTTTTAGATAGCATATTAGGTAATATTTTTGGTCTTGAAGAAATGCGTAAACATAACGTCCTTTTCTTTCTTTGGTTGGATGGGCCATTTTTTAACAAATACTTACATTCTATTTCTTAAGTCGTACTTCATTCATCTATTAAAATTTTTAGGTTATTTTTATCTAAGTAAAATATTTAGGTCATATTTTTAGATTATTACAATAATATTTCCAATATTTCTAGAGCACCAACTTTTATTGACATATCGGAAATGAAATACTCAAATACAATAATCTTAGAAAAGATAACAAGATGGCAAATAGTTGAACTTCAATAGATAGTTTTTACTTTCTTAACGTAAAAGAATACAAGCATTAAATTTAAAAAAATCTCAGTCAGTTTTTATTATAAAGAGAAAAACTAGATTGTTGTTTCAAAGATTGCTCATAAACCAAAATTTTTATAAAAATAGTTATATCTCTGTAGGAAATATTCACAGGCTACCTCTAGAAATAATATGTTTTTAGAATTATACTTTTTTTTATTGTCAAAGGTGGCCTCACTTACAATTAACTTTCATAAAGTTTGATATTTTAACTTGTGGTAAATAACATCAAAAATTGGAGCCAACTAATTCGACACTTAAAAAGCAACACCCGTTAAAAAGATAAAAAACTAAATGATGGGAATTTTAAATGTTTTTAGTTTTTTATCTTTCGCGGGGTGTTGCTTTTTAAGTGTCGAATTAGTTGGCTCCAATTTTTGAAATTAACTTTCATGATGATTTGTACCAAACTAAACCTAAATTTTTCACTCCAATTCCTGTGAGTTATCTTTTACTAAATCAGTTATTATTCCTAAGTTAGGTCTGTATTTTTTTTTTTTAATTTTTCACTTAAGCTTAAGTAAAATAACTTTTTTTGCGAAGAAATTATATTATTTGCAAAATGGTTATTTCAATAGTCTCCATTGATTTTAATACCTCTAAAACTTAAAAACAAATTTGTAACAGTAGATTGCCCATATGGAAAGAAAAAATGGAACATTTTTTTGCTAGAGAATATTACATTGTTTTAAATATGAAATGCAATCACTAATCTACTTTTCAGAGAAGATAACGCTACCATTCTGCTGACAGCTTTCTGTTAGTAAAGTGGAACAAAACTTTGCAGTCACAAATTCAGATATAAGTTGTCAAGTACGTATGTACGTATGTATGTTTGTAATTGAAAGACTTAGTAATCTCAGGAAACCAGTGCTCAGTTTCAAATTTTGATTGTAGCCTAGTTATTATATCGTACATCTTTCTGCTTGAAACTCTAACAGTGCTAAAATTTCCTCTGGTTGACCCAAAACTATATGAAGTCATTAAAACAAAAGCACACTTTATCCACGTCAATTTATTTACATTTACATTTATCTAAAGAACTTTTTAAGGATCGAAAACTAGAACTTGTTATTTTTACAGAATTACCTCCAAGGAATGCCATTTCCCGGAAAATATCACAATCGGGAAGATTATATCAAAGACATAATTCTGTCAGTTGCTTTATTTCGTTAATCGAACGTTCTTTAAAGTAAGGGATGTGTTATACAGAAAAAAAGCCTCTCAGTTTCTTTTCTCTGTAACTATGATCGTCAGTATCTCATTTCCACTTTGTTTTTGTTTTTGTTCACCTTGACGAATAATATATTTTAAAATTCGATTTTGTTGTTTCGTGCTTCACTCTAGCAAGTCTTTTAATTCCAATGTCCTTGCAAATGTTGTAAAAGTCAAGCCTAGACTTATAGTGTAATAGACTGCAGGAAAACAATGCAATTTATTTCCTTCACTATTCCAATCAACTTATTGCAAACAGATAAGTATCAAACAGTTGAGTGTTTTCTCCGAAATAAAAACTTACTGCAATAAATTAACACTTAAGATGAAACACGATTTCTTTTGCACGTAGCGCTGTGGGCCATTAAAGCAGAATATTATATTAAAAAATAAATTTCGGGACAACTTTACAATGGGTAGCACACAATGCTAACACTAACTATCTATTTCAGTTGCTTCCATGAAAATAATCCAAATTAAATTGTGGGGAGAGGTTCCAGGCACATACACCCCAAAATCAACAAACTGACCCTCACGTGACCACCCAACTGATCTTTACTGCTATAAACTCATCAACCAATTAAACCTTTATAATACCACAAAGTAAAGTTTCACGTAAATTCATTAAATTTGAACACCACTAAAAAAAAACCGCGTCTATAAGCTGATAACAGAATATTCAAATCTTTTCAATTTATCAACAATCACTGCAAGTAACTGGTTACTTCCGGAAATCCGTCTTTAATGTGGAAGAAGCCCTTGAAAAGCTCTCAAGATAAAAAAAGAATGTACATATGCCCACAATCGTAGTTCTTGGTCCACCATCTTCCATTGTCCATTCTCTGGCTTTCTCTCCTTCTTCATCCCTTGGGACAACCCTCCCTCCCCCTCCTTTCCTCTCGTGACACCAGGGTGCGTTGAGCACCGATAAAACTCAGAGCGTACGTGCTTCGCCCTCGGCACTAAGCCCTCCCCCGTCTCCTCATCCCGCATGCTTCCCTTCACGACCGCCCACGGTCTCTTCGCCGCCGCAACTTCCCCCCATCAGCCACCCCTCCACCGCCTCGTCCTCCACCCCCTCCCGCTCCCTGCTTTCATCCCATCGCGCGCACTTCCACCCTCGATTCCTGCGCCCTTCAATACGCTTCGTTTGCAGCCTTTCCCTGGCGCCTTTAGGTTCCTTCGACTTCAAGGCGGGCTTTCCGTGTGAAACAGAACGGCCAATATTTCGGAAGCAACAAGTTTGTTATCAGGATTCGGAGACCAATTCAAAGCTTCGTCTGTGAAATATGAATATTTGTCTACAAAAGGAACTACACATTTATTCTGAGTCTTTACCTTTACCAGAACTTAATGTATTACAATACTGAAAATTTGACACGTTTGCAGATTTATGTCTCTCTTTTAAAGGTTAAAATGCATCATGTCCGTGTTCTCAAAGGAGATGGAAGTCCAGCTGGGAATCGAACTCACTCTTCCAGCATTTTGAAAAGAGCATTATACATAACAGATCCTCTTTCAGCTAATATTAAAAGTTGAGAAATTCTTTTACTATAGAATGATCGAATGTAAAACTAAACAGTGACATCAAAGTAATACAGTATAATAACAATAATAACAGAAAAAGAAACCACGATTTTCCCAAGCACTTCTTTTCACCTGATCATAAACCACATCCTAAAATAGAAGAAAATTAGGAATTTTAGCTACTTTCCCATCATTTATAGATATGTTGCAATAAATTTCAACAACTGCCTATCTTAGCATTACTTAGAAATAATGGGTGGTTAGAAATACTAGCGCGAACTTAATGTTTATAAAAATATCAATCAACCTGTCAAAATCTCTCATTCTTTAACTCTTGCAGTATTACATTCGATACTAATAGAAATATTAATGATTAATCTTTGATGATTATTATAAGAATTTACTTACTTTATTCCTAGCTTCCCTTGAGTTCCATTATTTCACCGTGCGATGCAAGCATTTCTATAAAAACTTTGGCCAAGGAAACATCTGCAAATATTAAAATAATAAATTATATGAAGTACGGTAAATTTTTAAATAAGTGTAGTACTTAAAACTTATATTTATATTAATAAGCTACAATTTAATTCAGTATCTATATGTCTATCAATTCTAAGAAAATTGTTCTGATGTTCTTTTAACACATCACTTAGATGAAAACAGCTTCAGTATAAATGAACGATTGAATCGCTTTTTTTTTTTTTTGCATGAAAATGTTATTATGATTACTTTACTGGTCACTTATTGACCAATAAATTACATTTTGATTTATAATTTTTTAATTACATAGACGAGGGGAGAACCCAATAATCCCTCCCTACCTAATTGATTAACTTAGCCACTACTTATATTTTTAAGAACACTACTGTACATAAAAAAATATAAACATTTTTATTTGCACAGTAGCCCCTTCCTTGTTAAATATATCCTCCCCCTCTCATGATTACATAGAGGATCACAGAGGATTAGAACACAATGTATGGGCTGACACATTCTTCATGCTGTTTTCCTATAAGTAATTGACATGTTATTATTATTATTATTATTATTTCTTCTCTTTTCTTCAGTGTTAACTGAGTTTTAAGTAGAGAGTACGGGTTTTAGTCAAAGTAACTCTTTACTATTGAAGGAATTGAGGAATTTTCTTGTGATGTGACATGTTGAGATTATTATCGCCTTTTGTAACTTGATGTATGTGTTTGGATTCAAATGGAGTATTTTAAGACTGTTTTGAATTTGCTTCGGAACTACTCCAGTAGCTGAAATAACAATTGGCACTATTATTATGTTTGTATGTTTCAAACCTTGGGTTTCCCCAGCAAAAACAATATGGCGGGTCAAGGACCAAAGCACATACTGCCAAGTGTAAAGATGTGTGCAAGAATGATTAGGGATGTGTGCTTGTGTCCATAAATTTCCTAACTATGCGTGTAGTGTTGAGTACCACAGCCTTCTGCAGTTGTGCATAAGTGTTTTTGTGAAGTCCTAGTGTGCTGAGACTGTGGTGCAATGTGTGAGGCACCAGACCAGTGGCAGACAGAACGATGGGTACAACACGTACTCGATCCTGCCTCCACTGCTTCTGGAGCTCGTGTGCTAGATCAGTGTATTTACTGATCTTGTCTGCGTGAGTTTTCTGCATGTTCTTGCTGATAGGCACTGCAATATCAATTAGATAGGTCTGTTTGTTGACCTTATCAACAAGTGTGATGTCTGGTCTGTTGTGATGTATAGTTTTGTCTGTGTAAATGGGGCGGTCCCAGTATAGTTTATATGAGGGTGATTCTAATACGCTTTGTGGTATGTACTTGTAGTACGGGACCGTGCTCTTAATAAGTGAATGTTTGTGTGCTAGTTGTTGATGAACGATCGATGCTACCTGATTGTGTCGGTGGAGGTAGTCTGTTTGAGAGAGAAGGGGACAGCCTGATATTACGTGGTCGATCGTTTCATGCGTAGTGTGGCATTTCCTGCATTTGTCGTCATGTGTGTTTGCATCGTGTAGAATGTGTTTCTTGTAGTTGCGTGTGGAGATGACTTGGTCCTGTATTGCGATCATGAACCCTTCGGTCTCCCCAAACAGCTCACCACTCGTCAGCCATCTGTTCGACGCTTCCATGTCGACATGAGGCTGGCTGAGTTCGTGATGATGTCTGCCATGGAGTTCCTTACGAGCCCATGATTCACGCAGCTGCTGAGTGTGGAGGTCAGGGGTGGTGAGTGTTGGAGAAGAGTTTTCGAGGTTAAGGGGTGTGAGGTGTGTGTCAGCCTTGACAATGGCTGAGTGAAGTGAGGAGTCTTCTGCTCTTTGGTGGAAATGTTCCCTAAGTGTATGTACTTGTTTTTCGTGTTTATTATTATTATTATTAATAATAATAATAATAATAATAATAACTGTTTTTGCATTTTAATTCCTACCACCTGGGATTTGTGTAATCGGTTTATGTAATTCTAACATGTTTTGTAATAGTACATTAAAGTAAATAAATTAAAAAAATATTATTATATTATTGTTTAAAGACTACACCTATAAAGCGGAGTTTATTTTTCCGGTTGCATTCGGGACCAGTTTGAGCTCTTAACAAAATCAAAATTTGGAAAATAATTAATTAGAATAGGTTTCAGCCATGTTTGGCTCCGATTCGATCGTACTAGTCCGACTTGATTAACATTGACGATACTTTCCGAATAAAGCGAACGAAAACCAAATTATTTTATTTTCGGTTTCAACAACCAACGGCGCTATCATTAACGCTAACACATAAATGGATGACTTTTTCGTACTTTTTCCTTATGTCCTATGAACTGGGCAAAGCTGGATTCTTCGTTTAGTGTGGATATAAAATGTAGGAAAATTTTTATATTCGCAAAGTTTAGGAGTGAGATCATGACAAACCCGAAGAATAGTCTTAACGTAGTGGAAGTGAACCGATTTCGACCGATCCTTCGTCTCAGACCGAACATCCGCCCACCGTTCGAGTCGCGGTCTCGTTCTCTTCGGTTCGGTGGTCGTGTTTCGAGCCGGAAAGGGGACGAATCTCGTCGAAACGGTCGAAGAGAAGCCACCGAGTTTAGAAAATTTGTGGTATTTTATTTAGAAAAATTTATAAAAAAATAATAAAAATGCTTTCATTGCTTAGTACACTACAAAAGAAACTCAAGTCTTATAAAACTTAATATAAAAAACACGATTACAGCAACTTATAGTTGAGTGCCTAATTTCGAATATCAACATAGTGAGACCCAAAAGAAATGTTACATCAAAGAGAGCGATAATTTATGTTAAACGTCTCTATGTAGTTTCAGTTTATTTTTTCGTGACAACGGGGTTATTCGGAGATTGCTGTATTGTTTTTTTTCGACTTCTGTGGGTCCAATTCCTACAAAATTAATAGGAAGATCACATTTGATAATATTTATCTACTATCAAAATTTCAGATTCCTAAGATAAAGAATTTTTGACTAATCGCGATTATTGCGCTTTGAGCACAATGATTTTGGTAGTCTTTACCCCTCAGCTTCTTACCTGTTGGTAGGATATTTATCAAATTCAATAGGAATCTTCCTTGTAGCAATCCACGCCTATCTTTAAAATTTAAGCTTTCTAGGATATATAGTTTTCAATTTCAGCTTTCTAGGATATATAGTTTTCAATAATTTTGGGAAAGATAGTTTTGATCACTTAAGGTTCCTTAACCTTAAGGACAATTATTAGTATTTCGACTTAGATTGCAGTTTAAAACATTTCAGTTCTAACCTCTTTGTCGCTCTCTCTCTCTTTCCAGTGCAAATATCAAACAAAACTTATAATAAAAATATAATACTCTAATAGCTTGATATAAATATACAAGGTAGTAAGTAGGTAACTGTATAATTATATACCTAGACAGACTTGGCTAGTCACGTTGATGCTGTGCCAAAAACCACGCGATTGCCTTTCATCTGGAGGCGTATTTTCCTCAAGCGTAGTCTCGCTTTGGTAGAACGAAAATCGAGCAGACGAAGCAACACGTCAATCGTTTTCGAAGCACGACGGAACGTTGCGCCGAGGAGATCGGTTCGGTTCGTGATTACGTACAATACGACTAATACAGTTTTCGTGCTACGTTATTCAGAATTTAAACTTACATGGCTGCTTCTTTAAATTATCTTTATTTTATTTATCTTTTTTAACCTTTTCGAATAGTTTCTTTGTTTTTCAAAAATGCCTTCGAACCGCTACTAATTTCGACTAAATTCAATTTAAATTCAAAATTTTATAAGGAAACTTTGAATTTCAATTTGAACTTACACTCTTTAATTTTTTTTTATTATTTCACTTATTACTCAATGAAAAGAAAGGTAAATCTTTTCTTTAAATTATAAAAATTAATATTATATATTAAATAAATTATGAAAAAGAAGAAAGTTTGAGAATATCTATTTCAATGTATTACAGTTATTACAATTCTTAACTACTCAAAGAAATAAACTGTTTTCAATTCGGTTCAATCTGAAAAAAAAATGGCTTTTGTGATTTCAAATGACGAAATAATCCTTTCAACTTCATTTGAACAAACAGTGTTCAAAGTTTTCCATTTGGTTTCTACAAATAATCAGTTTTATGAATAAAGAATGAGAAAAAGGTTAAAAACTGATTTGAAAACAGAGAAGTTCTTGGTTAGCATTAAAAATAATGGTTTTCAAGTAATTATTAACAATTCTGTCAATAAATTGCACTTTCTTCCAATAAAAAAAATCCGGTTTCGAAAAATCGTTATTACAAGTATGCCTTAAACGAATAAACATGTTCTCAATTTGTTTTGAACGAAAAACGGTCATTTTTAACTTTCTTTTAAACTTATGTAAATAGGTTTTCAAAGTCAGTTTTGAATGAAGACGAAAGCTTTGAATTCCTTTTGAACAAAAAACAGCATATTTTCAAGGTCGTTTCAAACGAAAAACGATCGTTTTCAACTTCATTTTGAGTGAACAAACAAGATTTCAAGGTCAATTGTAACGAGAAACTATAGTTTTCAACTATGTTTTGAACGAAGAGACCGGTTCAAAGTCGCTTTGAACATCGAAGCAAGAAACATTGCTTTCATGTTTTCAGATCGTTTTGAATGTTGAAATACCGTATTCCTTTCAACTTTTTTTTGAACCAAAAAAAAAAAAGCACGTCTTCAAAGATCGCCTGAAAGAACACAATTGCTTTCAATTCCATTTCTGAATGAAAAGTTTTCTGTGTAGTGTTTTTAACAAAGAAGTTAACGTTTTCAAGTCCGTTTTGAAGAGATCATTACGACCTAACAAATATCGTATTCAACTTCGTAATCAACTGTTGAAGAAAACTGTTATAGGTTTTCAAAGTTATTTTGAACGGAAAACAGATCCGTTCAAATCTATTTTGAAATCTATTTCTGAATGTAGCGTACGTCGACGTTTTCGGGATACTTTTGAACATCTTTTCAACTCCATTTTGAACCCACTAATGAGTTTTCAAGGTTTTTTCAACTCGTTTTGAACAAACGACTTCTTATGAACGATTCTGTGATATTACATTCACATCTTTAGCGGGTACAAGTAAATAATAAATAAATAAACTGAAATGAATACAGTAAACTACGAACAAACACGTTAACATTTTCTCAAATTCTCAATCTCTAAATTATTTCGTGGAAGAAGATTCAAATCTCAGCGATTTATTTTTCCGAAAACCACCACTACATTTTGATGTTATATTACTCCATAACTTAAATTATTGTGAAATAATAAATAAAATAACGTAGTAACATTCAATAAATACAGTAACTTGGTATTGTCACACTATGGAAATATGATAATACAGAGTTCAAAATTAAATCGGGAAAGTAATAAGGAACTCTGATGATGAATAACAGTTGACAGATAAATTACAACTCATTGTATTTTTTATAGTATTTATTTTAATTAGCATCAAAGCTATTTATTAATTTTCTGTAATTAGTAATTGCAGAGAAAAAGTTTTGGAGCCTCTTTCAATAGTAGACTTTTTGTGTTTTATTCGTATTTTCAAAATTATTAGTAAGTTCAAAATTCTATAGTTCAAAATTACAATATTTGCTTGAATTTTGAGTCTTGTATTGTTAGTTCGGTTCCGTATCGTTTCGACTCGTCTTCCGATGCCAGCGCGGTGGCGAATCGGGGCCTGCCAGTCGTTGGCGTCGAAGTGTGTAGGGAGCGAACGAGAATCGGGACGGATCTGCACGGTGGGGAGGGTGCGTGCGAGTGAACGAAGGAACGAACGAGGCCGCCCGCGTCGAACGATAACACCGACCTCGTTACGACGACCCCTCGGCGGCGACGACCTCTCTATAACGGCATCGATTCTTTCAGGCTCCCTCGATCCATTCCCACCCTGCCCTCCAACCAAACTGCCATCTCTCCAACTCCCCTCCCCTTTCTCCATCCCCTCTACGAGGATCGATTCGACGAAGGAGTTTTCTCTCGTTCTCCTCTCTTTTTTCCCCCCCCTCTCCTTTTTTTTTCGTTTCCCGCCTACATCCCTCACACTTGGCGTCCCCTCTCGACATCTTCGATACGTGGAAGAGGGAAGGTGGAATTCGGTAGGTCTCCAATCGCCCACACGTTTTCGTAGAAACACACACACACACATAAACCACCATGCATACGCCTACTTATACAAATACATAAAAACGCAAATACAAGCATTTACAAAAAAAACCCAGTTTCAGTGAACACTTTTGGTTATTTGCTCTTACACAAGATCTTCCAAATCTTCACAGCATCCCATCATCTTACCTTTATTCTTTCTTTCCTTCCCATCCCTACCAGTTACTAAATGCAGGTCCAATAGACAGTCACTGTATTTTTTTTATTTTCGTTAAATCATTTTTTTCTTCAAATTTGTAAAGCTAAATGCAGTGTACAATGCTTTTTTCGCCTCTACTATACCTAAAAACATATGATCCAAAATCAAACATATGATCCAATGATTGTAGTATAACAAAACTCTTAAGGAACATTATAAACCTACAAAAAATGTAAGATTTCTTTTGTAAGAAGACGAAGATTCTCTTGTTTGGAAGATTCCGGATTCGTTGTGGTCTTAGATTTTTAGCTAGAAATGTTCCAAGTGATATTTGGTTTGTTTTTGGAATTTTTACTGTGCCTGTGTTTTACGAGTAGTACTTTTACACATGTGTCTGGCGAAAAATTTATATTATGTAAATAATGTATCAGCAAAATTTTACTGGGCTAGCTTTGAAAAAAAAAAAAACTTTAACTATTTTTTTAAAGTTTTTTCCGAGTACTGAAAACGGATTTTATTTTCCTGATACAAAGGTTTAATTGTTACGATAATATTCCCAGCTCGTCCTTTTTATTTTGAATTAATATAACATAAAAGTTAATGAATTGGGATTCAAATTAAATTAAAAATAAAATACAGCAACTTTCTCCCATTAATAACAGATTAATTATTATCCTACTAACTTGAAACCGATAAGAATCAGGTTTGGCGTTAGAAACCAATTTTTATGTGCTTATTTTATTTCTGTTAGGTTTAAACCAACTTGAGTGATTATACGTGTTGTTAACAATGGCGTTGCAGTTGACTGTTCATTTGTTTTTTTCCCTTGTTCTGCTTGTGTTGAAGCGCGTATCGCTTTGTAAGCCTTAAACTAAAATTAGCTTACTAATCCCGCTTTATGATGCACTGGAGATAAACCACAGAAAACCTAATATTCGAAAGTTGTTCTGGGATAAAGTTCATATTATATCTCCTGATAAGACACGGGAATTTTTGAGGTCTCGGTCTCAATATGAGAGCTCTTTACCTAGATTTATCTTCTAGCCAAAGATACAGACCAGTATCGTAGTTTCTACGTTTTTCGTAATAGACTGATTTTTGGTCTTCGTTAATCCGAAAAGCTTTTTCATCTTCAAACGCCAATGACCACCACTAGATGGCGTTAAACGTCACATTTTAAAAACGGATACAAGGAAATACGTCTATTTAGTGATGTTTCTAAAAGAAAACCAAATTTGAACATGTAACTGTTAGTATCTTAGGCTTTCATTGTGGGCAGTACGTATTTAAATACAAGTTTTTATTTCAACAATACAGCAAAACGACTCTTTTTGCTTTTCATTCTTTAATTTCAGATTTGATCTTTTATTTCTTACTTGTTTTTATGCTTGGATGATAGCTTTGGAATTGTTGTTTTTTTTTTTTTTAATTTTCAAGCAATTTTTAAGTTTTAATATGAAAATAACAATATCAGAAATAGAGGGTTGCCAGATTTTTTTCTCCCTAATGTACTAAAACTAAAACATTATTGTATTTTTTAAAAAGTTGTACGAAATTATCATACACTATGCTGTCGGTCTAAAACTACCACTATAAATAACAATAAAAAGGTACGTTTAACGGTGTAAAATTATAAGTTACATTCTATTATCCAGTTAAGTGAGTTAAGTGAAGGAACTAGTTTAACTAAAACGAACGTCTGTTGTGTTTACTAAATAACAATTAATCGTTTTTGTAAGTTAAAACTGTAGTTTTTATTTATATCCCTTGCTTAAACCAGGGTTTTAAAAATAGCCTTGGTAATCCGGCATATTTGATAATCTGGCATTGACAGATCCCCGAGCATGCCGGATTATCAAGGTCCTACAGTACCGTATTATTGGAAGTTGGACTTGGAACTGAGACCGGACCCGTATAATTCTGACATTTAATATCTTGACAATTCTTGATTTCTTGACTGCTTACTATATTATAGCTTTCATTATGTTGTCATTTGTATAACATTTGTTGACTTCCTGACTTTTAAATACCTCCAGAATGTCATGATGAACTTACAATATTTCGTTCTGTATAAGCTGGTGTGCAATATTGTATGTATGTATGTAAGTATAGTCCAATAATTTATATATCTAATTTCAGGCTTCAGAGGAACATGTTTAGCACCATATGTCGTTAAAATTATTATTATTATTATTATTATTATTATTATTAAATATCCCAAACAATTCTTCTGCCTCTTTAAAATAAAAATTAGAGCTAATTTAAATATTTGTGGTGAATATTCGCTTCCAGTGCTTCATTTCGAATTTGATATCAATTTATTATGAATTTAAAATTGACGACATTAAAAGGCATGATCTGTAAAGCTGATCGACCACTCCAGCAATTAAGTACACTCACCAAATAAAATCGTTTCCACTATGAACCCAACTATTAATTAATTTAAGAATAACAATTTAATGCAATAATTCTAACTTTAAGCATACTGGGATTCATGTATGTGATATATTAGACTTTCATTCTAGAAAATAACTAATATTTTGCTGCCAAAACTTGTATTTTACACTATGTTCGAACAAGTAAATGATGCCAGAAAACTGCAACTCAAGGGGGATTCCATTTTTTAAAGTAAGGGGTTGAAGTAAGAAGGACAGCCAATCCTTTGCGTTCTTAACGTAATATTATAAATATACTATTTTATAACTGTTTTTGTTTTGTTTGTTTGTTTGTTTGTTTGTTTGTATTTTTTTTTTTACTGAATTTATTCGCTTTATTAAAATGGTCTCCGTATCTCTCTCAATAACGAAATGTTTTTCGCCTAGGAAACTATCACTGATAGGAAATATTTTGTATGTCGCCTTACAGGTAATTCCCATAATCACGGTGAAAATGTCCTCTATGTTGTGATATACAGTAGAACCTCGATTATCCGAAACTCTTTTATCCGGAACCTCATTTAACCGACGTCGGTTTTCTTAAGTTTTTTTTTTTTTATAAATAAACAATTTCTCCCCCCCCCATCCCCCCCTCCTGTCGAAATTCCATTCTATTGTCCCCTTTGCCGGAAATTCCATTCGTCTCCAAGACCATCTGTCTTTCTATTGGCTACTTTCTGTCTGACTCAGAAGCGTTGGCTTTACCGAAATTCATTCATTTACGCCATGGAGCCCACTAAACGAAAACGCGTTTTGTTAACAATGGAACAGAAGTTCCAAATTGTGAGAAAAATTGAAGCAGGTGAAACTTCTTAAAATAAGCAACTGCGATGCTTTTGAATGTTTTGCTAAAGGACTGATGTGGTTGGAGCAACAGACTGACTCTGATTCTACAGAACTTATGCTACTGAATCAGCTTCGGGACAGAGAGGCTAAACGACGTCAGTCGTGCTTAAGGCACAGCAAACTTCTGTTTAAGCCAATGTAAAGTAGGTATCGTATGCCATACAAACATTTACATTTTCTTATTTGTGTGACATCTATTGAACAATTTATTATTTATAATTACAGTAATATAATTAAAACCCTCCCATTTAGTTATTTTGTACATGTGTACATGTTTAAATCCAGTGTTAAAATCTCTGCGATCTCCTGACGGCCATTTTTAAGTGCTGTCTTTTATCCGGAATTTTCGATTTACCGACGGAGTCCCGACCACTTCGGTTAATTGAAGTTCTACTGTACATAGACCAACACGAACTTAAAATTACTTACGTTACCTTTCGAAGCTAATTTTTTTGGTGAATCAGATAATAACTGTTTCCCTCGTTTTCTTCAATTAAACGGTTATAGGTATTTTCGCAAAAGGAATTAAGTAACTCTGGCCTTAGAGCAATGTAAATGAAACTACATCCCGCAAAATGTTTGAACTTTAATGTTTTACATATCTATGTATGATTCAAGTTTCGCTGCACCAAAACAGAAAGCCATAACTAAAATTAAGTTATATATCTGTTTTTAGATATTGTTAAGAGGAAAAAAAATACATCAAAAAATCTAATTTTCGTGGCATTTTAGAAAAAACAAAACAAAACTTTTGTTTATTGAGACAGTAATCAGAACAAATGACAAACGATATTCACCAATGAAATTTGTAATTTTTTTTACAAAAATATTTAGAACTAAAAAAAATAGTTCAGTGAAATTTAAAAAAAAAATAAACAAAACAAAATACAGGTAAAATTTTAATATAAAAAATATATTTACATTTATATTATAATATAATAATTATAAATATAATTCTATAGCTTTTTATAGGGTGATTCAAAATTCCCTGTACAGACTTTAAAGATAGGCTCAGTAAGACAAACAAAAAAGTTCAAATAAACATGAGTACGGAAATGAATAGTTCCGTACATAGTTTTCATTATTCAATGTATGGATGTTTGTTGACACAGCATGATGCGCTAAAACGTATTAAATTTTAAAATATTCATAAATTAAAACACAGATATACAAAATAGGGAAAGAATGATTTAATAAACAGTGTTGTTTAATTGGGTCCGGAAATGACCAACCATTTGAAAATGAAAGTATCTTTTTTCGCGACCCATGGGTCCTTTTTCCGAACTCATTAATTATTTTTGCTTTTGTTTTTTTTTCAACACAGTTTATTAAATAATTCTTTCCCTATTTTGTATATCTGTGTTTTAATTTATAAATATTTTGAAATATGTTTTATCGAATCATAATGTGCCAACAAAAATAACCAAAAAAAACAACAACAATACATTGAATACTATAAACAATTTTCGATTTTCCCAATCAAGAAGCCGCATGCGCAATTTCTCCCTTTGTCTCTTATGTTGTGTCTTTAAAATGTAGGAGTTACTTGCATTTTTACCCAGTTGATAATGGATCCGTGACGGGCCCGAAACTTGTCCTGTCTCGTTTTTAACTTTAATTTCTTTTAATTTTACTTTTGTCTATTTGTGTGTTTTTTATGACTTTTTTACTATAAACAATATTTTTCGAGAAAAAGTTTTCATTTCCGGACCCATGTTTATTTGGACTTTTTTGTTTGTCTTACTGAGCTACCTTTAATGTTTGAATCACCCTGTATATTATAATTTCTTATCTTTCTTGAAGCCTTATATGGTCGTTTATTGACTATTAGAATTTATCTGTTATTCTACCACTTGAAAAAGGTAATAAGACAGTGTTTCTACACAATAAGATGATGTTTCGAAATCGATAGTGTTTCTACTATTTAATGCTAATACTATTTTATTATTTTAAAATAATATATTTTAAAATATATTATAAATGTTCGTGTATTCTTTTCATTCCTTAACAAGTAAATTTTCGCAGGTTAAGTTTATTTATAACTATAGCTTTTCGAGATCTCGTCGTTGTGAAACAATTATAAGGTAGATTTATTAGAGAGATAACGGAAAACGATAAAATAGAATAAAACCTAGAAATCCAATGAGTACATTAAATTTAAAAATTTGAATGTTCTTTGACTAGGCGTTTTCTGTAGTTGAACAAGCTCTTGTATAGTTAAAGGTTAAAGCTATTGCTTTTTTTTTTTCGTAATCCTGTTTTCTAATTGACTTATAATTTTTATGTTTTATCAAGTTTCTATTAATTTTATAAATCCAATATTATATTGTAGGCCTATAGGAGGAAGTGATTTCAAGGACTCGAAAGTGCTTTATATAAAAGTAAATGTAACAGTTTTCTTTTAGAAACTGAAATACCTTTTATAAAATGACTTTTTAGAAAACTTTCGAGATATTTGGGTTCCATAAAGAATAATGACATGAAAAGACCGTGTGCTGGGATTGCCCAAATCTCCTGGGCCTTCGGTCAGGTTTAGAGCTCGTTGCCCACCTCCGCACCAAGCTATTCGACGCGGGCATTTCCAACCATCCGTTTCCCCCTTCCTCCTAGCCACCCACCTCTCCTTTCCTAATGTTCGAGGTGCATCCGGCGACGCTAATCTGGCGCCCGGCAATCGATGCGACCGACGAACGGTGCAGCGGCTGTTGCGGGGGAAGAATCCAGCCACCCCCACCCCTACCTTCGCGGAACAACAGCGTTTTTGACGGAGCTCTTCTCTAATAGACGAGATCCGGCGACTAATACATGACGCATTTTGCAATGACGAAAGCCCAGGAAACGTTTGAATTTAAAGGAAAAAATAAAGAAGGATGGAGAGAAAGAGAGAGAGAAAGAGAGATGGAAAAAAATATTAAATCTCTTTTTTTTCTTGTTCAAAAACGAAAATTATAAACAAATAAAAATAAAAAAATGTAATTGCTGAATTCAGAATTTGTTTTGCTTGTTTGTTTTTATTAGGATATAGCAGTAGTTTTTAAACACCGGTGCGGGACAAGTTTTATCAGATTCGCAGTGAAAGGAGAGAAATTAGGAAAAGTAATTACTTTTTCATAAACTATAATTATTGTTGTGTTATAATTATAATGTATATACCGCTTTTTAAAAAAAAGTTTAAGAACCATTTTTTCGATCGTGAACTTATATTTTCGTAAATATTCTAAATATAAAATAAATTCTAAAAATATTATTATGAAATATGTAATTAATACATGCTATTATAAGAATATACGATGTAAAAATTATATTAAATTACATAACAAATATAATTCTCAAATATTTACTGTTTAGAGTTTGAATACATATATCTTACACTTACGAATACAGTGCTGTAGTTTTTTTTAACAATTTGTTGTATTATATAGTTTCATCAGTTCCCGTAAATTGCTCAGCTATATGTTTTTCCTATCCATAGAAAATGTTTTTCCCTTAGGATAATTCATTTTTAAAAATGCTGAACATTTAGAATTATATTAGAAATTTTCTGCCGACTGAAGTAGTCTATTCATCGTGTTCTTTCATTCATTCCAGACAATTTTTCTGATTCTCAATATATAAAATTTATAATTTTGACAGGGAGAAAGACAGCTTTAAGGAGAAAAATTTGAAAAGCGTTCAGGAGGATAATAATTCTTCCTAGTGGTTATTTTATACGAACTTCAGGTGAAGGGTTTAATTTTTGTAGAAACAAACGCCCATCAAAAAGGAAGTAAAGAAGAAACAACAAGTACTTAGAACCCTTAGAAACAACAACCCTTAGAAACAACAAGTAAAATTAACCCCTCATCGTAGTTCTAGAGTATAATACGTATCTGTACGTATCTATCCATATATACGTATTCCTGAAGTTCATATAAAGATTCTTAAGGCTTCTATTAGCGGTCATGGGTTCTTTACTTGAGACTAAAATAAGAATGCCTACATTTAGTTTCATCAAAAATATGAAACGTATAAAATTTTATGGAAATCCGTTCCGCCGTTTTAGCGTGATGCACATCAAAAGAGATAAATAAAGGAAAGGAAATGAAACGAACGAATATCAGGTCTCAATCAGCAATGACATTAGAAAGAGTTTGTAAAATACTGGGACACACTTTACATAACTTTCGCCGACTGTTATATCATTCGTTCATTTGTTCAACGGAACAATTGGAAGAGGTCGCGCGTTCGACGCCCACTCGACTATTTGACGTTAATAGCGCACTGCACGATGGGAAAACTCAATCTTTTAACGAGTGGAACTTAGAGAAAGCGATCCCTCGGTCGAAAACACTCATCTTTCGGCCTAGACAGAAATGAAGACGTATCGAAGAGTCCTTTCATTTCCCGCCTTTTTCCTTTCATCATCCATCATCTGCTCTTTTCTCTTCGTATTTGACTACGGGCGGTAGAAAAGAGTGGGAAGGTAATGGAAATTTCAAGCAAAAAGGACCATTTTAATATTTGAAATATCTTTACATAAATTTCATTGGAATCTTTAGCAATTCTTAAAACTTTTTTCCACAGCATGATCTTTATCTTTTATATTTATATCCGCAAAAATTATTGAAAACAAATTCTATAAAAAATATATCGCTTCTTCAATATATGTTTTATAATTTAGACATATTTACAAAACGCTTACTTAAATAAAAAATCATTGTATTAAAAATTAAAAAATAATTTCTTACACTACTTTATCATTTGTTATAAATTTACTTTTAAAAAATTAACACTGGATTTATTTAAATAATAATAGTAATAACAATTATTTATATTTCTACATTGAAATTTCTATATTGAATTTTTATGGTTGAATTAAAATTAAAATTTACCTTTCCGGTTAGGTAAGGAGAAAGAGATAAACGAAAAAATAGATTGTCCCTTTAATTCAGAATTTTACATTCAACTGTTTGTAAATTTTTAATTTAATTTTTAAAAAAGTAATTTAATCTCACACCGTTTAAAAAAAAAAAAAAAAAAATATTTTTTTAAAAATTAACTGTTGCACTAATAATAAATATTTTAAATACAAAACATTATTTTATAAATTTTTTATCAGGTTTTTCAGGTTTTTGTCAAGTTTTTTTTGAGTTGAAAATAACGAGAAATATCCCTAAACACCCAAAAAATTGACTGTTTTGAATTTTAATTTAATTAATTGTTGAATATTTTGAAAATTAAAAACAAGTAAATAGAAATATCCCAGATGCTTCACAAGTTCATATTTAAATTTTCAGAATTTTAGGTGCATTGGTTAAAGAAATATATAAAAGAAATAAAAGGTTTGCAGTCGCCTGCATTTGCTTGAGTCAGGACCTAAAGACCAATCAATGAACTAGCAACCGTGTATTTTTAGATATTCTGACTAAATATTATTTTATGTTATTTTTTAGAAATAAAATATCGCTATAATTATTGGTATTGTCTTTTTTTTTTCTTTTTGTTATTTCATTTTTACTTTGAACTTTGTGCTTTAGCTACTGTAGGTTTTTTTTTTATATATAAGTTTACTTATATATCTAATACAGACTATGTTTTATAATTTATTTTTTATAATATTCCATTGATATTTCTGATTCATATATGTAGGTTATATATTTGGTACAGACTATATATATTTGGTTTGTTTTACTTGTAAGGGAACTTTTATAAAATTGCTTAGTAACATTACTTAAAAACATTACTTAGAGAGCTACATTACTAAGAAATCCCATTTCAATATTTGTCAGAAAATTTTTGAATTTCATATCTGCAGTTGAAGAGATCGTGAAGATTTGCCTGAAAGCTAAAATAACTCACATGAAAGATCTGTGCTGCCTTGTTGGAAAGCCAACATATTCCACGTAATTTAAAAAATAAAATTTATTGTAACAATGAGCCATATTAAAACGAATGATGAAAGAGATGATAGCGTATACGAGGAGACCGACGAGCAGCGAAGCCACGAGAAGACCTCACATTATTTACATCTGCCATCCGGACTATATTTCAGAATGTATTTGTGTATAAAATCATACCATATTAAACTGATAATTAAACTGAACACCAATATCACGCTTTAACTACTGTTGTTGACTAATACTTTTAATTCTTTTGATAGTAGTTATCT
Source organism: Thereuonema tuberculata (assembly GCA_023159025.1). Lineage (NCBI taxonomy): Eukaryota > Metazoa > Arthropoda > Chilopoda > Scutigeromorpha > Scutigeridae > Thereuonema > Thereuonema tuberculata. The sequence goes on along the minus strand of JAFIDM010010028.1, from coordinate 59,914,485 downwards.
ATAAATTCCATAAAAGCCTTTAAAAATCCATATACTTCAAAATCCATATACGATATTTCGAATGCATCTTCTCGAACATTCTTCATCAGGTAAAATAAATATAAAAATTATCTATAACTGAAAGATGCGATACAAAATGCATATATTAAAAATTAATATAAAAAAATAATATTAAAAAAATTAATATAAAAAATTAATATTAAAAAATAATATAACAAATTAATATTAAAAATTAATATTAATAAGTTAAAATTAAAAATTAATATAAAAATTAATATAAAAAATTAATATTAAAAATTAATATTAAAAAATTAATATAAAAATTAATATAAAAATTAAAATAAAGAAATTAATATTAAAAAATGGCCAGACAAACAATAATTAAAAAAATCCCACACATTAAAATCTTTACGTCACGACCAGGTTTCGATCGGACCTGCCGATCTTTTACAAGTAAATTTTTAATAAGATACATCTTTTAATTGTAAAAGATCGGCAGATCCGATCGAAACCTGGTCGTGACGTAAAGATTTTAATGTTTTTTTTTTAAGCTTTTTAATTATTGTGTGTCTGGCCTTTTTTAACTTAACCATTAATTTCACACATGTTAAAACACTACATCTAAAAATGAATGAATATACAGTATAATTAATTTTAATTGAAGAAAGTTTTTTAAAATTGAGAAAGACTGAGTTATCCTTTTCACAAAACTATTGGAATTATTAAGATTGTATTTTAACAAATGGGAATAAAAAATAAGAAAGAAAATCTGAACTCAGATATTCTTAATTTTTTGGAGTTTTTAAGAACTACAATGCTTATCGAAGATTAATTCCATGTATGTGTTAATCTCTAATTACCCTAGTCTAAGATGATTTCACTGCAAAGAAAACTTTAATGTTTCAGTAAATTACAGTACGTCAAGTCCACAATCAATGTCAGAAAATTCCCATCACGTACCAAAGTTTTTGTTATTTAAGATTCGATGTTTAATTTATTTCATTAGAAAGGAAAAAAGAACTTTTATAAGAAAAAAAAACTTTATTTTAATAACTTTCCAAAAGGGGGAAAGCGAATTTCAACATTATGCGTTTTTTATTTGATTGTATTTTTAATGTTTCAGTAAAAAAAAATGCAAAAAAGTAATTCTATTTTAATAAAATATATATAAAACTGAATACCGTTACTATTCTTTTGAAAAAAACAGAATGAAGCCAATGAGAACTTTTATTAAGTCACGTGAGTTAGGCAATGAATACAAGTATAAATTCGCGGACCTGTATTATGTAACACATTTGACAGTTATTTAGTTCTTACCATTCACGCACAAATTTCTGCTTAGGGATCAACAGCTTTCAAGGATACAAAATGGCTACGATGATAAATTTCAAGAAAGGTTATTCAGTGATTCAAACGTTATCAGGAGACTTACATACTGGTTTTTATGAGCGCAACTTTCCTTAGAAGAGCAAGCTAACAGCTAAAAAAATCTATCAAGCGTCTTGTTCTGCTTAACTTATCTGCAATCTCTAAAACATTTCCCAAACTATTTTTTTTTCCTTTTCTTTCAAAAAAAAAAAACCCCAACAATATTACTAAGATCGTTTTAAGTTTATTCTTGTATTATCCGATCGACTCAGTCAGTTCTTCTCGGTGATCGTTACCCTCTGGCCGAACAATAGCTATATGAATCACAAGAGCAGGAGCGCTGTCAACGCCTATGTAGACAGCAGTGCCCTTCTCCCCTCCGGCAACGGCACAGCGGGCACACCGGGGAAAGGCCTGGCTCGCTGCCGATATCATTATGATCCAACCGCACGGGGATGGAATCTTTCCGAAGCAGAAGACTCTTTTGTAATTGATGACTTACAAACCGAATACATCAATGAAGGATCGGTGAATAAATTAACCAAATAATACAGGAGCTATTTCAATGAACAGTAATATTCGCAGTTAGTGGCAATTGTAACTTACAAGTTAGTGGCACAGGCATACACTAGTACTACAATCTGTTGGGTTTCAAATCCGTTGTCGTAAAGGGAAAATCGTCGGATTGCTTAGCTCTGCTTTTTTTATTTTTCACTTATTGATGCATACACTGCACTGTAATTGTCATACACCAGCGTAACTGACGTTCACAATGCATTTGTAACTAAAACAGGTAAAAACTAGGCTTTCCAGCTCTCAGTAAAGATGAGCCTGAACATTTCGAATACGAGAGTTGTGAATCGCGTATAAATAAATAAATTTACAACAAAGAGAAAAAAAAAATGATCAATTAAAATAATAAGACGTCACATGCTCATGAAGAAAGCACTGTATGTATGCAAAGTTCGTACGGTGTTTGTAAGCAAACGGAAGCCGTCTGGACATCGTAGAGGGAGCATCTTGTAGCAATCGTATCTGCGAATCAGCTGTCGCAAAATTGGGGAATGGTAGCAATTCAAAATAGTCGTATGAGCGAAACGTCGGAAAGCGGGGTATGACTGTAGTACAATAAATTCCCGAAAGAATTAAAACATTATATTCCTTAAATGGATGCATTTTTGAGTTTTCTTCGTTGTTAACATTGTAAAAACAAATATATTTAAATTCATTTCATCATTTTACGTAAAAAAGTTTTAAGTTCTCACAGTAACTTCTCGATCGTAAATCTATTTACCCTCTTAAAGTGGGTAAATATATTTACGATCAAGAAGTTGCTGTTAGAACTTAAAACTTAAAAATTTGATAAATTTCCGCAAATAAAAAATGTGATTGCAAAATTGCTATATTTTATGTATATTACAATAATAATAGCCAAAATCAAATCCTAATATCATCTAAATCCAATTCATTTTAATCAAGTCACAGCACTCGCGAATTAACTCAAAGTTCTCCACAAGGATCTACATCTAGAAATATTAATCCAAAAATTTGAATGCTAAATTTCAGGAAGAGTGATAGGGAAAGACCTATAAACAAAAAGGAGCAATTACAGGCATACTACACCAGATACACTAAAAATGTATGGAAATTATATAAAAGGAATTGGCAGAACTTCAATTTCTGCGAATTTTTGAAATTTCTTCATATAATTTCCAACCATATATTGTACTTTTAAACTGATCAGCAAAGAGAAATTTTTCAAACTCTTATCATAGGTGGGCCCATTTTTGCTGATAAACAATTGGACAGGTTTATCTCGACTTCGACAGGGATATGTTCCGACCAATAGATCGTAAGACGAAAATTCTATATGAGAACTCAGATATGTAGTTCAGGACAGTACTAAGTGACTTATTATAAATGAATTAACTTTTGTAAATAATTTTACACTTACGGAACTTGCTATTGAAAATACTGTACAGTATAACAATACATAACATGCATGTCAATTAAAAAAATATAAAAATACACAGTAGGATATGTTTTTGCAGTAAAGAGATACTATTAACAGTAGCATAAAACAATAAAATGTACTTGTATACATCTGTAGCATAGTTGTTTAATATAGCTGCAGAGAAATATACTGCACAGTGTGGCCGGGAGGTTCCCGCACTCTTTAATTGGTAGTCATATTTTAAGAAAAAATAATATTTATTCATTAAGTGTCCAATGCGTCTGTGTGTTCGCCATCATGCTATACACACAAGTTCACACGCCGCCACGTCCTACTTGACATTTTTTGGAGCATGGTTCTATGTGATGGTTCGAAATGTGTCCTCAAATGCATTACGTAATTATTCACTTATAGCATAACGACGTTCAGACACGTAGGCCTTGATGATTCCCCACAATGAATCGTCAGGCGTCGTGAGGTCAGGATTTCGTGGTGGCCATTTCAATGGAGCTGACGATACTGGAGTACCACGACCAATCCAGCGTTCTGGAAAATGTTCATGACGAATCCCGCGCAGAGCGAAGTCAGCAGGTGGCTCGTCCTGCTGTAGCCGTTCGCGTTCCGCGATATCCGCGTCTTCAAGCTGAGGGATTAACCATGTTTATAACATGTGTAAATAAGTTTCGCCATTCGCATGACAATCAAAAAAAATATGGTCCGAACAAAAAAATTATAATAATACGTAATAGAGAATACGGGAACTTCCCGGCCACACTGTACATTATTATAATTTGGCACTGTGATTATTTTTGTTTACATTCAAAAGACTAGAGCGAGAAACGCAGCACGACGTTTTCAGATGCAACTCGAAGACGACAGAGTTTCTGAAGGTTTTATGAGAGCTTGTTAATAATCATATAAAATCTACCCACTAGCGGCTTAGTTTATTTTTCGAGATCTTGTTACCTATCAAACTTCATGAAGTCAATCCCATGTAAGTCTAACGGTTATAAAGCTATGAATAAACTTAATTCTATAAACAAAAGCTAAATTACTGTAAAAAAAAATAGAAATTAAATCCTTTATTTTAATTTTATTTTAATAATAATTGAAAATCATCGCTGAAAATGTTAAATTCCAATGATTTCTTTGAAAATTAATAATAATAAAATATTCTCTCACAGGAAACGGAACCTCAAGAAATAAAAGTGAGATACGGTGTTTACGATGTAAGAAAATCGTTGTGTCTACGATATCAACAAACTTTCTTTCCTGAAAACAGTCAAAGAAGTCTTTTATATAAAGCGTTAACTTCTTCCTGAAAACAACGTTGTTCAGTGAACTCGTCTTCGCCACTCGGAAACTGTTTGGCGCGACACAGCACTTCCTTTGCTTCCGCTGTCGCCGGCAATACTTTCTCCTGTCTCCAACGCTCCAAGTCAATATCACGACAGAAAGGTTCGATCTGTTCTGGATATTCTCCGTAGAAGCTACGCATTATGAATGTAATATACACTTTATAAAATTCAATGCTTTATCGTTAAGCAAATATTTACAAAATTTCAAATTTTAGAGACTTCAAAAAAACAAATATAAAAAAAGGAATTTTAGCCTACTTTCCTAAGAACGTGAGGTTCAAGAAATCAGTGTCAGTTCAAGTCTCCTCCAAGTAACTTTTGGCTGGAAGGATCTTCTTGAAACTTGATACGCATATTTAAGAAGATCTAACATTTCTATTTGAAGTATTTTCCACTTGGAGTTTGGAGAGAAACTAGCGCAAGAAGATTCCCAAAGAAAGTTTGAAAGAATCTAAACACTGGATGTCTATCAATCAATGCCTAAACAATGAATATACGACCTTTTAGCTAATCCATTAAATTGCTCGTGGTTTTGATATGATTAGATTATTGAAGTAAATAACGCGGAAATGAAAAAAAGAAAATAAATAAAAAGTCATTTTCTATTCAGTGTAGAATACTATATTATGCTTCTACAAGAATGTACTTCTAATTAAGAAATGGTCGTCGAAAAATGACGCATACGACTGCGATTCTAGCGTGCATTATAGTCCTAAAGGACTAAGGCGTGTCGGAGTTTCCAGAATGAAATTGTTTTGTTTTATTTTATTTTTCACTTACATTTCATTTTGTTATTCGAAATCCTGTATATATTGAAAAGACATTTCTTCATTGAACTTTTGAAGCAAAATTAGCCATTTCCGATAGATACATCGCTTATTGTTTAAATACAGTCTTATTAAATAAAAAGCTTACATTTTAATGAGGAAGAATATTTTTAATTGAAAACAACAAGATAACAATAAGATTTTGGATCTTCAAAGAACCTCCAAACAAAAAACAAAAAACTCTTATTTTCCAACCAAAGAAAAAAAATTTGTCGTTGAACCCTTCTATTTAGTTACTGTTTGAAAACAGTAAATAATAATATTTCTTATTATACAATTGAAAACAATAAGTAATATTATGCAATTAATAATAAATAAAGTAAATTAAACGAAAATTTTATTCAGTTTTAAAACGAAAATTCTTTTGTAAGTTCTGTGAGTTTTATATTTGTTCCTTCCGTAACAAAATTACAGAAGTAGCGAAGAATAAAAAATAAAATAAAAATGGGATAGTTATACATTCTTAATCTTATATTCCTTCTTTCCTACCTTAAGTAAAACATGTAAACATCACGTATTCAGCCTGCTGCAAGAGCTAACGCTTCAGTCGAGCCATACAGATAAACCGCGGATTTTTGACATCGAGCGCCGTCTATGTTTACGACGACACGGCAGCCGAAATCGCAGTGCAGTCGATTCCCTTGAAAAATTTATAGTTTACAACGGGTTGAATCCCTGTTCGCTCTGCTCCCAAAACTATGGCAACAGTTTTTGAATAGATTTAATAAGACTGATATTAATAAATGCAATGTAAAAATTACTTTTATTAAGGAACAATAATGTATGATCATCTTTCATTATATTTAAATTTTTCCCATTTTTTTTAGAAACTTATTCTTGGCGCATTGAGAAAAGCACATATTGTTATGTAATTGATGAAATACTTCTAAAAGCCAGGAACAAACTTGAAGTATATTTAAAATAGATCCATTATTTCCTCTAAGAGAAATCATTTGTAGCCTAATTCTTAAAGTAATGCTAGGCTTCTAAAATCAGTCTGTCTGTGTATAAGTTTGTGTTTTTCGCTTTATCCTTTCCCTCTAACAACTCTGAACCAGTAAAGTTCTGGAGGGTAAAGTTTTATGTATAAAAAAGAAAGCTTACGCATGCGCAAATATTGTAATTAGATCTCAATGTTTTACGTTTTAAGATGAGTATTGATAGGTTCAGGCAGATGCCTATATAAATTTTCAACTTTGTGTAAAGCATATGGTAGCTAGATAGAAAAAAAAGTTAGATCAGAAGCTTTTCAAAGCAATTTTAAGATATCTTTGTAATCATTTATGCGAACAATTATTTGTCCTAGAAGGCTGAAATTTTAGTGGAGAATTTAAGCTCTTTAAACAAGATGGCTGTTGATTTTGGTCCGAAGAGATCAAAAAAAAAGTAAAAAAAACGCGTTACTTTCCATTCCAACTCATGCTATCAGAAAACCCAAATATAAATGTCATTCCCTTCTTCCTCCGGCTCAGTTGATCCTTGTTTATGTTTTCTTTCATCTCGTTTTCGTTGTTAATTCAAAATTTATTTTTCTTTCTTTTTTTCATCGGTCTTTAAATGCGGCATTGAAATTCGGTACGTCAACTACATCTTTATAATTTACAGTGAATTTTATACGAAAATGCGTCGCATAATTTTGGCTTTTGCCTGAGATCACTGTAATCCATCAACCCTTGCTGCAACTGCATAATTGAGGAGTCATTGGCAGAGCGTTAATTAAATCTCCGAAGCAAGAGAAAGATCTTCTATGGTTTCAAATTAGGTTTTTCTTGGGATATTTTGGAGGATGAGAGAAATTCTTGAAATATTTAAGATACAGGGTGATACGTAAAAGAGAAGAAAAATCATGGGATCTTATGTGTCTTAAAAATCTACCTGATTTGTACGTATCTGTCTATATTCCGTGAATCCCAACTTGCAGTGCTTTTATCAATACAGTAAAACCTCTCAAATCCGACCCTCGGTAATTCGGCTCCCACGGTAATTCGGCCTGGTCCTGAGTAAAATTTTTTATTTGTAAAACTAAATTCATTTCCCTATTTTCTTTCCCTATCCGCGCGTATTCATTATGAGTGAAAAAAGAAAGAAAAACTTTGTAACTATAGAACAGAAGCTTAATGCATTAAGAAGATTGGATGCAAGGGAATCTGCAAAACAAATGTCTCTGGTTTCGGAAAAAGCACATTTGTATTGTTTTTAATAATCATTTAAGTGCGAAATTATGAAAATGGGGTTAAATTAATTAAACCTGGCATTACGTCTTCACAAAAATTGAGCTATTGAGTTATTTTAAGAACACTCTCGGTAGTCCGGCTTTTCTGTGATCCGATCTACTGGGCGCTACATTAGACCGGATTTGAGAGGTTTTACTATATTAAATTTAGCTTAGATGTCGTACAATCTATTTTTTGGGTTCACGAAAAAAAAGCAAGGCTCTCGTGATTATCAGATGAGCTTTGAAGTGAGTTCAGAGGGCCAATCCGCGTTCCTCAGGAAAAAAGATGATAACAATTTGACAGAGGGCTGAGTGACCCTCACCACTTCACCTGCAAGAAAAGTAAATTGGAAGGGAAGCGACCAGGCGCCTACAAGTGACCTCCGCCTGGAATTGAATCCGGTTCATCTACCCAGTGATTCTCAACCTTTTTCGCTTCACGGCATAGTTTCATCTTTGCCAAATCCTTGAAGTACACCGAACATCATTCCTAAAGAAACCACCCAGCTTTTTCATTGCTATTGTTGTGATAGACTCCTTTGAAAACCATCTAGAATTTATAATGAAATTTAACAAACCACTTTAAGTATTTAAAAATACCCAGAAATATTCTTTTTAGAAGTGATTTGCGTACTCTTTAATAACCTTCAGTGTTAGGACGAAACAGAATGTAGTTTAAGTTTTTGTTTATTAGTAAGTATTACTACATATAAAAATATTGAAAATAAAAGTAAATAAGCCACTGGTTTTTCAAATGCATTACATTGAAAGTTACATTGAAAGTATAATAATACATAATATAATATAAAAGTCGAAAATGATTTCAGCTAAGTTTTGGATATTACTAGCTTTGTGCTTATGAGTTAAATAATTAAATTTTTAAATTAACTGAACTTTTTAATTTAATTTTAATTTAATTTTCGCTTATTCATAAAATGTTATTATGAATTTACCTTTTTGATAGTTGCTTCATAATTCTACAAAAATCTAAAAAAAATTTCAATTCCGAAAAAGTTTTTCTCAAAGATGGCGTCTACGTTGTCTTTCTGTGAAATATCAATAATGCAATAATTATTAGAAGAAACAAATGACTGAATGGAAATGTTGCATTTTTCAGCGAAACAGTGCATTATTCTTTCATGTCTTTCTGGAAAAGAAATTTAAGTCCTTGAAAATTCATTAGCATCTTCAGGCGTAACAGAAACAGGTAAGAAAATTGACAAGAGTTTTTTATCCACTCTGTGAGGAATCTCACTCTCATAAACAGTGCTTATTTCTGAGGTCTAAAAATACTTTGCTCTATTTACATAAACATGGTAATTTTTGTGTATTTTGTAAGAAAACAGTATTAATTAATAAAAGCAAGACCGAAACAAGCAGTAAATTTACTTAAAATATGTTTTTTTTTGTTGTTGTTCTATACAATTTTAGAAAACTCCTGCAAAATTATAACTCAGGTGCTTGAAGCTGTTGTACACGGAGTAGGAGGTTAATGTAAATCACCTCTAATGCTACACCAAGACATGAAGAAGAAAGATTGACCACTACAAGATAAGATTAACTATAAAGCTGAACTAGGAAGAGAAACGATTCGATAGATTATTATAAAATCTTTATTTCATTATTTTCTTTCTCCATACACCAGAAAACTCTGAATGTCGGAACTGAAAAAGGTAGTGTGACAATATGACAATCTATAAAATACCTTTCTTGTAATCTAAGATATTTTGCTTCTAATCTTAGGTATCAGATTAAAGAAAAGCGTTGGGTGATCTGATTGTTGATGAAACCAAGAACTACCATATATTCCTTTTGTTATTTTTATACAAAGTAAGCGTGTAAGGTTTAATGAGTTGACGCAGGCTATATCTCATATTCGGTGCTTCAGAGGCTGAATGGAGGTGGGTGGAGGTGTAAGGGTGCTGTGAATAGAGAGCCTTTCCTTTCTCCTGTTTACTTGCCTGGTCGGCTGATATAAACCTACATCCTCAGCCTTTCCTCTGGTGAGTGCTCTAATTGGATGACTGTCGCTGCGTTACCATGGAGACGTGTGGGTAAACACCGCCGAACCTCGCTGCCGAAAGAGAACACACCTCGAGCTTATTCTCTTCCTCTGCCCCCCCATCCACCCACCTGCCCCCTTCCTCCTCCTTCGATTCATGTATGCTTGGAACAGCAGGATGTAGGGATTTTTATGTTGGACAAACAAATCGTACAACTCCAAGCAAGAAAGCGAGAGAATAAAATACTGAATAAATTAAAGACTACAAGTTGTACAGTCGAGAAAATTCTAGTATCTAAAATTCACCACTTAAATATTATATACGTACTCCGAAAAATCCCACATATATAGAGATGAAATAAATACAATACAATTCAATTTCTTTTTTATTTTTATTTTTAATTTCAGAAACATTAAATTGATTATTATAATATCAAAAATAAAGGATGATTAAAATAAATAATAAGAAGAAGAAAAAGAAGAAGCAGAATAACAACAACCATACACTCACGTATCCGTCGCATCCATAAACTGAGCATCCAGAAATGGAGGATCAATTTTAAAGTTTAGAAATTGGGTGGAGACCAAACTAACGATGCTCACATTTTAACTTGAACCATAAGTAAACAACCAAGTTTTAAAATAATAAGTAATGTTAAAAAACTTTTAAAAATCAAGCTTTCTATATTATATAATGATTAAAATATATAAGAATCATATATAATTCAGAAGCAGTTGTATATATATATATATACAAGGAAACATGTCCTTCCGTGCGCCGTTACTATCAAGACCAGCCGCCAGGAGGCGGCGTAGATAGTACGGCATATAAACCGCTAGGAGGCGGCATACGGAAGGATGTGTTGCCTTGGCGGAATATTAATATATTAATATATCAGTATATTATTATATTGTCATCAGACATAAGCAAGTGTGCAAAATTTCTAGATAAGTGATTTAAATAGTGACTACAAGATTTGAACCGGAACCCAAGCAGTGTGAGTTAATAAAAGTGTAGTAAAAAAATCCCTTCAGCCGTTTTAATGTGTTACGCATACAAAGCATATAAACAAAGAAAAAACATTCAAATGAAGTAATAATACTTACAATGCTCAGTTGTCAAATTTACTAATATATTATTAGGTATACGGGTAAGAGAAATTTCCTTGCTTGGGGAAAAGGGTGTATTTTGAGGATTGGCGATAGGAGGGATGAAGATCTCAATGAAAATACTTATCTTCTTAAATAAACATCGTTAATTTTAAAGAAATCAGACCTTCTGTCTTGGCGAGGATTTCAAGATCACATTTGAGACTTGGCTTCAAAATAACTGTGACGATGGTTCAAGTTGGACCATAAATAAGCTGTATAACTTACTAAATTTTATAGAAATCCGTCCTGTCGTTGTAACGTGATGCGAGTAAAACAAACAGAAGAAACATATTCAAATGGAATAGCAAGACTTCAAATTTTTTTCTTGCTTCGTCAATTAAAATATTTTAATATTTATTTATATTAGGCTTATATTATAATAATTTCAAATTTATAAAACTTATATTACCTGTAATACAAAAATAATATAAAATAAAAATGTCATAAGTTTCTTTTGTAGCTGGATATATAAAATTTGAAAAAAAAATTGCTGGTCTTCGTTGAATGAGAAAATAATTTTCAATAAAAAAATTATAAATAATAATAAAAAACTCGATTAAAACAGAAAGTTCTTTCTTAAAAGTTTCTGATAGTAATGGTTTTTGTCGGTCCGTATTTCCAATTTCCTTTAATATTTCTTATCATCCCATCCTTCTGCCGTGTCTTTTTCTTCGCCAGCTTAAAATAAAAAAAGAAAATACGCTTCCTGCGTGATATGAAAGAGATTAAAAAGTGAGGGTAGGAGTAGGAGTTCTTGTCTTTTCCTGCCTGCTTCTCTTTCATGGTATTAGAAGATCCATTGCTTCGGTCGATTGCCACCAGGGGAAGAACTTCTATAAAGCAAACACAGTTACATCACAGGGTGTACAGTAGAAAAAAAAAGCAACATAAAAGTTCTTTTCGTTCTTGTCTTGTCTTTCATTGAATTTTAAATTGTTGAAGAAACGCTGTAGGAATATTTAAGTTTTATAAGAAAGATTCCTGTATTTTCGGGCTTCTCATATTATGTCTTCTGTTCATCCGTTTCTTGAATAAGGAAAGTCAAATTAAACTTATTTAATATTAATATTTGGCCCTGGAAGTAATTACCTTTAATTATTTTGAATAGTGAAAATATAAAGAATAAGTAGACATGAAGCTAAAGCTATTATTTCCGTAGACGGTTTATATTAGTAAAAGTCCCACTACAAAACTAGACAATCCGTGGGAGGAAGGCTCTTGGTTTTCCGGGCGGTAAGCCTTGAGACCAACCGGGTTGAATTGAGCTCGGCTGGCTGTAACCTGCGGGAAGAAACACTCCGTTACTCATTTGAACCTTGGGACGAGTCTAGAGTAGAAAGAGAAAAATCCTCGACCACCGTCGGGAATCGAACCCGGTTTCTCCAGCCCGCAGTCAAATGCTTTACCTATGTTTGAACTACAGACACGTTTACATGTTAGATACTGGGAAATTGACGAAATTGAAGAGGTAAGATTGCCAATTTCTCTACATCTCTTGAATGTGGAATATAATACACAAGTCAGCATATTAATTTTTAGGAATGAATTTTTTTTTTATTTTCCAAAATCATAATTAAATTCAAATATTTTTTTATTAACAATAAACAGTATAAACAACATTAACGGTTCTTATGGTTTCCGTAATGGGATTCCAGCCGTTCAGGCCTGACCTTATGGACATGGCGAAGGCACCGCAGTCTAGGTTCGAATCCCGGCACCCGCATGGATTTTTACTTCCTTTCATGTGTTTGTCTGCTTCTTCTTCACTTTCTCGTCAGGTTTGAAGTCATTCCATTATGGTTTTCTGAGGAAAGCAAGGAAAAATCATCCCTGTATCTATTCTAAGATGAGAAACTCTTAACCCTATTCTTCGGGCCCAAAAGCCCAAAATATTTCCCGGGGAGCGTACCTTCGCCTTGGAGAATCCACTTCAACAAATTCTATGGGATTCCAGTAGTGATTGCTGAATATAACATATAGTGTAGTGATAAATGATTTCTTTTTTTAAAAAAAAGTTTTTTACGTGTGTTAAAATTTTTTGAAATTCTTAAATATAGCCAACACACAAGTCTAAATAAAATTAGTTAAAAGTTAAAAACAAATATTTACAATTAAAACAAACTAGTTTCTGCGCCGTTAACGGGCCATCATCAATGAATCACTGATGATTCACTGATGATGG
>JAFIDM010010028.1:59879367-59901027 GCA_023159025.1 Thereuonema tuberculata | reverse complement strand
CCATCATCAGTGAATCATCAGTGATTCATTGATGATGGCCCGTTAACGGCGCAGAAACTAGTTTGTTTTAATTGTAAATATTTGTTTTTAACTTTTAACTAATTTTATTTAGACTTGTGTGTTGGCTATATTTAAGAATTTTAAATGATTTCTTTTTTTCAAACTAAAAGTCATTACAAAACTTTTTTTTTTTTACTTTATCTTTCTTAGGGCTTCTGAAATCAGCCCTTTTTTTTAGATATGTTTCCTAGGCTATAGAAAATCATACATCCATTAGCCCGCATGTGTAGGTGGACCTACTTACGAACAAGAGACGATTTAACGTACAAATCTCAAAATGTTTCCTTACGGAACCCTATCGATATATTAGCGCGTGAAGGTGACTAAGGTATCGAGAAATAAGTATTATAGTCGAAGAAACAGTGTATCAATGTGTTAACAATGCATATTAATCCGTTTAGTTAACTCTCTGATTTGCTCTACATAGTCGAGTGGTAAGGGCGCTTGGCTGCGGGTTGGAGGTGGCGAGTTTGATCTTCGGTCTCGGCGGAGGTCAGAGATTTTCCCACGCTCCATTCTCCTCCAAACGTGTGGTACCGGGTTTCTTTCCCGGGGGGAACAGGCGGCCGAGTGTTGTGCTGACCACCCGACCTCATTCTCATCCCGGGTCACTGAAACGTTGGAGCCTTACCTCCAGAGACCCAATGGACGACAGTGGGCCTCCGTGCGATACCTAACCGAACTTAATTTTCGCATTCTCTGATTTTATTAAAATTAACTGACTCTAGGCAACTTAAGTAAATAATGCGGATTAATTACTTAAAAAAGTGGAAATTTGTAGTATATGCGGAGATAACACTTAAAAATAAACGGAGATTCCTCGTTTGAATTACTTTCACCATATAAAAAAAAAAAGAAAAAAAAGATGATGTTTTATTTAAAAATATTTTAATGTAACCAAGGCATATAAAGGCATTATTTTTCAGAAACTTCTCGTTTTCTTGTACATTTTATAAAATACATTTAAAAGTATTTTTTTTTACTGAATTCTAATATATAAAGTATTTTAAAAATACTATAGCAGTTTAAGACCAAAGAAGATCTTTTAGAGAGGATGTTTACTATTATTGTTGAAAAGCTGTTCATCCCCAAGAACAATCGAAAGTTCTGGTTCTCCCGGAGGAGAGATAAACAGGGAATCAAGGGAACGACGGCTTTAGGGAAAGTGAGGAGGGAAAAATAGCAGGGGATTTTTATGGGAGGTGATGCTCTGGGGAAAGGGGGATAAAGGGAGGGGTAATCAGTAAAATAGCAGTCATAATAAACGATATGAAAGCACTTTAACGTGCATTTGAACAACAGAAAACAAACGTACATCTTTAGATAAGAGAGCAGATGTAAAAATGGTTGGAGGGGTTTTAAAAATGCTTTTTTTTTTGGGTTTTGTTTTTGCAAAAGATGAGACTATCTTACTGTTGTTGCTTTTTCTGTTGCTGTGAAAAATATGTAAACGTAAAGTACAGTTCTAAAGAACGTTCCGATATTGATACCTCGTGAGCTGAAGAGGAAACTTAGATTTGTAGTGAACAACGATGAAATGATGGAATCGACAGATTCTTTGGCAGGGAGCAACTATCTCAGTAATAATTCACCCTTGACCGCGCTGTCAAGAAAGTCCTCATCCATTGCTTCGACGACGTTGATCAGCAGTTATCTGTAAACTGCAGAATTTATGACATGTTGTCTTCAGTGACGAATCTAGTTTTCACCTGATCATCAATAATTGCTGTATCCACGTCAACAATTGATGCAAGCAGAGACATGAACGAGATATCAAATTGAACAGGAACGCCACAAATCTTTCTGAAGTCATTACATTAAGTCACATTTATAGCTTATTCTTTGAACGTCCAATATTCAGCACAATGTCCTGAAACCCTTATCATTATCCAAAACTCTTACCCATATCCCTTATCTAAAAGAATTTTAACCAAAATAATGACAGTCTTAGCTGTTTAACCAAAAAAAAGTTTTCCTTTCTCTAAACTTTCACATACATATGTGAATAACAACAACCCAAGCTTCAAAAATGTGCATTATACAGACGTGAACTCTTACCGACGTTTCAATCTGTTAATTTTTAAATATACTAATTTCTTAAAGTACTTAAAAGCATATCCTCAAAAATCTTTATTACCAAAACTAAGTTACTACACGGTAAGCGTGTTAAATAACAAGGCAAAATTTATAAAAACCGAAAACTCAATAAATATTCAAAATTAAAAGTTAAAGCATCCCGCTACTTGCCTGTGTGGTCTTTGGAACCGCTTGAGGTAAGGCTCTCGATGTTCCGTGACTGACGAGGCTAAGCTGAGATCGGGTGGCCAACCTGACCCACCCCCTTTAACCCCTGAGAAAGAACTCATTCTACAGTGGACTCGAGAACCGTCGGGAGGAGAATTTAGCATGGACAAAAAAATCTCCGATATCTGAACGAAAATTGAACGAGGCTCCTTCAGCTTCATTCAATGTCTTACTAGTTGGCTACCAGATCAATTAATCCACAATTTTAATTGTATACATTTTTTTCATGATTAAAAGAAAAGCACACATAAGTCATACTTGGAAGCACGTGTGGAAGCACAGTTGTAAGTGCTTCGAAGTTTTCTCAGGCTCCTGTAATATCATTTCAACATTGGGAGAAGGCTGCGATCTCATTCTCACCGGTTTAAGGTCTTCCTCAATTAACTTATGACCGTCACAAAATCGTACATATCAGTTTGTTTCATCACTTGCGTGCGCAAGTGATAGACAGTGATATTCAAGAATCTTTTTCAAATCCCTGAAACACTTCCTTCGCACTTTTTTTTTATGTACAGCTAATTCGATAATTGCACGCTGTATAACCTAAAAAAGTTTTGACTAAGTGTTTTTGCAAGGTCTAATTAGAATTGGATATAATTCACGAACTAATAGACCAACTGTCATGATGCTCGGCTTCCCTGCCACCCACACTCACCACACATAAACATAGTTAACGAACTACGAATCAATACTAACGCGCCTATGCCCAATCGAAAAAACATATTAGTAATACATTACTTCCACACGGTTGTTTTCATTCCGCATGCAGAGGAAAGAAGTCACTTTCATTGTTTAATAGTCTATTAAGGTACGGTATTATTTTTTTTTAAATAAAAATATAAATAATACATAAACAAATGGTAAAGTGTTATTTACGGTAAAAACAAAAACTAGTGCTAGGCCACATACATTTTTTATAACTTTCTAGTGCTTAATTTTCAAACTCTTCTTCTGTGTGGGGGCGCTGTAGCGGTGTTGGCTCAGATTCTGCTAAGTTTTTCTTCTTACAGAAATGTCTTCCGGAATTACGACTGCAACAACTGAGGAGTATATTATCTTGGCGATCGCAGTTGCTCTTCACCCCAGACCCTGTCAGCATCGTCGAAGGGTGCATTCTGCAGCGGAAGTGGCGCTAATTGCTCTTTCTTTCGTCGCATGGGGGTGCTTGATGAGTCTGCGTTATAAGCAGGCTGAGGGTGATGGGGGTAGCGGTTGACGATGGGGAGAAGTTCAACCATTGCCAACAAAATTGCGTCTGACATCAAAGACTTGGTTGACAAATATCCGTCTACACATGCCATTTCATAAATATTCAGTCACAAATCTTCACAAAAGAAACTCACATTTTTTTTAAGGAATTCCATCATTTTTTTTTTTTTTAAAAAGGAAACAACAAAGAAAGTTCTTATTTGTTTGTCTATCTATTTGAACACAAATCACGCTAAAAGAACTGGATCGATTTCCTTAGCATTTGTCACGAATTTTATTTTTAAAGCAATTTTAAATAAGAATATGATTATTTTAGCTTCCTCAAAAAAATATCTGTAAAGTGTTGATGTCTTAGCAAAGAAAGGAACAGAAAGTAATAGCACTGCGTGAAATGAAATAAAAACTGTTTTTCTAAATGAAAACAAAAGTTTCTTTCAATGGAGGTTGCTTTTAATTAACATACGTTGTTACAAAAGATTTATATTTTGATTACTTATTAATATGACATACTATGTAAGATATATACACGATACAGACTGAAAATCCAAAGGAAAATAGAACACTACAATAGACTGAAACGGTAAAGTATCGCAATCTGAAGTTTGTACTACAGTTTTATAAAAAAAAAATATTTATTTTATAAAAGCGAGGAAATTTAAAGCATATTTTAGGTAAGTCCCTGATTTCCGTTTTTTTCTATCTTCTTTTATTACCTTTGTATTTATTCTGTCAGTACCTTATATTAGAAGTGTTGCTTTTTTATTATTGCTTCACTGCACACTCCGTAAGTTATACAGAAAAGCCAACATCAAAGAGTTGGTGGAGACAGTGAATTGCCAATTTCTAACGCTTCAAAATGTGTCTAATTAGTACATCTTATCTTGGGTTAGCAAATCAAACTGGCCATCCTTATCGCCCGAGAGTACTCTTGACATTGAGAGCCTCATTTTAATTTCGACTGTCTTAACGAACGAAAAATAATGTAACTATTTGTTGAAATTTATTAGGTCGCTGAAGTCAATTATTATAATATTATGTAAATAAAAAAAAATGTAGAATGACGGGTGAAAGAATAAATAGAAAAGGGAAGAGAACGGATATTATATTTGTATAAATGTAGAGACACTTACGTGTATGTGATTTAGACGAGATTAATAACAAATCATTTTAATGAATGTTTAAAATTAGATTTTTATTAATTTTAATAGATTTTGAAGGAATGAATTTTTAGCCTACTTTCCTAGGAAAGTGAGGCTCATTGAATCATCTAGTCTGTGTGTCAGCCACTGGATTAATCTGCTTGAAACTTGGCTTGCATATTAAAGGACAAAATAGGATCTAACTCTTATATTTTCTGAACAAAAACAATGATTCTAACAGTGGATGTTAATCCTTTTAACTAATCCATTAATTCCTTGCGCTTTGATGTAATTGAAATTAATCCTATTTTATTAATTCCATTACGTAAATTATAAGGATTGATTTAATTGTTTTTAATAAAATCGAAATTTATATTCTTTGTATTCAGCTATATTACAATATGAAATAAAACTTTCTTTTTGGTGATTTCATAATATTTAAAAATAAAAAAATATAAACGCAACTTTAAAGACAACACTTAAAGGGAAGTAGGATTCATGTTCTTTGAAGAGGAACTTCAATAGCTTTTAGTGTAACAGCTGCTGCTAACTATTCAAGAAGTAGATTTTGTTGACATCTTCACTCATGTTTCTAAACTATTTTAGGCCTAATTCTCGTTTAATTTCTGTTAAATTTCTTTAAAAGCAAAGTTATTAGAATAATAGTAATAGTTAGGAGACAGGTGACCAGGTTTCGATCTGTTTATAGCGTCCCTTCTTAGCCCAACTTGAACTGGCAAAATCATCCAAGAAACTTTCTACTATCTTCGTAACTGCTGAGAGTAACTTAGGCCAGTGAGTAAACATTGCATGTTTGGCTGTCGGTCGTCGGCTTAAACCTTGCGCAAAAGGAGGTGGGTGGAAGGGTGAGAGGAGGCGGACTGGGCTCCGTATGAAAGGGGTTTAAAACAGAGCCTCTTGAGACGCGAACAGAGTTCGAAGGTGACGTGAAGGTTTCCATAGCAACGATTTACGCGGGTGAAGCGGGTAATTAGAGGAAGTGATCCCTTTTGCAACCTGCGTGTCGCTTCTCCCAACTGGGCTGTGCATCAGACTATGGGTTTTAAGTTTGGGCGAACGCCGAGTTCAACTCTCGCGGAAGGCAATTTTAATAGGGATTTATCCCAGTGAATTCGCCAGTTTCAGATTTAAGCATTTAAAGATAGGGAAAATGTATTAGTTATAACTCTATTAAATCTTCAATTTAATTGACCAAGCGAGCAACGCTAACCAAGACTTTATTTAGACCTTTTGAGACCTGAATTGATCTCCGCGACAGTTTGTAACAGATAATTTTCACTTTTTTTAAATTGCTTGGAGACTCATCAAACCAATCAGACTGATTGTTTATTGCAAATATTTATTGCAAATACCTTTCATTTAAGAATTAAAAATACAGAAAAATCCTCGGTATACGTCATTGATTGATTAGGGAAGATAAACTCGATGTACATCGAATGTACTCGCACTTACATCGTTTGAACAGGAACTTATATTGGCCGCACTGTTTTATATATATATACTATTGGCCGCACTGTTGGAGTGACACTAAAACATTCGCCTCTCTCATCTATGTTCAGTTTCTATTACAGGTTTTCCCATTTTCCTTCCATTACTTCCACTATTATTTCTTCGCCATACTGTTCATCTGTCTATCTTTCATTGGACAATAGACCTAAGGTCGGCTTTCCTGTCATCCACATTCACCACAAACACAGTGCTATATACACTGCTTGCTAAATAAATATAAACTTTATTTTTAGGTATTAATATTAACTTCATACTACATTTTCTAATTATTTTTAGCAATTGTAATAAATTGTACTGCATGAAATATAGTTTAGTGTATAAAAAGTTTTAGGTATCCTCATACACACTTCCGTAGAAATTCAAACGTTTTAGTTGGTTTATCTCCCGTAATACATTAGTTCAACGTGAATTTGATTTACGTATATCGACGACCCACCCTAGTAATACTTTCCACTGCAGAACGCCAGATATTACTAACAAAAGATTTGTCAACGAAAAGACGGAATATATCACTTTCAAAATAATATTTCCAGGTACTGTGAAAGAAGCGAACTTCAACTCGGATGACTCCATCCTCTATTGTTGTTTAGTAAATAGAACAGTTTTTTTTTAGTTTTATTATAATAGCATTCGAGACTATTTACGTTCTTACAATCATCAAAAAAAAAAAAAAAGAAGAAAAGTGAACTAGTTTAACAAATATTACGGTATAAGGCCATCTCATGTACTTAAGCAGACATTCAACCAATTTTTTTTAAAAAACAATAAGACTCTGAAAGAACTTACAGGATATTTCTGTTTTCTTGTAACATGTCCTCACCCTTGATGATGGTCTCCCGTGGGAGATTCAAACCGTCGATGGTAAAATAATTAATTTTTTATTATAAATATATACTGTCCGGTCACTTATTAGGCATACCCCTGCTGTGCGCATGGATGTCTGGTGGTGGCAGTGCCATGTTGTGGGGGATGTCTTCCTGGTAAACGTTGGGTCCATTGATATCTCTGGAGGCCCGTTAGGAATGCTAGAGCATACCTAAAATCGTAGCTGACCAAGTGCAACCGTACATGTTAATAGTTTATCCTCATGCAGATGGCTACTTCCGGCAGGATAATGCATCGGTGCACAAAGCCCGCATCACTACGGGATGGTTTGAGGAACATGACGTTGCAGTGGCCAGCTCAGTTCCCGGATCTCAGCCCAATTGAAAATTTGTGGAACGGGCTGTTCGCTGCAGGCCTACACCTCCATCAAATCTTCATGAACTGCGAGACACACTCATGTCTGCAAGGTACACTATACCTCAACAACAAAGACTTCAGCATTTTGTGGAATCCATGCTTCGATGAATTCAGGCTAATTTGAGGGCTAAAGGAGGCCCAACACGCCTATTAGGTAGATGTACCTAATAAAGTGACCGGACAGTGTACATGTCTTTACTATTATTATCCTTCTTGTGCATTCTCTTGTTTTCACTCGTTTACTAAACTTAAACGATATTTTCCTTTTAAGATTGTTTTTTAATTTTTTTTGTTTTTTTTTGTTTTTTTGTTTTTTAAAGTCGTTAAATCAATAGTAATGATATATTCTCTATTTACATTTAATATTGTAATATCTATCTAATACAAACAGTACATATTTCCATTTACTCAAAACAAAATAACTCCAGAATTAATTGCTTAAATTGTCTAATTCAAATTCATTTTAATCCTAAGCATGGATTACTTAACGGTTTAATATTACACAGCATTCTTTTGTTCTGACATGCAATTTTTGCATTATTTTAATTCTGTAAAAACTATTTCTTAACTTCACTTATTAAATGTAAACATGTTATGAGAAGTACATGAAAGAACTTTAAGGCTATTTTCCTGATAAGGTTGTTCCTTAATTTACTTTTTCTTTCTTAAGCGTTCTTGAAATTCATCACAAACGAAAAAGTGTATGTCTTCTTGCACGTAAACAATATAATCACAAACAATACAAATTTTCCATTTCTCACAAATATTAATTAAATCCGCATTATTTACTTCAATTGCGTGAATCCGACTAATTGTCATCACATCAAAGCGCCCGCAAACTTGTGAATCACAAAATGGATCAATATCCATTATTAGCTACCACTATAACGCTTCTATTGCTTTTTATTGAAAATTTTGTTACATCAAGTGTTAATTTCTAGATAAGGACCTACACAGAAAATACGTATTAAAGTTAGATAGTCTGTTTTTATTAATATGCATACAGCGTTTCAAGAAAACTCCATCTTATGATTCAAAAAGAATTATGGGAATATCTATACATATATTTATGTATTTAGGCTATATATTTATAGCCTAAATATATACATCCATCTTTATCTATACATATTTACATATCCATACATATAAAACTTATACATATATACATATATATCATATATATGTACATATATACATACATACATACATACAAAACATATATTCATATACATACACCGTATTTACTCGCATATTTTACGCATTTTTTTGGGAGGAAAAAAATTGTTTTGAAAAAGGGGTGAGTAAATTACGCGAGAAATAAAATAAATCCTTCCGAAAAATTTTCTCCCAGCAGCTCATGTTTCTCCGCAAACAGAATTACACGAACTTTAAAACTGGCCATGTAACTACTACATTTACAGGTAAGCTTCTGCTTTTGACTCATTTTCGTCACAAATAGTAAACAAGTACACCGATTGCGAGATTTATCACTACTCACAGCTGTAGCAAACCTCAGTCAGAGGGGGGGGGGGGGGCTTGTAAGCGAGAGGCGAACTTTACGAAAGCAAACTTTTTATGATCAGGTGGAAGGCATTTATAAGATGAGCGTGGTAAGGCCCTTTACCATTATAACTGACCATTCTACTGTTTGACACTGAGAAATTACGCGAGAAAAAAAAAAAATCCAAAATTTGCCCTTAAAATTTAGGGTGCGTAAATTTCGCGAGGGCGTGAAATATGTGAGTAAATACGGTACATCATATATATGTACATATACACATCCATCAATACATACATACGTATATATTTACATACATACATACATATAAATGTACATAAATAAAGTGGCTGAATTGATAAATGTCACTTTCTACGAAACTTCTTTTAACCAAATTTCAATAAAACAAATATAATTAATCTAAACTTACGAAGATTCTAAACTAATCTGATAAATAAACTATACCTCCGCCTAAATAAAATATTCTGCGCAGCAAATACGGGAAGAGAGTCTCTCGTTAACAATATGTTAATAAAACGAATTGATATCTCGTAATGCGGCCAGAGGCGCGAAACGAAACGATAACCCAACTTTTATGTTGCTATTAAAAAGTGTGAAGAAATAGGGGAACAGATCCCCACTCCAAGACTGCAGAGTTACAAGAACTGCAGCTGCATCCCTGTTTACGAAAGATAAAACTGTCCGACCCTTACAACACGGTTGCGCCGAGAACAGCGTAAACACACAGTGCTAATTGCTATTTGGAATTGGCTAGAAGACGCTCACTGCAGTGATTGCAGACTCCTTCGATTACGTTGTGGTAGGTAACGCTGTGATACAATATGAAATAATAAAATTAGAACATTGTGTTGCTGTTTTGTTTTTTTCATTAATACAAAAAAATATTTAATGTGAATCGCTGAAAATATATTTATTTTCAATTTATTTTTACGTTGTGCACAAACTGTGATATGATCACTGACTGGCATTTTTGCATTTTCTTTTTATTTTTTTTTAGATAAAATTAAGTAGTTTGATTATAGAAAACAGTAAATTTAATAGCAATATACAATGAGTTTCTGCAAGAACTTTAAGTCTATTTTCTTTGAGCTACACATTTTTCCTTGTTTTTAAAATCAAGAAATCAAACAACCAGTACTAATTTTCAATTGTCTTAAAAAAAAATCTTTTTAAATTAATTAAGTTTCGTAAATTTATTAAGTTATATAAATCCAATTAAGAAAAAAAGACCACGACAACACAAATATAAGAAAATATAAAAATAGGTTCTTGTACCCTGAGTCTTCATATTGGGAATCTGGGACAGCTGTTTCAGCCTTATTAGGCTTATTCAGCCAGATTTACCCTTGACGAAGGCTCGGGGGCGAGAATCTTCTCCTCACACTCTGAATTATTAGGGCATACACACATACAGGCTCACTGATTTTGTAAGCTTCAATTGTCTAGAAAAGTAGACTAAATAAACAAGTGATGGGAAACAGGTTTTTCAGATACGCAATTGTCTGTAGTGAAATTAAGTGTGGTTTGCTTCACAAGGGACGGAAACAGTAGACTACTTTGCCGAATATAAGCTACATTACATTATTACTCAACCACAGAAGATAAGCTATATTAGATTCATGAAAGAAACAAACACGTATGAAACAACAGATATCCCAATTCTATCCTGTTGTCGACTCATTCAAGTTCTATTTAGAACTTATGTTATATTGCTGTATTTTCCTAAGACTGTGATTACCAGATATGTCTATGTCACACTTATATTGCATCTCTGATTATTTGTAAGATGTACAAACGTTATACAAGCCTACAAAAAGTTAAATTATGTTTTTCATTTTCAATAAATTACAGACAATACCTTATTTGACATGTTTGATTTAACTAAAAATCTTACTAAAAATTTCCTATTCTATACGGACAGAGTTCCTTATATGAACTTAGTAATCTGAGACATTATTTTGAATAGTACAAATTAAGCAGAACAAAAGTAGATACACAGTAAAGCATGATAATATATTCCTTTTAATTTTAGCAAAGGAAGAAAAGACTAAAATAAATACAGAAGGCATCCTTTTTTTCTATTTTTTAATCAAAATATACATAGTATCTTTTTATTCCTCACAATTTTACCATTGCTCATTTTATCTACCTCTAGAAATAGATTGGATGATCCACTATTAATTATTTGTTTTTTTATCACTGATCTCCCGTTTTCAGAGTCAAAGACAGTACAGCAAAATTTTAGGAAAAATAAAATATTTTTGTTAAACGCCGTCCTGTGGTTAGTGACTCCATAAAATACTGGAATATACGATACCTTTTTAGGTGGAGTTGTGACTCAAAAAAGAAGAAAAAAAAAGCATGCTCCTTCCATAAAGCCGTTTTTCACGAATCTTCCTTCCGTTCTTTCCGCCGCATTTATCATTCATTCCCCCGCCAACCTCCCTTCCTTTCCCGTCCTCATCTATAATTCAAAGAACGGCTTCCCTCTTCGCCGTGGCGGCCCTGGGCGTAAATAACCCGGAGAGACGACCGGCGCTAATCTGGTTTCCGTTGCGATCGTGAATGCTCCCGTGCCGTCGGCCCCTCCACCACCACTGCCTCTGCAGGTCAGCCTTTAGATGGTGACTGGCGATGAAGGGCCGCAGGCCATCGGCCAGTTCCCCAATTCGGA
The DNA here is from genome assembly GCA_023159025.1 of Thereuonema tuberculata. Classification (NCBI taxonomy): domain Eukaryota; kingdom Metazoa; phylum Arthropoda; class Chilopoda; order Scutigeromorpha; family Scutigeridae; genus Thereuonema; species Thereuonema tuberculata. The sequence goes on along the minus strand of JAFIDM010010028.1, from coordinate 59,889,350 downwards.
TCCCGCGGAAGAGGTGTTAGCGCAGGCCGCTCTCGATCGCGTCGTAATTACATTGAAATATTAGCGAAACTCTCATTTGCCGATGACATAACAACTACGAACTATGTTTACGTCCAATTTACTTCTCTCGAGAACGGATGAGAGTAATTTAGAGAAGGGGGAAAAGGTAAAAAAATCTTATCCTCAATAAAAAAAAAATAATAATAAAAAATGCACGAAATGCTCTAAGGACTACATGCTTCATAAGATATTTTTTTACTATCAGTGCATATTTTTATTCAAATACGCTCTTACGCTAAAATAAAATAAAATCAAATGACATTGCTAGTGCCTAACATTTTCAGTGTTTTATGTTTTACAATATTTTTTGAATAAGCAGGATTTCTCGTTTAATCACCTTTCTTTTTTATTTTTTTAGATATTAACATATAAAATTATTCTAAAGCAGAATCAGATGTTTACCATAGAAAAATTAAAAATGTTGAGAACAGTAAGGAATTTTTGTTAAATTTTGTATGACAACTTTAACTTCAGCAATTTGCTGCTTTGGTGATAATAAACTACGGTGATAATGCATCGTAAGTTAAAATAGTTGCTGCTACAATCGTCAGATTTTTGTGGACCAAATGGTGTTGATGCAAGTATTCTGTCTGTTACGTCATTGTAATGAAGTTTAATTTCACTGTCCATTTCGCATTAATCGTTATGGTGCTCTAACACAAACACAGCATACGCTAGCGTCATTGTTATCAACCTAACAATGGTCCACAGAATTTCAAACCAACTTTAGAAAAATTGTTATAAGCAAACTAGAAGCTTGGAATAATAAATAAAAGCTTTGAAATCCAAACTACTGTTATAAAAGGATTTGTTTTACTCAAATTCCAATGAACTAATAAAATTTAGTTTTAATTTGGTACTGGTATTATTTTACGTACTGCATAAAAGGGTGATTTTTATTTTTTTTAAAGGTACATTCATACTCAATGTGAATGGCGCGAGGTGTAGTCACTGCTACAAGCTTTTACCAGAGTTTATTGGAATATGCTTGAAATACTTTATTATTAAAATCCAAAGGAAAAAACTGCTACGATCGGTTTTTTTCATATATACTGTAATTCATAACTCTTAGCAGCATGAGTTTCTTTTCTGTATTTGATATATGGACTGGATCATGGAAAGGGACTTGAAGTAAGTCGGTTATATTAAGAACATTTCCCATGTGATGCTTATTTCACTATACAACATTCCACAGGTTAACGTCTCAGAGAAAGGGACAAATTAGATTCACAAAGAATCAGACAGACAGTGGAAGACCAAGAAATGTTGAAACTTAAAAGAGAAAATCGAATTCTTGATGCGCTGATCGAGGAATAGGAAAATAGCGATAATAGAAAGGATTTCGCGTACAATGGTTTGGAAGGGACTTCATGATGTACCATCTTGTCCAAGGGTAGCTGCCACAGATTTTCTTTTAAGGCTGCATCGTTGGTTTTGTGCTCATCGTGTGACTACTATTAACTTTGCATCTGTAAGTTTATTCACTGACAGACCTTCATTTTGCCAAAATGGAGTCATGAATTTCCATACTGTGCTTGTAGAGCATAGGAAAACCCATATGGAACGTCCATAGAAAACATTACATCAGTTTTCTTGAAATGTGTGGGCCGATATTTTGGGAGTTCGTTTAATTGGTTCCTAATTCATCTTCTTCTCCGTTAAAGGCCGATGTTTACCTTGATTCCCTACCTACCGAGATGTAGGAAGAAAGTAATCTTGAAACCAGAAGGCAATTATGGTTATTGCACGATGGAGCCATTTGTATCATGAAGACCGTGCTTTCCTCAACTATTACTTTCTATAACTGGATTGGTCGAGGCAGCTCTGTCACGTGACCTGCACGATTCCCAGATTTAAATTCCCTGATTTTTATCTTGGAGGTCATTCGAAAAACATTGCTTATCAATCTTGTGTCTACGATTGCACAGCTGGAGCAGAGGAAAGATAACGGTTTTCAACTAATTCCGATTTTGTCATAGGATTTGACGTCCCCTATCCCCAACGTTTTGCACGCCTATATTGAGACAAACGGTGGACACTTCGAAAGTTTACTTAGAAACCTGTTGTTGGTGGAGGATTATTAATACTTATTTCTGCATCAGTTGTTATCTGTTTGTTCACTGTTATGTTCATTCACTTTAAAAATCTGAATTTTGTCTTTGTAATTTTTGGAACTTTATACAAAATACATGTACACTGATCATTACCGTACGCTTCAGTTACATATGATTTTAAGAGAGAATTAATATATAATATATTTAATAATAATGAATAATAATGAGTATAACTTGTAAATGATATACTTCCGACCCTATGTTTATTGGATAATTCTTACTGATTTGTTTTTGTAGAATCTGTCACTGACGTTTGCCGGTAGCTTTAGAAAACATCTGTAAAAGATTCTTGAAAAATATTTTTTTTTCAACCTAATTTTTTTCGCAACTTAAAGGAAAGGTTACAAAAGTTCATAAGAGATACCAAAAACACTCTATTTAATCAATTTCTAGTGTACATATGTAATGTTTCAGATTTACGAAACTAGGGGTTATTTGCTAAAACTCCTTTCAAAATCCAAGATTTCTTTTGCGCTTGTTGGTACTCATCAGTCTGTGGTAGGAAAACTGCCTTTAGTTCTTCTGTAAAATTCTGTATTGAAATCGTAAGGATAATATAGAGAACAATGCCACAGAATAATAACAAAATAATTTCTTCAGGATTCACATGAAAATTCAAGATCTCATTTTCATTACCCTACATGATTATTTGATTTTTAAACGTGCGGACCTCAAAGCAAACTCATCTGCCCTATCGTATTCTTCTGTTTGTTTTGTTTTGTTTTTTTTCATATTCAGTCAAGTAAAAGAAGTTATCAAGAATAAACAAAATTACATATTTGAACAACATGTCTTTGAGTCATGCGAAAAACCCTGGGATATCTGATTCGCTTTAGCCAGAGCTAACCAACGCTGAAGACCCAAATGCATACAAGATCAAAGTTAATTTAATCTTGAAGTGGCTGTCCCAGGTTCTAAAGCATCCTAAGGGATGAAGGTTTATTTTTACTTTACCTTTTAAGGGTTTAAGTTTTTTCTTTTTTTAAATAGGCAAATGTCTTTCGTAGCGATATATATACTAATCCTCGCAGCGGTTCTTGAGCCCTCTGGAAAATTATCATCGACTACTTTCGCTATTATTAATGATGTCCAGTGAATAATTCACTCCAATGTATTCAGCAGTAACCTTTAACACATCCTTCTTACTTTTCAAAGCACTCTTGGGCGATATATCTTGCTGAAATCGACGAGCAACGTTAAGAATAATCTCCCTGGATTGACTGTTAATGGCTTTTCCTTGACGAAGTTCTAAATGGGAACCATCGGCCGTCATTTTTTTTCCAGTCTGTCATGCCGAGTAAACTGTCAGGGCAGTACAATTGATTATTCTGGGAGAACTCAAGAACCGCTGCGATGCCTACGATTGTATTTGAACATTTTGATCTTGTATTTAATTTTCTTATCTTTATTTTGCAAAGAAGAAATCATGGAAAGCCGACTTTTGAGAATCGTATAATTGCTTCACATCCATTTCTCTTATGTTTGTGATTTTGAAACTTGAGGGCGTTTTGAAACAAAAAAAAAAAGCATTCAAAAAGTTTGAGGCTATGTTCGTGTTAGCAAAAAAGATTAGGGTAGAAAATTTGAGAAGTGCGAATAAATATGCAAAAAACTGTAAGGACAGGACAGTAAATTGATAAGGGGCAGAGAACGCTAGGTGTTTGCTACAAAGAGGAGTTAATTTCTTTTATGACCACTCCTGATATATAAAACAGTGTGATATGGCGATATATAATCTTTACACTCAAGATTTATAGTGCATAGCGAGAAATTAAAATAATGAAAAGACAACAGCGAATAACTAGAACTACGATAGATAAAACCGCGAATACCAACTACGACTGATATATCAGCATGTAGCTAGATCTACGAAGATAAATTTGTCAAATAACTAGAATTGGGAAAGACAAAACCGCGAGCCGCAAGGATTTATTGAATTTATTCCATCAGAGTTTGCACACATCTATTTGTTAAGATTACCAACAGCAAGAAAGTGCAAAATTACTGAAATAAAAATAGTGCGCCGTAATTATCAGCATAACTACAGAAACTGCCAACTTAGCTGAAGTGGTGTCTACATGTTTATCAGGAACGCCGCTGAACGAGATAATTATGAGACGCTTTAGTCCTTTGTCTTCAATCTCGAATGTATATAAACCGCGAAGTGTTGTAGGAATGCTTTTACCACCTTCCATCCTTCCCACCCATCGAAACTTCGTGGATCTCGTAAAAAGCTCCGAAAACGCGTGGTTAATGTATTAATAACAAAAGCCGGCAAACATTAGTCGCTGGCAGAACCACCTCGTCTAGAACGGTCGTAAAACTAAGAGAAATTTAACGGCCGCGAATCTCGTGTGTCTTTCGATACAAGTGAACGATGGGGAGAAGGGAACGAAATTATCCGCTCAGCTGCCGCTAGGGGTCGCCTGTATCGCCGTTGCCCCGGAGATGACGACTGCTTGCATTTTTACTCGCTCTATGACCATGCCTCGTACGAGGGGAGACCGAATAAAGGGGGAGATTGAAAGAGGGGGAAAATATATTTCACCCCTTTCTCGCCCCTTCTGATCCGTACATCTGTGCATGTTAGTTTCGGTACAAAGTGGCTGAATGAATAAGTGGTGAAGTAGTGTTAGCAGAATCTCAACCTGTGCCGAATATAATTGGCAGTGCAATGGATATAGATGCCTTTTAAATGCTAATTTTGTTATCTTAAATGTCATAAACGAAAAACAAAAGGATAAAATATTAATGGAAACGACTTAAATTAAGTTTCCAGAAAATAGCTTTAAAAAAAAAAAGTCGTTGTAATAGATTTTCCATTATTGAAAACTATTGAATAGCTGCTGGTAAAACCTTCAGAATATTATGGAATTTATTAAAGTATTGTTAGAGCATTGTGTACTCAGCTGATATTGAAATCATGTCCCTGAAAAAAAAATTGTAAGTAACAAATTTTATAACCTTAAATTATTCTGAGATAAAAAAGGGTTGTACAAGTAAGAAAATTTTTAGCTTCTCGTTTTTCACAGTCCAGTATTGTTTTTAGCATATGCTATTTTATTTTAGCATCTTTTTAGTAGCATAAAACTGATTCTAACAATTATCATTTTTTTTTACTATTTATTGTATTCATCTGATATTTTTTTGATAGATGAATAAAGGGAGATTGACGTATGCTTTCATTAACAAGGAATAATGATAAACAAAATTCATTGTTACAGAAAGAAATCAGACATCTTTTCTGTTAGCAACATACTTTTTTTTAAACAATCACTGTTTAGAAAATTATCCATTAAACATTACTGTTTGTTATTAAAACAAATGTCTTTTGGCAAAAATTTCATTATTTTCTTGCAAATAAGATATTTTTGCAGTCATTAAAAACTTTTTTTTTAGCAAAAGAAATCTATTATTTTAGCTACTATCAATATTTTAAAAACAAATATCGACAAAAATAAGAATGATTTTTTTTTAATAGCAATGGCAGTTTTTTTGGCAGCTTACAGTTGTTTTCAGCAACAAAGGTATTTTTCGTCACTAACTGTTTTTTATTTTCTTTCTTTTTTTTTCTTTTTTAAGGAAGCAGAAATCTATTTCCTTTTTTTTTAATCACTGTCTTACATCATTATGTTAATCAAAGTCTAAAAATATCATTGCTTTTCGTGAAAATCATTATTCTTTGGCACCATGTTATTGCTTTTAGCAAGAGAAGATATCAACAGTTGTTGATGCGTGTTTCGATTTTCAGGAAACTTAACTGATCATCAGGTCATTTTAATATAAGACTTAAGGTCGATATCTCCAAATAGTCGTAAGGTAATCCTGGATTAAATCCAATTGAGTTGCGATATGAGGTAATATTAATATCATTTGGAGCAAATATCCATTAATCTAATAAAATTGTAAGCAACATTACAACTTACTCAGAAACACTGGATGAACCTTAACATGTTTCTTTAGGCATCTTCTTCGAATAGCTGTACATCTACAGTTGGAAAAAGTTTACAGGGTCACACTCTCCTAATACTTAAATTGTCCAGTCTTGGATTTCTAAAAAATAAAAACAAAAAAAAAAATCAAAGATTTGATTTATCGCCTATTAAAGCTTTCATCAGAAACACGAAACCTAATAAAAATAGAGTTAAAAGTCTTTAAATTTAACTTCTGAAATCCCAGACATTAATAGCTTTCTACTGCCTTTAATCTCTCCTATCCCTACAACTAACAATGGAATCTCTCCTAAGTTCGAAAAAGCTATCGACAGGTACACAAAGCATTAAATATATTATTATCCAAATGTTGCTGTTTTGCTGAAGACTTGATACATTTTATTTTAATCTTGAATTAGAGTTTGATTAAAAAGTGAAATTTAAAATCAAAGCAAAATACTTCATAAATTATCTTTTTACTGCAATTTTTGAAGTCTCCGACTTCATCTTTACGTCACCGGCTTCAAGTACAATTGTATTTACATATTTGTGACTGTTTAATTAAACAGATAAAGCTGTGCTAACAATTTATTCATGTTTGAATTATTTAAAGCTTATAAAAATCATTCTTCTACACCAGAAAAAAATACGCTGAAAAATCCCACCGCTGTGTTTTTCATTTTCTACTGCAAATATGTAATAAGCTGATCATCTCATTGAAAATATTGTAGAATAGCCTTGCATACATAGCATAAAAAGAAAAACCTTAATTAATTAGTAAATGAATATCGAGATCGGAGAATATTTGACTTCCCAGCCTTTGTGGCTTTCTCAGCTTACCTCAGATATATTGCGAATTGGCGCCACACACCTGGGGTTGCCGCTTCATGGTCATTCCAAAAATATAAATCCTCTTTATTCCCTATTCCGTGGGAATTTCGAAAAATCCTGCCTTATTCCTTGTCTACATCGTTAAGGGAACCTCTGTGCAACATTTCAGCTTTCTAGGTCCAAGGGTTTGAGCTGGGCGTTGTTAAGTCAGTCAGTGAGTGAGTCAGGACTTTTCTTTTTGTAGGCATAGATAAAAAAAGATATGAAGATATTGTGGTGATTAGGTTCCACCAAACCTGAGGTGTTTTTCAAAATTTCCAATAAATCCCAACGGGTTCCGTGAGTATCTGAAAACCCAGAAGGTAAAAGCAGAATTGACAACAATCAGTGATCCTGTAAATGGACTGACCCTTACGACTGAATTGACCAATTGTAACAAACTCTGATGACCTCAGGCTTCCAAATCGTGACTAAAATCTACACTGAAGCTGTACCTCACAGACTAAGAAATAAAGGACGTATTCGTTTTCTCTGGCCACACCTTGAAGAACAATCTACCATTTCCTTAAATTTCATCCATGTAACAATCTATAGGTCCTTTACAAATCAGAATCATAACAGAATTACAGCCCGAAAAACTGCAGCGATAGGCTGATTGAATTCTCAAAACCAGAACGAGATTTAATGAAAAATGGCAAAACTGAAAACGAATAAATTCTTAAAGATGATAAATGAAATAAAGATTTCCTGTTTTTAATTATTAAAAGCATTCTCTCGTATATTGTAATGAGTAAATGACATTTATTTAACAGGAATAGATTTACTCTGTTATCAAAGATTGTTTTTAGAATTAAGAAAATATAAATAATTTCATAATTTTGTGAAAGTCAGAAAAATGGCCACAGGGCACCATCAGAGGAGAAACAATTAACTCTTACTGATGGCAAACAACTAATTCCGATTGATCAACACAGATCAATTTGCAGCATTTGGAAAATATGAATACAGATTGTTTGTATTTAGATGAGATAATTCTTAAATACTCAGTATTTTCCTTTTTATTTTATTTTAACGACTTTAAAGAAAGAAAAAAAAAATTTTCATAGGAAAACAGATTTCAACTTCTTTCAGGGACTTTTTTTTCTTTTACTGACCGAATTCATTCCAAACGTATTTTACGTTTTGGATCTCGGGCAGATCATGCGAGGTAAAAAAAAAAAAGAGAAAGCTTTATTCCAGTGTTACAAAAACATTTCCACATATATCCAATGTTTGTACAACTTTGGTGGGTAGCAGACTCGTGCAGGCAGCGGACAGTCAGTCTGCTTTATCAGATCACGGATAAAAATAAACTGTGGCGCCATTCGTTGGACTCGGCCTCTCAGACATCAGCAGTGCCTCTGCGCCAGACGAGATACGACACTGCTGGGAGAGGAAGGCACTTGTTTACCCGCCTTTGGCATCGCGTTTCGACGTCTGTGCCGGCCTCGACTTCTGGGACCTCAGTCCTGGGTGGCAGAAAAAAGCCAAGATTCTCGTGATAAGCTTTCGGGGAACTTCAGAGGCCAAAAGCTTACTTCACAGAAATTAAAGCCATTCACAAAATATTGAAACAACGAACACCTACTTTCCTCTAACTCTAGCAATAACTCTTTATATTCGTTTCTTATCTACATGCAAATAATATAAAGCTAGAATCCTATTCATTCAAATATTAATTTCAACTTACTTATGTTCAAAATTAAATTAATGCTTTTTTTTTTTACTGGTGATGGTACGAAAGAAACTATAGAATCTTGAAACTCTCTCGTTTTCATGTAAAGTAAAATTGGATGGTCTAGTTTTCATAGTGAACAAATCGAATTTTACTTTACGTTTCACTACGAAACCTAGACCGTTTCAAGATTCAATAGCTGAAAAGCACTTAAAACCTACTTTCATTAAAATTCCTTATTTTTTAAATTTTTTTAAAGTCATAAAAACGACAAAACAAAAATCCTAATTTTAAATTCCCATTACAACAGTGATCAAAAATCGACAGTAAAATTTTTCATTTTCTGAATAAAAAAAAAGGAATTAATCTCCATTATTCGAATTACATGAATTGAATTAATTTTTGAATCGGATCAAACCATTCGCTGTGGATTAGTTGAGATTTCAGATTCATATTTATTAAGAATTAATATTCACTGATTGTAAGAATGCCATGTTAACATATAGGATAATGACATACATAGAATAGAAATCCATTGTTTAGATTTCAAGGTTTTTCTATGGGATTTTTTGTTTAGTTTCTCGACAAGGACCCAATTGAAAAAAGACTTCAATTACAAAAGTTGGATCGTCTCTGTCCATAAATGTGCACATTAAGGTATAAGAAGCTCAAAAGTCATTAGCGGAACACAGACCTACACACAGACTGAGTGAGCTGTTGCGCCTTACTTCCCTAGGAAAGTAGGCTAAAAAAATAATAATGTAAAAAAAAATAAGAGTTCTCTTCTTGATTTGTTTTTTTATGGTTTTTTAAATGAGGGGGGTCATTGTCTTGTTCGTTTGTTTGTTTTGAATATTGTCATTCCTCACTGAGCTAGGTATACTGGGCGGATCGGACTCCAAACGGTACCGTCTCCGATTCTCAGTATAAAAACCAAAATTAGCTCAATGAATTTTTGTTTAGTTATTTGCGTTTCTGTTTTTTTTTATGTAATAAAGGTCCCTTTTCTTCATCACAACAACTTCTCAATATCTGTAAAATTATTATTATAGATGCACCCTTAAGTAACAGTTGATGGTTAGAAAAAACAAAATTAGAAAATGGTGGCCATTTCTTAACACTTTAATTATATCTACTTTTTCTATTCGGTGCAAAAAAAAATAAAAATAAATAAATAAATAAAAAAATAAAGTTATTGACCTTAATATTTCTAAACATCTCCATAAATAAAGAAATACTGTCGTTCGGACCTGAAAACAAATGACAATGATTTTAGTAAAATCTAGAAACAAATGAGCATCTTCTACCTGAAAACATATTGAAACAAATGAG
>JAFIDM010010028.1:59827649-59879357 GCA_023159025.1 Thereuonema tuberculata | reverse complement strand
GAGCATCTTCTACCTGAAAACATATTGAAACAAATGAGCATCTTCTATCATGTTGAGATTATCATAGAAAGTTGCAGAATTTGCAACAGTGGTAATCACTGCTAATAATATTTGCTGTATATACGGAACGCAAGAGAAGGAGTAAAATTAAACAGATCAGTAGTGATAAAATTTGAAAGTACAGTACATTTAAAGGAAGTAAGTCAATGAAATCGACTATAGAAAGAACTTAGTGGAGCAAGAGCAAGAGCAGGCTGAGATACAATTCAGGTCAACATAACTTTACCATGTTAACGTTACGGTATCTTACTACAGGCCTATACGGATCTTGGGATAGCGGGAGATAAGGCTCCCGGCGTTCTGTGACCAAATGGCCTAAGATGAGGTCGAGTGATCAGCCCGCCGCCTTTAACCTGCTAAAAAGAAACCCACACCCATTCTACAGAGGGCTGGGTAGACCTGGGACCCGTATGGAGGAGAATGGAGCTTGAAAAAAATCCCCGCCCACAGCCGAGACCTGGGATCGAATCCGTCATTTCCAACCCGCAGTCAAGCGCCCTTACCCACTCCGCTACCGGGCCCACAACTTTACCATATAAAACTATATAAAAAGTTGGCCTGCATTTTTGTAGCGCTTAACACTTAGGGACGTACTTACGCGCATGCGCTTGAGGTGGTACCTGGTCCCCGCAGATATAAGTCTCCTAAAATTGACAAAAAACTTTTTAAGAACTAATAAATTTTACTTAAAAATATTACAATAACGAATATTAAAATCAAATTAAGATCGTAGAATTTGCATTTATAAAGTAATTGCAGTTTTTTTAAATTCTTACTGTGATATTTAGGACTTCTCAACTGAGTAGCGTCCCGCGAAGGCTAAATAAGGTTCTACGTAGGCTCAAACGAATTTGGCATCTAAATAGAAAAAAGCATCTGAATAAGGAAGTCCACATCTGTCGTAGCAACCTGTGTTGGTGAAGCAAAACTGCCAGCAAGATTTAGTGATCACGTGACCAGTGGCTTGAAGAGCTAACTATCAAGTGAGACAATGTTAATGCTGTGTTGTGATTTGAAAGTGATTCATGTCTGCCTTTCTTCGGACCAATCTACAAAAAGAGTTCTTGGCCCAGATATTTCTTGCGTCTGATATCCGGGAGACTGTTGGGATCTTTGACGGGATGTCCTAGAATTATTTCGTCAGTTTAATGAATGAACTGATGTCGTAGATGTCTTGCGAAATATTTGGGTGCAAAACTTTTAATTACGAAATGCATTGAAAAATTAATGCAAAAGAATAAACCTAGAAACGCAGAACAACAAAATGAGATTAGGCTAGTGCTGTCTAAACATCAGCAAGTGTGTTAAGTTTAGATTATCAGTACATTGACTTTTCAAAGAAAAATTAACATCAGCGGACATAGGCGCTTGTTATGATTCCGACAGTTTGGATCGAAATTTTTGACTCACCCTGTAAAAAGTACTTTTAATATTAAAGTAAAGGAAATAGGATAGAGTTAAATACTACTTTATTTCAAGAAAAAAGTGATGTTAACTAATACCCTATTGAACCGGATATAGCATATAGTGATATTGTTAAAATGCAAAAGAATTTTAATGAAAAAAAAAAAACAAACAAATCAAAATATTCAAATTTACTATTCATGTAAAACACATAATTCGTTGTGAAATTAAAATAATTCGGCTTAACTTCATTAAGAGAGATTAAGAAAATTGTGTTGTAGTTAGCAGAACCACGCCTTCTGTTCACATGACCACCAACCGTTTTTCTATGTCTTTTTTCTTTTTGCGGGGGAGGGAGAGAAGGCAATGATGGTCTAAACAGCGCCGTTCCCCTTCTTGTTCTCTGTGTCGGTGGGGGAGTATGTATCGGTCGTGGTGGCGGCGGCGGAACACGCTCCCGCGAATAATTTACGGTTACGGCCGAAGCGCTTTTGTTTCGACGCACGTGGGTGGGTTTTACGGTCGATGTTCACTGCGGAAGCTCTGGGCGTGGGTGTCGAGGGTTGGTAACTGGCGACGACCAGTTGGACGAACCAAGCGAATAAAATAAAAAAAAAGACACACACACACACACACACACACAAAAAAAAAAAAAGAAGACAAGGAAAAGAAGAAAAAAAATACACGAACGAGAGAAGGAATACACAAGAGACAGACCACGAAATATAAAAACCTCGGTGAATGAAAGAAAAAAGAAATAGACAAATTTTTAAGAGTGGGAAAAAAGCCCTTATCCCTTTCCTCGCTAACTATAGTCGCTAACTATAGAAAGTTTAAAAAGTTTCTATAGTTAGCGAGGAAAGGGATGAGGGCCTTTTAAAGCTAAATATTACTCAAGAATTAAGAGAGTTCTTTTCTTAAGATCGTCGTTATTATCTTTTTACCTGGTCAGAAGCCAAACTATCGTCCTTCACTATATTTAGATAAAAAGCATCCTAGGACAGTAGATGGATCGTTGAACGTTATGTAGAGACCAGTCCATTCTCGCTTATCTGTACGTTCCGTTAAAAAAGCCGATACTCTTTTGACAATAGATTGGGTCTATCTTAAGATTCATCTGCTGTATAACAAGCTTACAGATGGACATGATAAACAGCTTAGCCTTTCATAGTATTTCATATAAAATGAAAATATACGCAGATTTTTCCTTATGCTACTCCATTATATCAGATACACTTAAGTAACTATACATCCTGAAAGTTGAAAAGGGGAGATGGAAAGGGACTGTTGGTAATATCCATTTCCATCTCGTTTCTCCTTCGTCCGCCTCTCTTGCATCCTGCCACAGAATCTTAGGGGAAAAAAACATCAGGGAGGGCAGAGTTTGCAAGGAAATCTATGCGAACATATCAAATTTCTGCCACCTGCCAAGGTCTGTCATTACCCTTGTCAATCGCATAGTCGTTGCCGCTATTGTATATGATCCTAACCACATAGAAATCTCAATTACCTTAACTTCTCCCCAAAATAAAATACTTTCCTTTATTTTATTTTCACTTAAAATAATTTCTCTGATTTGGATATTCTTACGATTGATTCTAAGATTAGTGCAAATGTTAATATTTAGTAAATGTTGCGAAATACAGGCTGACGAAATGTCATAACTTCAACACAGCAGTCTGTAGGCCATTATAAGTCAGAAAGACCACATCAACATACATCGAAACCATTAAAGAAAAGAACTATGGAAGCTTTAACACGAACAACAAGAAGTTACTGAACGAATTTAAAGCCTAAATTCCTAAATCTTTTTTTTTTTTAAATCATGAAAATTTAAAAGATGCCACCGTTTATTTTCAAGTTACAATAACTGCTGAATTCAAACAGTAGAAATTCTCCTTTTTCTGATAAAATTCATTACATCGCATTACTTAAACTGTCTAAATCCGATTAATTGTAAATATGTCAAAGCTCGCGTAGATAATAAGAGGATTCGAAGGCAGATTAATATTTGTTATTTAAGATATTGATAGAAATTTAATGTTCTGGTTCTAATGCTTTTCTTTGTGATTTTTTTAATCACTTTCGTGCATATATTTCTCTACTAGGATCCATACTGGCAAGATTTCTAATTTAAAAGTTAAACCGTCTCTTGCCTTTAAATAAGCATGTCAAATTTAGAGACGATCTCTGCTCAACATTTCAAACATTCTTAGGAGACAGGAGACTGACTGATTTGATGAACCTTACTTTTCTACTGAAATTTAGAAAAAACAAAAAACAAATTACAGTAAATACAGTGCAACTTGGATAATTCGAAGTTTTGTAGAGGTCCCTTCAGCTTCGAATTATCCAAGACTTCGAATTAAAGAAGTTACATCTTTTAACTTTAATTTCAGGTCCACTGAATGCTTGAAAAGATTATTCTGTCAATAAGTAAATATTTATTCAGAAAGATCATGGTATGAAAGACTTAAACACTATATGTATGTAAACAAAATAAGATTTATATTACGTACGCTACAGTATATATTACATTCAATACAGAAAATTATAATTTTTCAAAAAATTGTGCAATGTCTGATTGTTTTGTAGAATTCAGTCGCTTAAGGTTAGCATAATCATCAAGCATGTTTAGTGAACGGAAAACAGCTTCACATACGTTGGTTTGTCCTTCAATGTACCGACGAAATTCGCCCAAATGAAAAAGCGCCTCCGACGATGAAGGGATTGGCATTTCTTCTTCACACCCTTTTCCACCTCGCGAATGACGGCGACCTTTTCAGCGAACGTTAAATTCTTGTATACGCGTGGTTTAAAGAAAGACATGGTGACACTGACAGCAGGAAGCTCGAATGGCGTCTGAAGCATCACGTGTCGAACGGTGGCGGGAAGGGGATTTCAGTTGTCACATATCGAATTTCTTAACGATGAAACGCCGAAAAGTCGTTATGGTTCGAAATTTTTTATAAAAAACTTCGAATTAAAGAAGTTGAACTTCGAATTATCCACGATTTTTTAACCTTGATTTAATAAGAAGTTCAAGGGACTATGAGAAATCTTCGAATTAATCACGATTTCGAATTAAAGACGTTCGAATTATCCAAGTTGCACTGTACTTAGAAAGACCAAAAACAAAAAAAAAAAACGTTAAAAGTGACAAATGTTTGAAAACTGCACCTCAGTGTAAGCGTATATTTGAGAAATTGGGACACAGTCTGTAGTAGTATAAGTAAAGTTTGTCCATTTCCAGGTTACTTTAGTTTTATATACGAAATCTTCTATAAGTTGAGAAGTAAGAAATTACTGATGCAACAGAGCTTTCAAACAGCCCTAAATGGTATTTCTTCCTTTTTTCGTGTTTAATAAATGTCTTTCATTGTGTATTTATTGACCCGTAACTGTTTCTTTTCAACAGCTATACCTCTCTTCATTTCACAATTTAGATACAGATTTTTTTAATTGATAGTGATCTCCAGGAAGTTGTGTTGAAGTTATGACATATTAGTCTGAATCAACCTGTTTAAATTGGATCCTGCAATAATTTTTGAATACCCGTCTCTTTGTCCCAGTTCCCTGTGATGCACAACAGTAACTTTCCTGAGGGGTCCGGTATTCCTGTGGTTTCCCCCACGGTTATTTCTTCTCCAGATGGGCCCCAAGGTTCACCCAGCCCACTATCAAATGGTTATTGGGTTGCTTAGGCGGGAGTAACTTCAACTCGGCATTCTAAAGGCTGTTACAAATCAGAAAAACCACATCAACATTAATCGAAACTAGTAAATAAAGGGAACTATGGAAGCTTTAATACGAACAACAAGACATTCCTGAAAGAACTTGAAACTTAAATTCATTAATCTTTTGAATTTTTATTTTTTATTTTTTTAATCATAAAATTAATCTATAAAATATGTCTCCACTTATTTTTAAATTACAACTACTATTGAACGCAAACAGTGGAAATTTTCCTTTTTCTGATAAAATTAATTACATTCGAATTACTTAACCTGCCTAAATACGTAAATTGTAAATATATTAAAGCTCCAATATAAATTTAATGGTTGAACCTTTAACAAATTTTCAACCACTATATAAACCATTCTACCAATCTTCACACATACATACACTGCCTGATTTTATGCGATTCGCTTTCTAGGAAAGTAGGTTAAAAATATCTATTTATATTTGGAAATACCGTATTTACGCGCATAATTTCCCCCATCGCATATTTTCCCCACCCCAGTTTTTGTGGATTACAAAATTCAATTTTTATTTTTATCGCATAATTTCCTCACCTCTACTTCAACGCGTTTCCAACATGACTTTGACTGGCGGTCAACTCACGACGACGCGACAATGTACCGTTACTATCGCATTTCTCTATCCCACGCTACTTTAGGGGAAGATTCCACTCCCACCCCGGTCAGTACAAGAGCAGACTCCTTCTGAATCAGTACAACAATTTCGAGTGTTTTGTGAAAACGTGAAGTTCGCGAATAAAATTAAGTTCTCTATTAGCAGGCAGCTGATGCTGACGTCATGCAGTGAGCAGCTATAAAGATGGCGGGCTGCGCTGCGTGAGTTACGAAATTACGTCACAGTCGCACACACACTTCCGTGCATGCCTAATGCTTAACTGTACTTTGAAGAAAAAAACAAATGTTGAGATGTGATTTCTTATATTTTAAATGTTGCGTGTTAATAAAATTGTTGTTAATTACATTTCTTGCTTTAAAAATCAATATTTAACATGGTTTTCCTTACACTTTCACCATATTTTTTTTCCTCGAATTGAAAAACATCGCGTAATATCCCCACCCCCCCTTTTTTTTGTCAAAATATTGATGAAAAAAAAAGGGGAAATTATGCGAGTAAATACGGTATATAGGTGTGCTTTCTAATATATTTCATTCTTCTCTTTTATTCCCCCTGTAGATAATGATGTAAGATAAGACTGTTTTAGAAATTTCGATAAAAAAAAAGAAACATAATACTTTTCTATTTCTTGATCGTGTTTTAGCAGAAACATTAAGTTTAGGTGACGTCACATCCACCGGAAGCGGAAAAAATTGACAAGCCCGACATGCGAGCTGCAGCAGCTACAAAAACCTTTCACCAGGTCTACAATTCCGACGAAAAAGCGCAATTTTTGCTTCGCCTAAGGTATAAAGTAAGTTTCAGCAGTTTCGGAGGTAGTATTTATATAATTTTGAATTAAAAATTAGTTGTAAATAGAATAGAAATATGGTTTTCGCACTTCAAGGTCATTACATAGATTCTCCAAACCGAAACTTTTACAGCAATGACTACCGTATTTTAATCAATAAATGATAAAGAGTTATTATTGCTTTTATTTTCACAAACTGGTTTATGAAACACTACTTTGGGATATTATTTACTACTTACTACGTTTTATGAAGAATTATTCTTGCTGAATAATGATATAAAATTAACAAATTATGCATTCAATCTTCTATATTCAACATTCAATACCTAACCCTCCGTTAGTCTGGCGGGGGTCTCACACACCCCAGAGCTTATGTTTTATTTCATTGTTTCTTATTTTTGTGATGCTTCCTCTATGTATGGGGTGCTTCCTTGCATCTTTCTTCCCTCTACGGAAAGTGAGACTCAGAGCTCAGTTTGAAGCACTCAGCTTGTTACAGACTTGATTTGTTTTTGTTGGGGTGCCTCACACCCCATCAGATTACTGATGTTACAGATTTTCCTTTCTGACTAAGCTTAGATAAACATCAGTTTTGTACTTATATTTAGTATTTTTTTGTTTGTTAAATTTGATATAACATGGTGCCCCAATGGCCGGCAGCCTTGGTGAGTTAATGCACACTGTTATCTCAAGATCGCAGTTAGCCAAATAAGGGTTAGTTTTTCTAGTAAATGCTCGTGCAAAACCATTTTTAAATAAGCATTCTACTTTTTTCTAGTTAAGCATTCGTTTCACATTATCTGCCTGGTATTAACAAGATTACACTTTTAATTGTGTTAACAATACCAGGCGAAACTAATGATTTTACAAACATAAAATAGAAAATTACCCTTTTTTCAGATAAAAATGTAAAAGATATCAATTTTCTGATAACTATTTTATTGTATAGCAGTTAAGTTGTTCTGGTTCACAATGAATTTGAGTCTGTAGTATTTTTCAAAAAAGAAGAGTTTGCCATATATGGTCATTACGTAGCGATCGATTTTGTCTGGAATAAACTCTACCAGTCATGATGTCATCAACTTGATCTCCGAGCAGTCAGTTCAAGATGGCATCGTTTTGTGATAGCATAAGCATGACCAAAAAAGGACACACTTTGCATAGCCAAGCAAAGGGAATAGTGTGGAACGTTTTTAATCAACTTATATAATTTGCTAATTTCGTCTGTCTGTCTGTCTGTCTGTCCGTCTGTCTGTATGTCTGTAAGTCGATATAATTAAGCTATTAAGATAGATCCAAGGTTCTCAATGGTACCCATTGAATCAAGGGTACTCAAATTGGATGAAATATTAGTTCATTTTGTCATTCAATGTTGTTTCCATGAAATTTTACCTGAAATTCTAACAAAACATACGTTCAAAATCAAATAATTTTGTTACCACTGCACCGATTTTAATGAAATTGTCATACTTATTCAGTTTTTTACGCTGATTTTGAAACTCAAAACCACTTTTGCCGTAGAAGCTTCGTTCACAAGTTAGCGCAGTATTTAGAGTATACAAAGGTGAGTTTTAAATGCCTTTCGGCATTATGAGTCAAAAATAATAATTATTCTTTAGATAAATTAAACTTTAGATATGGTTGATATTTCGTTTTTCTTTTTGGGTGGAAAATGATTCTTTAGATTAAACTCTCAGAACCTATATTACAGGTGTACAGGTAAGAAGTACACCTAAATACGTCTGATAAACATTAAAAAAAAAAAAATGTTTCAAATCAAATCATCAATCGAATCAAATATATATATAAATTGGCTAAGTTCGTCTGTCTGTCTGTAACTCGATATAATTAAGCTATTAAGACTGATCCAACGGTTCTCGATGGTACCATGGAATCAAGGGTACTCAAATTGGATGAAAATATTAGTTCATTGTGTCATTCCATGTCGTTTCTATGAAATTTTATTCTTGGGAACTGACCTAGACAACTGAAATTCTAACAAAACACGTTCAAAACCAAATAATTTTGTTACCACTGCATCCATTTTAATGAAATTTGGCATACTTACTCAGTTGTTTACGCTGATTTCGAAACTCAAAACCATTTTTGCCGTAGAAGCTTCGTTCAAAAGTTAGCACAGTATTTAGATTACATTTACTTTAGATTTGATAGTTGATAATAATATGATTTTTCAGATTTTTTTTTTACCTGTCGTCCGACAGGCTTAGCTGCTAGTTTATAATAACAATAACATAAAAATGTATTGGTAACTGTAGAAAATATAAAAGCCAGAATGTTTTCGTAATGTTTATAAGATTCAGTTATGAATTGCGTGTTATGCATGCGCAACAATTACATGTTTAATACAGCTCTATAACAATCACAAAAATTGTAACAATTGCGCCTTTTGCATTCGCAACAATCATATTTATAATAATAAGGAAATTAAAGCAATATCAATTTTGTTTTCTTATATGTATCAGAAGACGTTGTGATTGTTTACTAATCGCTATCCCTACTTTGTTTTTGTTTTTTTATGATAAATTTAGATTTATTAAAACTGTCAATTATAAATCAAAATCAATTTAAAAACTCAAGCTACAAAACTTTTACATTTATTAAATACTTTTTTCACTACTTTATTATTCAAGATATACTAAGTTGTAAATGAATCGAATAACGCAAGGAAAAAAACCATAAACACCCTCCCTAGGGTTGAGATTAAATTTTTAATCTACGTAAATAAATCCACATAAATTTAATTTTATATACATATTAAATGACAAATATTTAGTAAGTTTGGTTTTTTCATTAAATGTATTTAATGATTATTACACGAAAAAATATTCGACCACTTATGACTTGTTATTTGCAAATATTTTATTAATATTGACTAAATTTTACATATTTCTATTAAATTTTGGTCAGGATTCGCCACTTTTATTATTGTCTATGATCATTGAAATTCATGGTTTTTTTATTTTAAACACAGTCTATTTCAAAATAGGCCCCCAAAAATTTACAAATAATAATAAAAAAGTTAAAAAATTCTAAATGAAGTGTTACTATGTAAGAATATTTTGAATTATGAAAATAATTAAAGAAAATAATTCTCACTCTCTAAAAAAAAAAAATAAAAAAAAAAACAAGGTAGGATATCGATTAGTAAACCAATCACAATGCTTTGCAACGGCTTCTCAGGTTCCTTTACGTTAGAATAGATTGCGCCGGGGTGATCTCGAAAATGCGCGCGCGAGTCTCTTTACGACCCTATGCTAATGAGAAAATAAAGTAGTTATCAAAATCCCAATTCTAAAGGATTACATAACCAATATCTCATAATGTCATAAGTTGAGAAACTGTAAAAAGATTTAAAATGGGAAGAAAAAATTGAAGAATAAGAATGGCCCACGAGGGGATCGAATCCACGACCTTCGCGTTATTAGCACGACGCTATAACCAACTGAGCTAACAGAAGCCGTTGCGAAGCGTTGTGGGATATGTGTCCACAGACACAGACAACCGGAGATATAAGGCGTCTTTCAGAAGCCTATAAATATCAGACTGCATTTTCAGTAATTTAAAATTTTTAATTTCTAGAAATTAAATTTAAAGGCAATAATAAAAAAATCTCAAATAATGATATTTTAATAAATTTATTAGAAGATATCTATTTAATTAAAAAATTGCGGAGCGCTACCACACAAGATTAGTTAAAAACCATTATATACAATTAAAAAGTTTATAACCGGTTTCGCCTCCAATATGAGGCTTTGACGAGTGACTTTTTTTTGTTTTATGCTCGAATAAAAAATTATGGCCACTCGTCAAAGCCTCGTATTTGAGGCGAAACCGGTTGTGAAGTTTTTAATAGTATAAATGTTTTTTTAGCTAGTCTTGTGTGTTGATTCTGCAATTTTTTAATTATTACGCATACACGTAAATATATTTTCTATATTTTTTTAAAGATATCTATTTAAATTATGGGATTTTTATCTGCAAGAGTAAAAAAAAAGATAGGGTGATTTGAAATGACCCTTAACCAGTAACGATTTGAAATGACTTTCACCCCCGCCTCACCTTTTTAAATTCAGCATTACAGAATTAAGCCACCATAAAATCATTTTGTAGTAAGCGCTTCTTAAGAAAATTCAATTCATCGATGATAAACAAAGAATAGTGAAGTTTTGGTGTATGCTTAATTCGGTAATTCTTGCTGAGGAAGGTTACGAATCCAAACTAACCTTTTTAAAGTAGTATTAAATTTAGCATAATAAGCTAACGTGCAGAAATGTTTTCATTGTAATTTTTGTTTGATTTAGTCTTAATCTTTTTTAGATGTGTAAACGTTTTAATTTCTGTAGATAGTTGCGGTTTGATAAATGGGAAACTAGCTTTGCTTTGTACAAACTTGCTAAAAATTATATCGGCCAGAATGTTAATAGTCTAGCGTTTGTTAGCCTACAGCAGCATTCTGTAAAGAATGGTAAAGACTTCTGTGGTAATGGAAATTTCTAATTGCAGTTAAGATATTGTTTTAGGGACAGTCATTCTTAAATTAATTATCTGTTGATATTCTTTTACAAAACGAAAGAAACGAAAACGAAAGAAAAGAAAAAACAATAGCTTATTTACCTGTTCTGCATCTATGAAGCTGATTAGAAAGACTTTCTTACAAGGTATTATTAATAAGTTTAGTAATTATGTTAGGACAGTTAAAAAGAATCTCATAAAATAACATTTTATTGCAAAATAAACTTTAGTAAATTATCATTTTCAATTCTAACATAGTTGAATGTATTTTAATGAAAGGGCATTTCCAAATAAGATAGTAACATCTTTAGAATACTTCCCAAAACCTTAATCATTTATTATCTGTCAATACTAGCTGATGAATGCTAATTGAATATTTTTAATTAGAGTTCTCCTTATTATGTTTCATTAAGTACCCTACTTATTAGGTTAAATTTTTACATTCAATAAGATTGTTACCATTGGGTTGTTTGCAATTGGAACAAATTGTTTTTCATTTAAGAAGTCAAACATGGTTAATATTGAAGAATAGAATCTAGATGTAGAATTGTAGAATGGCGTTTTTATAAATTTAAGAAATTTATTATATTATAAATATTTTTTTCTGTATTTATTTAACATACTTTTTTTTATTAATTTTCAAGGATTACAATGACCAGAAAGTACAGAAGCAAAATTCAGCAAAGGTCCTTCCAGAATTTTATGAAAGAAGCAAAAGTATTAAGAGAAAGAGGCATTTTGACTGATTTCACTTTGGAATGTGAAGGAGATGTATTTCCAGTTCATAGAATGGTTCTTGCAGCTTCCAGTCCTTATTTCAGAGACTATTTCACTCGGGAAGAAAACTTCAAACAAACAACAATCAAAATTGATTTCATCAAGTCAAAAGTCCTTCAAATTATCTTAAATTACTTATATACAGGAAGAATAACTGTCCTTGGGAAAGATTCTCAAATTCTGATAAAGAACCTATTAGAAGCCTCCTCACAAATAAAAATCCCATTGTTATGTGAATATTGTTTAGAATTGCTATTAAATAAATCGTGCAAGGACTTATCTCTATCAGATTGGAAGAATATTGAAGATTTACATAGCGAGTTAATAAATCAAATCTTTCTGAACAACATTCTAAAGAAATTACCATCATTTCCAGAATCAGAAGCATTTCTTCAATGTACCTTCAATCAAATCAATAGATTATTATTTGGACCAGAGGCTACAGACTGTGATCAAAGTATAGTTTTACAATGTATTCTAACATGGATTAAACATGATTCAAATGAAAGAAAAGATAATCTTACAACATTTTTAGAAAAAGTTCAGTTTGAAAGAATAAATCCTATTCAGTTCTCGAATTTTAAAGATGAGAATTTGTTAGCAGAAAACATTTTTTTCTTAAGACTTTGCACAACTTATTTGTTGAAGTATATAGAAGCAGGTAAGAATGACAAGAAGCAGATATCACACATCAAACAGCAAATCACCGACTGCCAAAGGAAAAGCAATGGAAAACCTAAAAGCTCTACTGAATCTTCATTGAATGCTGATTTAAATAGATCTAGTATTAGGGACATTGCTAGAGATGAATACAAATTTCTCATTTATGATCCTAGTAACAATTATCATAAAACACAGATTTACATATATGATTATGCAACTGATAATCTCGAAAGAAAGATCGACTATCGGTTAGATTCCATTAAAACATGTCCTAGACTCAGTTACAAGAACAGTATTTATTTATTTCCACCGAGAACACATTGTCTGTACACCTATGATATTAAAACGAATGGATGGAGTCAACGTATTCTTAAAACGCGGCAAGAAGAATATTTACTTATGCCCTCTTTTGGAGTAGCAGCTGTTGCACTAAATGGTTATATCTATGATAGGAGCTTATTTCCTTAAAGGAAGTGCATATGTATTACGTATTGATCCTGAATCATTTGAATTTAAATACGTCGCATCTTTACCTGCTGTTAATAAAAATGGAAATATACCCATTGTTGCAGTGAATGATTGTTTATTTGCATGGTTAGATATAAAACTGTACAAATACATTCCTGAAGATGATAAATGGTTTTTGATAGAGACTGAGTTAAATAAGAAGATAGAAACTGAAGATGTTCATATGGTTACAGGAAATGGTAGAATCTTTATAATTGAGAAATCACAACCAAAGAATGTATGGATTTATGATCCTATAGAGAATTCTTTGAGTGAAGATTTTGTTCCTTCTGAATTGAAAGAATGTGATGAGATTCTCAATTTGGAAAATCCTCAACAGCTGAAATTGTTAGTCAGTGGGAGCTCTAAGTGGTTTGTATACAGACCACTTCATACTTGGACCCCTTTCGTTCCTAAATCACTAGGAAAATTTAAAATATCAACACTAACACTACTTCCTTCTTGAAAAGACAGACAAATATGTAATGTTAAGGCTTTTTCCTCAGCATTTCACATGACTTTTATATTTAATTTGTTACATTTTAATTCAGGAGTGAATTAAAATAGGAATATTATTTAAATAATATTAACATATTATTTTAAATTTGTAAGATAATTTAAAATTATTAAACTAAGAATTAATAAAACTGTTGAAAGTTTGATATAAGTTTGACTGCTTTAATTTATTGTTCAGTGGTATTTACTGTTAATGATTTGGCAAATCTTAGGTAAACACAAGGGGAGGGGGGTCTAAAATGACTAAAAATGTGCTTTCGTAATACTTGAACGGCCCCTAAATTAAAGGAGAATGGGCAGCTCTGCCCCACCACTGTATAGCGATAAGATATATACGTGAGGAAAGATCTCCTTCAATAGAACATTTTTTATTATTACGACTTGTCTCAATTATTAGTCCGTTCGGAGTTATATACGTCTAGATATGACGTTTGAGTCATTGATTGTCGTGAATGTGGGTGGCAGGGAAGCCAACCACCTACAGGCGGGGAGGGGTGCTCAATCAATCACACTGTTAATAATTATTATACGTAATTAATAATTAATATTATCATTTATTTCAAGTAAATAATAATTACTTACATGTAATAAATGAAAATAATATTTACTGTTACTGAAAAAAATTGTTAAATGATAATTAATTAATACATCTGGGAAGTAAGATATCAACGATATCACATCTAGACGCATATAACTCCGAACGGACTAATAATTGCGACGAGTCGTAATAATAAAATATGTTCTATGTAAGGAGATATTTCTATATGTATATATCTTATCACTGTACAGGGTGAGGCAATTTCCCATACAGTTTGCCCATTCTCCTTTCAAATTAAGAATTTTACTTATCAAAATGTATAATTCTGATGTAAAATAAATAATAATTTATGTACGAATTTGATGTCCGTCTTTAAATACAGAAGCCTCTATAAAGTGATCATTCTCAAGTTCGTTTTCTCCCTGTAGTCGTAAGCTACTTCAGGATTAAGTCCAGTTGAATCTAATAGAGTTGCAACATGAGCTATTTGGAGAAACAGCCCGTTAGAGATATAATCTAATTTTAAAATTCAAAGCATTTCTTAACAACCGTGGGAGTCATTTAATAAACACTTGATCTTACCCATCATTCTTTATTTCTTAACATTTACTTGAGATTCAAAAATTTCCAACAACTGATCGAAAATAATTCAATATTGAAGTTAAAACTTTAAAAATAGCCGTGCCGGCGTGTTCTAGTAGTTAGAAGGCTGTCTTCCATGAGGCCGATACGGGTTCGAATCCCGGCGTCGGCTTGGCTGTTTACTTTCTTTCCTGTGTTTGTCTGCCTCTTCTTCTTCTCTTTCGCCGTCTTTGGCACTGAAGAATTATGAAAATTTCAAATAGAAACGAAAAATCCCTTCACCATTTCTGACCTAGTGCGATAAATCCTAGAAGGATGAAAGCACAAGTGGGGTGTGCCAACGGCCGTATGCCCAATAAAGAAAAAAAAACTTTTAGAAATATTAGCTATCCATTCTTTGTGCTTTAATACAGCAAAACTTTCTTAAATAGTTAACGATTTCTTTTCATTTTTTTACTTACAATAAATAATTCCCGAATCAAACAAGGGTTCATTTCCGAAGATCTGACGTCGATCCTTACGTAGATCGGACCATTCCCTCTCATATAGCTTTCAGATAAAAAGCATTCAGACAAAAATCTATAGTACGTATAAACATATCAAAAGTGAAATATATAAGTTAATTTGAGTTATCTAAGCAATCAAACGTTATCTGACGTTACTGGCTGAAATTACTGAAAAACTTAAAACACTTAGCACAGAAATCGTCTTTACACGAGGAGATATCTGATAACTGTGAAGGCTCCATCCACTCAAATGTTTACATTAATGTTAAAATATTTTACGTGTGCTTAGTGAATTAAAAATAAAATTTTGTTTAAGCCGACACACTAGAATAAAAAGTTTACACCGGTTTCTCCTCGTCACGAGGCTTTGTCAAGTGTCAAGTGGACTTGACAAAGCCTCGTGAAGAGGCGAAATCGATTGTTTTTTAATAAAACTTTTTTTAAATTGTATAAACGTTTTTATTCTAATCTAGTGTGTCGGCCTAAACAAAATATTTTTTTGGTTTACATTAATTGGATAAACTCAAAATTCAGTTTTTAATTTCTACGGACTTTTTACGTAACTCCGGATTTACGTAGGTCGGGATTATGTAAGTCGGAAACACACTATATTCGTAAGAACGTTCTTCTAAAAACTTTAATTAAGTTAATGCTACTTTTGCTGTTTCGCTTAAGAATATTAAAATTTATAATTCTTCAAGTTGCTCTTCTAACATTCCGTTCCCCTAACCCGAAAATCATATCCATTGAAATTTAAAAATCGGAGATAGATGGACTTTATTTTTAGTTGGCTGCCCGTCGTCACTTCGCTTTCTGATATCTGGGGGCACGGCAGTGCCTTCGTCAAGACGAGCCGAAGGCAGGAAGGGCACTACTTACCTTTTCTCGAAGCGTTTCGTCGTATTTTCGAACCGTCAGAGCTTCAGCCTGGATAATACTAGAGAGCTCAAATTTTCAGGATAAGATGCAGTTAGCAGACTAATGAAATACGCTAAGTTTCATTTATTTAGCTTTTATACGTTGGATTTTATTAATACCTAAAATACGTCGATTCCGTCACTGATTCACACACTCACTGACTCATGATCATCAAAACCTCTAAGGTACTTCCTGAAGTCCTAGAAAGCTGAAATTTGGTACGCAGGCTAGGATTAGCACACAAACAACAAAAAAATTAAGAAATCCGTAACTGTCACCCTCCGACCCCTCATAAAGGAGGGGGTAGGGTCTGGTTACGTATTATTGAACCCTCATAGCTTCGGCCTGGATAATACTAGAGAGCCAAATTTTCAGGATAAGATGCAGTTACCATACTAATGAAAAACGCTACGTTTCATTTATCTAGCTTTTATACTTTGGATTTTAATAATATCTGAAATACGTCGATTTCGTCCATGATTCACTGACTGACTAACTCGTGATCATCAAAACCTCTAGGGTACCTCTGAAGTCTTAGAAAGCTGAAATTGGTATGCAGGCTAGGTTTAGCACATAAACAACAACAAAATTAAGAAATCTGTAACTTTCACCCTCCAACTCCTCATAAAGGGGGTTTCGGTTCTTTGGCATACTCCATATCCTTTACATAACTCCATGGGATTGTCTATGTGACAGCCACGAAACGGCAAAGCCATACTTTTTTGACCAAGATATAGGGTTTTTAGAGTTAGGGCTGTAGAGTTAGGCCTTGTAGAGTTAGGGACTTGGCTCTACATATCTTATCTTATCTCTTATCTCTACATATCTTGGCTCTACATATGAGATCTCATATCTTTTTACCAGTGAAAGTGTTATGAGCCTGTGAGTCTTGGCAACTTATTTTACATGAAATGTTATGGGTGGGATTATAATTATTAGAGTATTTAACTCCTCTTTTTTTCTTTTATTTATTTTTTTCCGCCATGTATATAATAGAATAATTTTATTTGAAGAAATAATTATACTTTTTTGAGATCTTTTCATATTTAATATTAACTTGTCAGTTTGTGTTTAATAATTTTTGGAACCTCATTTATTTTTATTTTATTATTGTTGTTGTTTGGTGTTTATGTGTTTGTTCATCTGTAATTATACTTTTGTTCTGTACTGGGAATCTAAAACCTATTTAGTAAGTAGAGGTCGCCTGTGTCTTATCCGTTCGTCCAAAGCTTTACGACTTTCATGCCTGTAAATTTGCATGTTAATTTTCAAGATATTTCATTAAAAAGTTCATAAATTAAAAAGTTTTTATTAAAAGTTAAGTAAAAATTTAATGTGGCTGAAAATTTGATGTCTGATTTATTTATCAAGAATTAAAAAGGCCTATGCACATAATTAAAATCACTAATGCAATAAAATATTGACACGACCGGTTTCTCTCGTTAATTCTCAAGTTTCATCAGATACAGTTCAAAAGTTATTCGATATATGAAAGACTGACTGATTTCTTGAGACTCAATTTCATAAGAAACTGTGGTAAAACTAAACAATACCAGTCAGTAATATTAATAAAAAAACAAAGTAAAAACAAAATGCAGTCTAAAACAATATTACAGACGGACAGACATGTACTTTCTCGAAACTCCATTCTAGATCTCTGTTTTAATCCCTTTTTCTTTTTGATGCATACTTGCTACAAAATAAAATATCCTGTCACTAACAATATATAATATTCTTTGATAAATATGTTACCATGAGTTAAAAAAATCAGAAAAAGAAATTATTCTCTGAAATTAACAATCACTAATATTCTGTTCCTAATTAGCATTCTTTTAAACCCTTAAAACCTTTTTTTGCGCCTTGCACCAAGGTCCTAATGATAAGTTTATTTCGCTTATTTCATTAAAATAACACATGCAATCAAGGTCTATACAAACGGTCAGACAAATTACCTGAATACAGGATGAATTATCAACACCAAAAAAAAAGGGGGGGAGAGCGACAAAACGCCTAGGGTTAAGGAATACAAGAAAGGGAGTGTTCGAAGTGTCTTGATCCGTGGGACTGTCTGTTGCCGTAGTTGAGAAGACTGTGGGACAGATTCCACGTCTGTTCACCGTGCAAGACTGACCATGCCTAACAACCACTCTGGCAACAACAATGACAGTTAGGTTGCAGTTCTTATACAAAAAGAAGTTGGTCAGGAACATTCTATGGACAGATAAAGCCTACTTCCACTCAAATGGACGCGCCAGCACCCACAACTACAGAATTTGGCCGATTCCGGATGAATGTAAGCAATCATTCACAGTCATTGTGTGGTGGATCTCTGACTGCTTTTCGGCTTTGGCAGTGTTTTTCTTTTTAAGAAATATTGAAATCAGATCCTGTTCTCTCATTCTCGTTCGTGAATTTACGGACGTAAATGTTGAACGTAAGATCAAAGCCCTGCTTTGTTCTTTAACGATATGCTATAATTTTAAATCTGTCGATGTTTTGGATGTCTGTAAGTTTGATCTACAAAATAATTTTACATCAGTGCAGAGATGGCTTTAGAGATATGTAGTTTTTTGTATTTGTCTGTTTATAAGGCAATCACTAAATTGATCGGACGAATTTGAATCAAATTTTTAGTTCGTTTCTATTTTACGATTCAACATGAGCTTGATTATTTTAATCTTCTCCTCAATTCCTCAAAACTGATCAATTCCTCATTTTAATCAATTCATCAAAACTGATTCCTTCCTTCCCATCGCTGCTTGTTCAGTTTTTACTATGCGATGGACACCACAGTGCAAACTTATTAAAAAATTACCTTGTATTTCTAGACGGCATCTTATAAGGTGTATCTACTCAACAATATCCGTAACTTTGAGATTTACGTTATAGAAAGGGCTACCATAATCAAAAACCAATTTATGTTTCAATATCTATCTGTATTTTTCAGGCTACGACAACTCTGAAGCATCTTAAGAAATTCAAATTGAAATGATAGATTTATACTAAGTGGTTTTGAAAGTGGTTTTGATTCTAAAGCTAAGGACCTAGAGGACTTTAATCGCCAATTATTAAGAGTCATATACACTAAGATACTTCAACTTCTGAATGAAACAACTACATTCTTAAAAATAATAAACTAGGTCAAGTTCTTGAAAAATAATGAAACTAAACAGCTTGTTGCAAGCCTTCTAATCCCATTCATAAAATACAAATGTATCTTTTTATCTTCTTTTCACTTTTTTTATGGCAGAAAATCGTCCACTAATTTCACTTAAATTTTATCAAAAAAGGAAATTAGCAGCTTCCACGATATGTATAATATGCTAATGTGTAACTATTCCTGATTTTACATTTGAACATACATTTGTTTTGAACATACTTCACATGAGCTGGTCAAAAGAAAATATATTTAAAATGCACTTTTCAGTCGAAATACGCATGTCCGTCCGTCTGTGATTGCGATAACACAAAACTATACCCATAGAAAGCTGAAATTTTAGATGATGCTAAAAAATCTTTACTGGTTTTGGTAAAAATGGACTAGTAAGGAAAAAGTTTTGAGGCCAAAAATAATAAACATGAGTAAATGAATAATTCCTTCTTCTTAGAAAGAGCACCTTTTTTTTTAAGTCGAAAGTTGACGTGGTGATCGAAAAATCTGTTTTATCACCATAGAAACGGTGAACTGAAATTTGAATTGGCAGTTTCAGACAGTGATTTGTTCTTTGCATTGGTTTCAAATTTCATATCACTGTCCGGCTATATATATATATATATATATTTAAATATATATATATATTTGAATTTGCATTTTTTTTCCAATGCCCGGTCTCTTGGCACTTTCACTTAGGCCACAACAAGAATTGAAAAATGTTAACATTTAGTAGAGAATCGTTATTTCTGGTACAAGGCAATGCACATCTTACCTTAAATACAGAT
Source organism: Thereuonema tuberculata (assembly GCA_023159025.1). Lineage (NCBI taxonomy): Eukaryota > Metazoa > Arthropoda > Chilopoda > Scutigeromorpha > Scutigeridae > Thereuonema > Thereuonema tuberculata. Next base: position 59,859,247 of record JAFIDM010010028.1, on the reverse strand, counting down.
GAAACACAGAAGATACAAATCCCACATCCATACCGCCGCCGGGATTTGAACCTAGAGTCAGACGTATCAGCCTCAAGGCATTCTTACTAGAAGGCTGTGCCTGACAGGTTGTTATACCCCAATCGGAGTGGTACATTGTAATAAATTTTGTTTTTTCTTTTTTACAAGTTGTACATTTTTTTAATTTTTTTTTTTTGCAAAGTGAATATATTTTCGCAACGATTATCTTAAAGATACTTTTCGGTGCATTTGTTTTCAAAGGAGGATGGTTTCAAAAGTTCTTCCTACGGGTGAACTTGGAAGATTAATACAGACCCTGGAAAAAGGGCGCGAACAGCGCTAACTAATTCTCCAGTTCGATGCTATCTGGTCAGGTTACTTGCGGCAAGAGAACCAAATATCCAGTTTTCGATATTGGAAGCACGTCTCGTAGACCCACCACTGCCACGATGGAAAGATAAACAAAGCCCGAACGAGGAAAAGAAAAAATACCAACCCCTCGGAGCATCCTATGTTTCCTGTCATCTAAATTACAGACGAGGATTCGGTCGCCACTGCCACCCCCACCCCACCCCCTGGCAGTAAAGATAGAAGCTTCCGGATCACACAGAAAATAGTCGAGATTTTTCTTTTATTTCTTTTCTCTTTCCTTTATCGGTTTTTGTTATTTCCTTTTGACTTTTTCTGTGTCCTTTGAATGGTAAATTTTAAAATAAAATCTCGTCACAGAGATTTGACTGTTTTACTAAAGAAAACAGTAACAGTACTGTAACAATAACTCACAGTATTATAATAAACATTGTCCTTTAAAAATATTATATTCCTTAACTTTAAGACGATCATAAAACAATATATTTTCTTAAATTAGATGTAAATCTTTATGATATACCAAAGTAAGATATAAATTAAATTAATGTTTAGTGAATTGGTTGCATAAAGATCACCGGGCTGTGGACCAATTGTCTACTGGTAGGTGATAAAACATAAGTTTCAAAGCTCAAAGGAAAAAAGAAAGGAAAAAAAATATCTTCCACTCCGCCATTTTTTTTCGTTTTATGTGCTCTGTCACATGATAGTCTATTTGCAAGTAAGCAACGTCGTAATTTTTTGCTGTGTTTTTTTACCATTTTGTTTTTCTTTCTGGAAAGATACTGAGGTGGTTTTCCGTTGCCTTCCTCAGGAAACCATTATGGTATAGATCCGGACCTGAAGAGAAAGATAAGAAGAAAAAGATAAACACATGAAAGAAAAAAACATCCATGCTACTTCCAGGATTCGAATCCATGTTGAGACACATATCAACCTCTAGCATGTCGTCGGCTTCACCACAAGGCTGTGTCTGCAAAAAAAAAATATTGGTATCCGCAAAAATAACTTCAAATATCAAGCCGTAAGGTTCAAAGATATAACAAGCTTGTTATGTCTAATTTAAATACTGTTGTGCCATGCAGATTACTAGCTAAGGTTTGAACCTAAGCTGGCTGCAGTTAATTTTCTTTTTTGCTGCTGTTTTAAGAGGTATCACTCACTGAAGTGAGACTGAACTATTCGTCAACTGGATAAGTCTGGCTGAAGAGTGATACAGCACGAATCAGCTGTCGCAAATAATTTAAAAGTGCATCTATGAAAATTTACATTATCTTAATCATTATTTGCTTAATCATTAAATCGATTAAGCATGTTAAATCTCTTTCTTAATAAATAACAATAATAATAAGCAGATTCAACTCTTCAACTGAACTTTTCTCCAAACCTGAGGAGCCACAAATGAGGAAAAAAGACGTAAGACTCAATCGAGCAGCTGCCTTTATTTGCTGAAGGCCTTGCGCTCAATGAGGTCATTAACATTTTGGGGAATCTTTCTTCCGTCTCGAAAGCGAGCAGTGATTTCGTTGACCCATTTCAGTTGGCGTTCCTTCGTTTCATCAACAAGTGACTGATTTTCGCCGTCGCTAGAGGGAAAAAAAAAAAAGGTCCTTTCAAAAATGCACCTGCACTCGCAAAACGAGCTTGGCGCGAATTGAGAGAGTAGGAAAAAAATAGTTAAAAAAAACAATGAGATGAACTCCACTACAGCAATGAGATGAATTCCACTGAATCTTTGAACTATAATTCTGATTTTCAATGATAGTATAGTCTTAATCTCTGTAAACATAAAACTAAGGAGATAAATTCGACATAACGACTGAAATGTATGGATTTTAAAAAATTGCGGAAGGTTATGCATTAGTAATAAGAACTTTTTCTATAGCAGATATAGAAAAATTAACGTAACAGATACAGAAAAATTAACATTTTGAAATATGAATAGATAAGGTCTTAAACACACACATAATTATATAAAAAGATTATAATAAAAATTAACTAGTACAACTTTTAAAAGCACATAGGCTTATATATAAAGTTAAAATCTTACAAAAATATTTACATGAATTTACCATGCTCAGGAAGCTTTTCGGGCATTTTTGCAATGCCCTTCATCAACTGTCATCCTCCTTCTCTCTCTGAATGCCCAAAAAGCTCATTGTATTTATTACTTACCTCACTCGACAATGACAGACGGATAGCTGTCGTAATTAATAGTGCAATTATAATTTTTTTATATAGTTATGTGTGTGGTTAAGACCTTACTTATCTAAGAAATTTTTCTGTAAGAATTTGGTGCTTACTTTATTCCTTATTATCAATATTTACTTCTACTGTTAACTATCAGGAGCTCAGAAAAGTATTAATGAGTGATTTTATTGCAGCCAATCAAATGTTTTAATTGTTTCTTTGTTACTCATCCCGCTGTTCCTGTCTTATCAATTGCAGATGAGAGATAAGTTCATAGTTCAAGATGAGAGATAACATCTCCATAAATGTTAAAGCTACATTTTAAGACCCGCATACTATTTTTAAAACATTGTTAAAGGGATTACATGTAGATAGTATAAAGTCTTACTTCGGTAATAGTATTATACTATCCGATGGATTTCAAATAGGTAGAAACTATTTAACAACCAGTAGATGGAGAATCAATAAGGTAAAGGTGAAGGTTTTCAAATACAAGCATTCAAGACCCTTGGGTGCGCGGAAGTTTTAGGCTTCTCGACCAACAGGACTAGTTTAGGTCTGATGGTCATTCCGACACCATTCCGACACTGACCTTTACCCTCGGAAAAAAACCGCCGGGAATTGAATCCAGCTTTGAATTGAGAATTTTAACTTAAGAATGCTACAGCTATTATGAACTATCTCATGCTGACGTGAGAAGTGAAAATGTTGCATCATTCCAGCTGCAATCATGTTATTATGCTTCTAGGATAAGAATTACTATACATATCATGAACGTACGTGAAGTCGAGCTACTAAGATGGCTAGAGACTACAAACCGAAATTTGCTGCAGGTTGCGCAATAGCCAATTACCTGAATGATTGACGTTGTAAAGAAGCTTGATTGGCGACTCCAATCAATGCTAGTAAACTAACTTCATTCGCTATCATTTCATTTGAAAAAGCGAACCGGTTCCCAACCTTTTTCAGCTGGCGACCCACCTTTCCTTATCGGAATACCTCCACATATATAGGAATAGAAGAATATAGAATAAAATCATGTTTGTATCGTATCCCTTCCTTATTTATGATCGATTTTCGATTTTTCTGATCTTTTCTGATGGTTTATTCGATGGTTTCTGATAGTTTTAGGATCAAGTCGCGACCCACCTGTAACCCTTCCGCGACTCACTAGTGGGTCGCGACCCACCGGTTGGGAAACGCTGATCTAAAGCATTGATAAAATAATAAAAATGGGTACTAATCAAGTTCATCACTGTTTCTTCTGTGACCAGTGAACAGTGAAGTTGTATTCGAAGGTTTTCAACTTAGGGCCTGTTTTACCTCTATACCTTTTCTCTTTGAAAAGTTAAAATAAAAGAAACAATACCACTATATTTAAGAATATTCTTTCTTTCAGTAATGCAACTCACAAATACCATCATTAAATGTTGTAAATGGCAACCCAATAAAGCTTTGTCACGCATTTTGACAATAAGAAATACAAATAAGCTATTTGAACAGCCATCATGAAGATATCATGAAAAACATCAATGATTCAATCGGAGCAATTATTTTGATATTCCAAAAAAAGTCAACATTAAATTAAAATTCTTATGAAAGCGATATAAAAAAAAAAAAAATATGCAAGTTTTGGTAATTCAGTGCTAGACATTAGAAAGAGGGAAAAAAAACCCAGAAATTCTGGACAAATGACTTCTTAGTTGTTACAGCTTAAAGGTGATCATCAGTTTATGATTACAAACCCTTTTTCAGATTTCTTTTAATAAAAGGTGAGCTCCCCTAAATTTAATTCGCTAAAGAGTAGATAGTCTAATATAAAAGGCTGGTATAATAAGTGCGCAGCGCATGTTTTTCGTTAAATGTTATCATACTGCGAATTTATTTAGACTGTTGAAAGAATGAAATTTTGTTTTCCATTTCCTTCCCTTCCTCTGTCTCTTGCCTGTCTTTTATTAATTTTTACTTTTTATTACTATTTATCTTATCAAAACATATTTTATTTATTTCCGTTGTATACGTTTATATTTACTTTTTACCTTTAACATTACAGAAAACCCAAATTTTGCGATGAGATATCTGGAGTTATGAGCGGCCAGGGGCACAGCCCATAATTTTTTTATATTTTCACAAATAGAAAAACATTTTCAGTTGCAACCAAAACAGACTTTGTTTTTCCAAACCTAGAGGACACAGCGACATCTTCAGGACTTCAGGTAACAACAGTTTAGTATACGGATAACCCCAAGGCACAACCCCTATTGTTATTCTGAACAGAAACGTGACAAGGGAGGGATGGAGGGAAGAACGAGTCGCCACTCTGGGGTGACTGGGTCGTCTGCCATCTTCACTCTGTCTGTCACTCGCTTTCTCCTCTCCCTCTGAAAACGAGAGACCGGGATTTCCATCCATCCCCTCCCCACCCCCATCTTGTCAAATCCTTCTTCTAAACTACCATTCTCTCTCTCTGTCTCTCTCTCTTTCCTTGCAGTGTTCCATCCAGAAGATTTCCATAATTTTTTTCTGCTTATAATATAAATTCTTATGAATTTTATAATTACAATAATAAAGCTACAACTTCCTATTTCTTATACCAATCTGGAAGGCATTTACATAAATGGTAGAATGGTTTATTTTGTTTTTAAAAATAATAATACTGTTATTTTCGTAGTGATTCTCCAGAAAAAGAGGCACGATAAACCGCTGCATTTATTAGGCGCGCCCAATTTATACTATTCTAAAAGCAGCCAGTAGATTGGGACACCTTCTAAATGGTTAGAGCACTATCAGTAAAAGGTATAGAGAAAAATTAAACTTTGGGGCTTTAATTTGCACCCAAATTTGATGATATTTGCAGTTGATCTGTAAGTTTAACGGTCTTGCTACAAGTTTAGTTTAAATAAAAAATATCACTGAAAAGGGGACCTCATTGTTTCGTGGTTATGGAATGGATAGACCAAATATGGATGCTAAAGTAGATCTATAATGAAAAGTAAAAAATACATAAAGTGAATCGATATCCATCTATCCTTTTGCTGGCTGTTGACTATATATCAATCGTCTTTAGCATCTCATTTTGCACGAGAAAAGCTAGGGAAATCTTTTTATATCTTAATTAAAGAGTTTTAACGTGGAGGTAAAAACTAATTAAACATTGATATCATATTGCCACTTTACACATATATTAAGAATGAAAATGAAAACAAGACGACATTTCAAAGTCCAGTATTCGAACTTTTTCGTGAGGCAATTTGGAGAACAGTTCCGTCTCCACATTTTTGTATTCACTTTTGTTTTCTTTGCCTGACGAAGAATTCGAATACTGGAACTTTGAAACGTCGTCTTGTTTAAATGTTCATTGTTAATATATGTGCAAAGGTGCGTTATGTATCTATGTTTAATTTATTTATTTTTATATCTTTTAAAGCTAGTTTTCAATAGGCTCGGAGAAGCTTATTAAGTCAGTCAGTCTGTGTATGTGTGCGTATAGTGATTTCAAGAGTGTTTGTCCTCCCTAATAACATTTCAACCTCTTAACAGATCTTCTTGAAATCTGCTCAGCAAATTCGAGGATTGGAACCGATTTAACATCTATATTTTGAAGCCTTTTCTATATACAGTGTACTCTCGATATCTCGAACTTCGATATCTCGAAAACCTTGATATGTCGAAAAATTATTTTTCCCCTTGATGTTACACATTCATGTAATCTCGACTTTTTTATCTCGAAAACTCGCTATCTCGAATTTTTTTAGCGTCCTTCGAGATATCGAGAGTATACTGTAGATTCTTGTCAAGTAGCCTAATAAGCGCGAGAAGGCGACAAAAATTCTCATAGAAAAAAGAATTAAAAACTAAATAATGGATTTCAATCTCTTACTTCTGTTAATTTCATTTTTTTTAAAACAATGAATATTAAATACTTTTAGCCATTCCGTTGCGCGTGGTTTGGTGCGATTAAAATTAATCCGATTTAAACAATTTCAGGAAATATTTCCTTTTTTTAAAAGGAAAATTTGCTTTGTTTATATTCAGTAGATATTATAATTTTATTCTAAGTGGTTTACAGTTTCTGTGGTTTCCACGATTTTAAAAAAAATAAGTATATTAAAATATCAAAGAAGGATGTTAAGAAAAACCAAGTATTATGGAAAGTAGGCCTTAACTTCTTGTTTATTATTATTATTATTATTATTATTATTATTGCATTGAATTGCTAATGATGATTTCTGAGTTATCAAAACATTAGTTTTTTTGTTTTTTTTTTTCTGTTATTGTTTTTTTTTCTAAGAATTAGAATCTCTCTCACAAAATAAGAAAAAAGATAGAAAAACTTCAGGAAGGGCCGAAATACGAGGATGCTGAGAAGAAAAATAACAACGAACAGAGAGGAAAGAAGAATAAAGAAAGCTGTAGGCCGAGAGAAAACGGACATATGTGGGCGGATGTTTGGATAAATGTAGCCAGCGGGAAGGGACTTTTTTCTTCTTTTCTTTTTTGCCTCTTCCTCTCTGCGCTTCGTGTCACATGACGTGCTTCCCGCTTTTCGTCCTCCTCCTTCCCTCCCTCGCTTCGTCTGCCTGATGGATCTCCTCACTCGATCCCCCCGTCACGCAGGCGAGTCACGCACCACGAACTCCCCAGCACGTGGCGGCGCCGATCGCCGAGGTGTCACGGGAGCGCCGTAGCCTCTCTTAACAGGAACAAGGAAATGCGAATCACAAACAAGCGCCCCCGTTCGGAGAAACAAGGCTTCGGAAAAGTTTTCGAAGGTCACGCGAAATCAGGGCTTCGTTTCGAAGGAAGACAGACTGTTTACTCTGTGTTTCCGATAAACATATACGCTTAACATTAAAGTCCAAAGTTGTTTGCGAAATCTTCCACGTGACGATAACTGTGTTGAAATGTATGCACAACCTAAATACAAAAATATTCGCTCCATTGTATAAAAATACGTAGAAAATAATATGAATGGAGCATTATATAAGTAAATTCAAAAATTTAAATCGAAACTGAAACAGAACTGTGCTGCCATCTGGTGGAGTATTACTGAAACGTAATATTATTCCCAATTTTTAGAAGCGTTCGAATTTTAAAAAGGGTTAAAAAGTCACCTACAGTTGACACCATGTCTGTGTGCGCGTATGTCTCTCTTTGCGCAGACATCAAACAATTAGATTATTCCTCGAGCGATGTTGCTGAAACTTGGTAAGGAAGGATGTCAGTAACAGTAGGGTACCATCCCAAACTTCTTCTCGAGTGGATGAAAGTAAAGTGACGTGATAGTGATAGAAATACATAAAATGGCACTTGAATAGACTTGTCTGTTTAATATTTAATTCCACAGCTATTCAGAACTGAAAAAGTTCCTGGATAAATACTATATATATATATATATATATCATTATATATATATCACATTTACTAGCCCCCATCTGAAATTTCAGAATGAAACAATCTGAAATTCAATTGTAAATGTTATTCAGTTATATATTTTCAGTTTCATTTTGGCTTAAACTACAGGAAAAACAACGAAGAAAGTTGGTTATTTGCCGGAATCTGTATTTGTTTGGTTAGAATATACAGGCGTCGTTTGTGTAGTGTAGAAGTCTCCTGTGGTATCACAAATGAGTTACATCTGCAAGTTCGAGGCGGCAGCTGTGGTTGTGCGTTGGAGGTCGTGTTCGAAGCGGGGGATGTTCCTCCTTCGTACGTGGTATCGCGGACACCGAAAACCAGAAACCAGAAACGTGAGAGAATCTTGACACGAAACTCGTCCACACAAGCTAAACTGGAATTTGGCGGAATTTTACTTGGTGCATTTTAATTCCGTGAAAAAGAATAGTTGGAGCAGAAATATATTGCTGAAACGAGATGGCAGACATGCATGGAATGAGATGTATAATTTTTAGTTGTGAAAGAGAACTTAAATTATAAAACAAATATTTACTTCTGACACAAGTTGAATTTATGCTGAATTTATCTTTACCTTGAAATACTAAATAGTTTATTACTAGCTGTATGCTCCAATAATCATTGCGCTGTGATTTTAGTATTTGTCGTCATTGAGCATTAGCGAAGCAGTATTTAGGGGAGAGCAAAGGGGTCCCCCCCCCCCCCCCACCCCTAGCTCCCCCTGAAACTCTTATCCCTGCAGAACCTAGCACTGAAAAAAAATATATAAGTTTTCAGTGATTCGTTAAAACTCGTTTATAATGGACAGTTTTGGAATTCACATGGAAAAATTTAAATCTGCTATCGCTGTCTTTTGGATTTTATCATGCTGATATTAGAGTTAGTATACCAGGAACATCTTGTTTTAATTGCAAAATACATTTTTTTAAAAATATAAAAAATTAAAAAAAAAAATTCTGCAATTATTTAATTCAGCAGAATTTTATCGCCGTTAGGGGATGACCATTAAAAAAAAAAATCCTTTCTCTGTCATAAGACTGATACCCTGAACCTGGGTTCAATCTTGGCTTAGGTTTGGACGTTGATTTCTTTTTTCTATAGGTTTCTTTCTCTTTCTACGATTTGTTCTCTATTTCATGTCTTATTCCTGGTGCAGCTTAGCCTTTGCTCTTCTTGTAGGTAGGCAGGTACATCCTACTGGGGCCCAGGATTTGGCCCTTAGGGGATCCTGGAGTTAAGGCTCCTAACGTTTCATTGACTTTGGTACTGAGGTGAGCTTGGGTAGTCAGTCAAACGCTCGCCCGCCTGTGTCTAAAAGAAGCCCTATACTGTGTGTGGCTGTGTGAACCCTAGGACTCGATTGGAGGAGAATTTAGAATGAAAAAATCCCCGATATTCGCCGAGGTCGGGGATTGAACCCCAATCTGCACTCAAGCGCTTATTATTTGGCTTCCTGGCCCACATTGCGTTCTTATGCCATTACAAAAATAAAAAAAAAAAAGAATCGCACGCAGAAAAATATGTGCGCGAATTACGAAAATATATAATTAATTTTTATATAATTTACTTAAATCATATTTAAAATACAGAATCAGCACAGCACTGTATAAAACAAAGTATATTTAATTGATAACATATTTAAATGTTATATTCTCTATCTAAAGCAAAACTCTGCCAGAAAACGATTTAGACCACACGGAGTCCGCATACCACAAGCAGAGATCTCGATGCGGGTGGAAAAATGCCTGTAAATCACCGGTCGCCCACGACCCGTCTAATTTGACTGCCCTCCCCTCCTTCTCCGATCTGAACATGAATTATTGCGGCGAGAGAAGGACGCGTCTGTAGCTTCCCTTAATATAAGATCGGTCCGTTTTATTTATAGGTGCTGGCCTCTCAGGGTGGCCGGGGAAAGCCGAGTGCGACAGGAATAATTGCAAGGAAAACGTCTTCAGCTCGAGAGTCGCAGAATGGGGATGGCGAGAAGATTTAAAGCTGCATTTTGCAGCGCAATTACATAAACCACCCCCACCGCATTTCGCCGGAGTGTCTGAGTAAAAATAAACTTCTCAGCCTGCAATAAAACAATTCAGTACAGACGGAGTACGTTTCTTAACTAGAGAACGTTTTTGAAATCTTTTTTTTTTAATTGTACTGTGGTTAATTTAGTAGTGTTAAAAAGATGCCATTCATACCTCGCGGTAGCTATCCTGCGATGTTACAAGTTTGGTGTGACATTTGTAAGCGGCTAGATATGCAATCAGATATTAGATCAACCTTTAATTCATCAATAATGAATAGAAAACAGTTGAAAAAAGCTTATTACTCACAACAGGAAATGAACTGATGGAGGCTAAAACTCGTAACGTTTTCATATTTTGTGACGAATTAAAATGATACTATTTTAATAAGAGTTTTTTCAACTCTGTTTTCTATTTGTTATTTAATTATATTTTTTACATAGCCTTTTGGAAACGTTAATATAAGAGAGGGAAGGCTAAAAAACAAATCGATAACATTGTCCGTCTGTGATCAACATCAATCAAAACTAGAAAACTGAAGTTTTAGAGGTAGCAATAGGTTACCGGTACAGGGAAGCTCGTAAATGAAAGTCGCGCTACTACTCTTCTGGATTTTTTAGATCGAGATATAGGGAAGCGAAAGTTGTTCTACTCAGTAGCGTACCAAGGGGGGGGCGGGGGGGGCCCCATTTAGACAAGAGGACCTTTTTTTTTGGTTGTAAAAGTCAGACTAGGGGGGCCCCCATCCAGACAAGAGGACCTTTTTTTTTTTTTTTTTTGGTTGTAAAAGTCAGACTAGGGGGCCCCCATCCACAACAACTCCCGCCCCGGGCCCCCAAAGGCGTTGGTACGCCACTGGTTCTACTTACGTGATCACTACAAACTCCTCTCGCCAATGTTTGTGAAATCGAACGTTTATATTAAAATAGTTGATAACAATTTAAGCTCATGATAACTTAAGATTTAAATATTAACAACAGTTTCAAATATCTTTACAATGGGAATATCTTTTTGGAAACAAAATAATATTATTTAATATGATTTACTGCTACCATCTGAACAGATCTTCACCTTCCACTCATTAAAGGCTGGTTTTGGAACCCAACACCTCATGTAATATGTTAATTTGTAATATACGGTAGTTTTGGGGAGAAAAAATGGTATTGGTTTGTATTGGCAGCACTTTAAGGGCCAATTTCTAAAAACAAAATCAACATTTTTTCCTAATAACATCGCTTTTCGTAATACAGTATTTATCTATTAATGCGATACCAAGTTTTTTATATAAATAATACAGGCTAACGAATATAAGCTGTATGATAATTAGAACACATTCAAGTGACTTTACGTAATTTTGAAGCGAAAATGATTTTTTTTTTTTTTTCTAATTGGGTTTGAATTTTTGACATTCAGAGCATCTACATATATTTTACTAAAATAGGATTTTTTTTTTACATATTTTTTTTTTGTAGCAAACCTTAAAAATATAACAGAAAAGGAACAACACAAATAGTAGAGTTTCACTTTAACTCATTTGCAAAGTAAAAGGAATTAGTTGTTTTTTTTGTGAAAGTTGCTTTTATTTGTGTGTGTGTGTCGCATAAACATGAAAATTTAAATAACAAAAAAAGAAATACTGAAAATTGAGCAAAGAATAGGAAAGGAATTATCGCAAAACTGGATATGACTGCATTAAATTTCCAAGCTGAAATATGTGCAAGATTAGTTTACTGTGTGTTGTAAAACACAACAAGAATAAACAGAATACTGGATAAATATTTAGAAGATAAAAATGGCAACGGGAATTGAAAGGCTATTTACCTCTGAAGCGAAGTTAAACAGTTTTAGATTAAAACCTCTATGGGTTCTTTGCCATCTTCTGTATGGTTCCCACAGAAACTGTACTTTAAGTACACAGATGCATGGTATGTTTTCAGACTGATAACATTGCATTTATTTATTATTCTCATTTCATTTATCCTGACTCCAATAGGAATCCTTCAGTCTCAGTGAACACAACGCAGTGTTTTTTCTGTGATAAAAGTAGGACCTAAATTCTAGAAATAATCTCGTGAGGCTTGAATTGATACCTGTTGAATATCAATACAAGGTATCACAAAGCTACTTAATTCGGGAAGACTTTGCAACTTTTTTCCTCCAATAATCCTTTAACAGTAAGTAGTGATTTTCTTCTTTTTGCTTCATAATTGGCCTAGGAAGTTTTATCTATGTTTCAATAGGAAAGCGAGCAAAGTTTTCCATGAAGTCAATCAGTCTGCCTGTGTGTTTATTAAAAAAAATCCATAGAAAAGTATTTGAACCTAAAATCAAGGACTTCTAGTAAAAATTTCTGATTAAGATTAAGATAAAAAAAAATCTCTTAAACAATGAATATTAAAATTCTTTTAATTACAGATTTGCTATATCAGATAACACAGCAAAAGGATACATTAAAGTTCATCCAATTTAGGCAATTTAAGTAAATTTTATGGATTTTTTTTATTTCTCCTTGAAAATGGAAAATTTGCTGTTTAAGTTCAATAGATATAATATTAATATAATTTAGACTGTTCAATTTCTGCCTTTTTTCACGAGTTTAAAAAAAAAGAAAAGACATTTTTTGGAAAGTAGGCTTTAAGTTCTGTCGAACGTATTGTTTTCGTTACTGTAGTAATATTTTAAAATCCATTATCATATCATTGCTTTCTCTAATTTAACGCTCGACTTCAGTAAAGCCCATGATGAGCAGTAGACAAAAGAACTTTAGAACTACCTAACTTATAACCCAACAAATGAATGAAGATATCCGTGTTTCGGCAGTAGAAGGAGAGGATTGAGACGTAAACTGTCCTCAAATAACTGGAGATTCTTTGTAAATTTGTGCAAGATACGAAACAATACACTTAAAGGGAAGTATTCCATATCACTTCCAATCTTCGATACAATCTAGAAAGATCTCACAGTAGCGAAAGATAAAGGTTATAGCTGCCACAGGCTCTAGGATCGAGGAAGGTTTAGGCACAATAATTCCCTAAATATGATCATAAGTGAAGACATCCTGATATTGCTTAATATATTAACGTAAGTTGCAATAATAATCTTTTGAAAAAAAGTTCGAAGTGAGAGAAGGAAATCTGATCCAAAAATTAATAACAAAAGAGAAGAATAGGATAGAATTGAAGGAAGAAATTTATGATTATGGTTGCTTGGATTTTCTATATTGTTGTTTTTTTGTTTTAGTCTAGAGTGTTTGCTTGAAAATTAATTTCCTAAGCTTCCGTTAGACAATGCTAAGCCATTGGCAAATGGAATGTTAAGAAAAGAGAATCAGGTTCGGATGTCTTGTCCAGTCTTCCGGTCATTAAAGAATGAAGAATGTTTCAGAGTCCAGTCAGAATATGTTTACTATCGTTGATGAAGTGTTTGAGTTTCACAAAAGAGTTAAGGCTGGTAGCGTTAAGTTCATTCGATTTTTCGCTCAGAAGCGTTTTGGAACAATTCATAAAAAGTTCAAAAACTCCATCAAAATTGTCTCAGTTGAGATAGTCTTTAAAATATATCTTTAACGCTAAGATCAAATATGTATCACATGAAGAGAAATAGAATTATTTTGAGTGATCAGTCATTTTACACAAATGCAGAAAATTGTCTACTTATATTTAAACCAACTGTCTTCTAACAGAAGAATTTAATGTTTTAATATTTTTTATCATAATCTATTTACAGCGCATTGACTTACCACTAACCTACGCTACTTTTTAACTTATCCTTTTTTTTAATAGCAAAGTGAAGTTTATCAAATCAATCTGTCCGTACGTGGGGGAGGTGTCTCTGCCCTCCAAAAACTGTTGAATCTTTAAATGGATATTCTTGAAACTTGGTCTGCATATTTCAGGACCAGGAACGATTTCACTTTTATATTTGAAATATTTTGCTAAGTGGGTCCCTAGCGAGAAATTAGCGCTAGAAGATGACAAAAATTCCCATAGAAAGCACTGGATTTCTGATAACATTTCGTAGCCTTAAGCAATGGAATTAATCCTTGTTAGCTAATCCATTGTTCGTGATTTGAGCCCAAAGAAATTAATCCTATTTACACAATTTATGTAAATAAAATGAGGGTTTAATTAACTTTTTTAGAAAGTTAAATATTTCTCCTGCTTTTATTGAACAGATGTAATTTTTTAAAAAAATGTTAGGATTTAAAAAAAAAAATTAGAAGAAAAAACATTTTAACGAAAGTAGGCATTAAGTCCTTTTGAACTTCTTGTTGATAATTTTGATTTTTTTTTTCTCAACGCCATTCATGTTTCTACAGAACTGGAAATCTCATAAGCCAGTGACAGTGCATGACATCCTTTAAGATTTGATTTGAGATTTCGTAATTTTGCAGCTCATTTAGTTTTTTCCAGCACACAGAATTTTTTTCTTCAATCTTACACTCAATAGATTCACTACCAGACAGGAATATTTATATCAGTCAGAACCTGAAAGCGCCTCTCAATATGCATATTTCTAACTTGTTATAAAGTTTATTTGTTTCCCCCTCGTAAATGCTAAAAATAATCATACGTAAACAATCTAAATTTCAACAAAATTCACCACCATCTTCCCATCCCTCCTCTCTATAAGATCAAATGACCTGTAAAAGTCTTTAGTCAGTTTTACATGGATGGTAATTGGATGGGAATTTCTGATGGCCATCAGGTTTTATAACGGTTTTTTTTTTTTTGAAGGATGATGGATGGTTTGTTGGTGAGAAGCGCCATGGTGGCTAAACACAGAACCAAAAACTAATAGCTTCTACTAGCTTCTAGCTGGATCAAAGTTCTCTCAAATTTTTACTGAAAATTTGCGGAGTTTAAGAAATTTATAGCCTGAATTTTTAATTTTAATTATGAATGACTGAAAAACAATTTACTGAACCATCGAACTACACTTGGCTGTAGTAGTCTATAGTAAGAAACATGACTGCCGTTTGGAGCTTTGAGGGGTCACTGTTTCCATCTTGAATGAATTATTTTTAATTGTTTAAAATAGACTTTTTCGATATTGCCGAAATGCCCGCAAAGGATTCTGAGTAAATGAGCTTCACGTGAGTTTTTGATGGAAAACGGATGGTCGTGTAAAACACCTTATTTGAAGTTAACCGGAGACAAGTGACGGCCATCAATATTGCCATCCATTTCCCATCAAATTCCCATCCCTATAAAGCCTGTCTTTTGTCAGCTTAGCGCCCCCAAGAGCTAACGCCTGAATGCACTAGTGTTCCCTTTGAGTTGAGAATTAACGCCTTTTTCAATCCATTGCGCTCGATTTGATACTAAATTTTAATAGTATCAAAAGTTTTTTAAGTTGAACTTGTATTTTTAGTAAATAACGTGAATTTATTTATTTTTAATTAATAAAACGGTCAACTCGACTCCTACAAACAAACTCTTTATTCATGCTATGATATTTCGTTCCTCCTGATCGAAAGAACTTCATCAGATAAATATTTACAGATAATAATTCCTATTTATCAAATTCATATATAAATGAATTAACAATCTCTAACATACAGAATTGATAACATAATGCCACAATTTTTTAATACGCAAAAAATAATACTGATATCATCATAATGCAACAGTTTTTCATTAAATTAAATTACGCTATTCTCAATTACATGAAAAACAATTTCAAGTAAATAATGTGTCAACAATCTATTTAACAAACCAATAAAAATATTACATATAAATCTCTTTATTCTTAATATATTTTTTTAAATTTATTAAGAGTATATCCAAAACACATCCTCTATCTATCTACGCTATATTTAAATAAACTGCGAAATATAGCGTAGTTAGAAAGAGGATGTGTTTTGTATCATTATTAATAATTAATTGCATATTATGTTTGAATATAAGAGTATATCCACTAAATTTAAGGTATTTATCCTTGTTAATACAATTAAATTAATTAATAACACAGGATTCCACCATGAACCTATCTTTTTCGTTTTGGATTCGGAATAACCTAATAATTGAAAGAGATGTTTATGTAATATTTTTATTGGTTTGTTAAATAGATTGTTGACACATTATTTACTTTTAATTTTTTTTTCTCGTAATTTACAATAACGTAATTTAATTTAATGAAAAACTGTTGCATTATGATGATATCAGTATTGTTTTTTGTGTACTGAAAAATTGTTGCATTATGTTATCAATTCTGTATATTAGAGATTATTAATTCATTTGCATATAAATTCGATAAATAGGAATCTGTAATTATTTATCTGATGAAGTTTCTTCGATGAGAAGGAACGAAATATCATACTTGAATAAAAAGTGGTTTGTAGGAGCCGAGTTGACCGTTTTATTAATTGAAGATGCAGTTTACCTATAATTTATTTATTTTCCTTTTCTTTAGAAAATGGAAAATTTAATAATATAAATTTTATTCAGTAGATATTAGAATTTGAATATAACCAAGGGCTTTTGTCGTTTCAATAACTTAAAAAAAAAAATAAGAAGAAAGAAATTAATAAGAAATCACATTTTAAGGGCTTTAAATTCTTCGAATTCCAAGTAAAATAAAAATTCAGTCGGTTGAGTCTTTTTTTTTTCTGTAGGACTAACGAAACGATTTCTCCGATGTAGCGAAGACTTTTGGAACCGAATTCTTAGCGTAGAAAACATAAAAAGACGTCTTGACGGCTGACAATGTGGCTCCAAGATGCGATCTACGTCGGGTCGTTAAGTTTGTTTCTTCAGTTTTTTTTTCCTACTTCTTTTTTTTTTTTTAATTTTTTTTTTCTTAGGCTTCAAGTAAATCTCTCCCTGACATCCTTGTTTAGGCGCCAAAACGACAACCAAAGATAAACGAGGTTTTAAGGTGCATCGTAATAGCTTCTCTTCTTCGCATTCCTTGCTATCGCTGCAGATATCTAGACTACGATATCTACATCGGCATAACTACATCATAGCTGTACGGGTTCTTTTTTTAAAGTTCGAAAGAACTTAATGCCTAAAAAATACAAAAATCTACGTGTGCGCGTAGTGATTAAAAAATTGCGGACAACCAACACTCGCTAAAAAAACACAATTAAAAAATTAACATTCACAACCGGTTTCGCCTCCAATACGATTTTTATTATAATAAAATATAAAAATTTACGTGTGCACCTAATTATATAATTTTTATAGTGGCCAATATTTCCTATAAAACAGAAAAACAGTCATTAATCAACTAATTCGCAGTAAAAAACATAACTCGTCAAAGCCTCGTATTGGAGGCGAAACCGGTTGTGAACGTTAATTTTTTAATTGTATATAATGTTTTTACAAATAACATAAATTTTCAATTTTCATTACTTGCATAACTTCTCTGAATTAATCAAGTAACTTAACAATTTTAATCACGGGTAAATTAATGGATTACTAAAAGGATATAAATATTAAAAAAAATTATGAAAGAGAAGTAGAGAACAAAAAAAAAAGAAAGCATGAAGAGAGCTAGAAAGAAATGAAGCTGATTAACTGCAGGAAAGAAACAATTACTAGGAATAAACAGAAATATCAAATAAGGGTGTTGAATGACTCGATGAAGGATCTTCACAAGAAGTTTCTCTTGGATCATCCTCATTACAAACACAACTGTAAGTATCAGATGTTCTGTAAACTGCGACTTTCTAGAAAAAAGAAAAGCAAGCAAAAATTCGTGTTTCCACGATATTTGTGTGTTTGAAAAGAAAGCATAATTCACTGCAGAAGCCTAACCTCAACAGTAGAGGATACTACGTTTTGAGACTTGTCTTTCACTTCCAGTCTTTGTTAAATGGAAATTGGAAGATTTTTATTTACATTATATGTATGTTTAAGATTTACGCTCCATTTTTCTTGTACATTGTTTCCTCTTTTAATAACAAGTTCTATTAGTTCATAAACAATAGTCTTCTATTTACTTATTTCACAGTTTTTCCCAGGTAAATTCTCTATTTCCAATATAATTTTTATTAAAATCCGACATCATTATCATCATAAGTCACTTCCGTGGACATCTTGTTTTTCTTTTCTAAATAACCAAAATGGAATGACCTGAACGAAATACAACATAGATGTAAGAACATCAAAAGCAATCATCTCAATTTTTTAAGGAAATCTTGTAATTTAAAACCTCCAAAGATTTTCACTAAAATTGCAGAATTTCTGTAGAATTAAATGAATTGTTTAAGACAAAAACGTAATGTTAATTGTAATAGGATAGAATCCATGGTTTAGCTTCCACTGCTTTTCTAGTGCTAATTTATCCTACGCTTTTTAACAGTGCTAATTTATCTTCAAGGAACCAAACAAAAGACCTTGTCAATATCTTGTCCAATTTGTTACCATTGAAGTAACATACAAATTAAGATTAACCAAATAAGATAATTCAAGAAAGTTTTCGTATATTTGTGTGAGAGATACTACTGTAGTTGCCAAGTGGAATTACAAGAGCTGTTGTGTGTATATGTGTGTGGACCATTTGGTAAATGTTTCAAATATAAAAGTTAGCGTATGCGAAGAGTTCAGAGTAGGAAGAGTTCAGGTCGAAACTAGTCATTTACTTTTTTTATTTCTCTTTTAAACTTAGTGTGTTTTTAATGTTTAATCTTTGATTGATTTTTATCTTCAACACCCGTTAAACTTTTTAGGAGCATAAAAGCATAAAATAAAAGTTTCTATTCCTTAAATATGAAAACTAAGTTTTAAGAAGATTCTTAAACGGTTCAGAAGCTGTTAGGGAAGGGACATACTGACACTGTCTGAGGGATCCTCATTTTCCTAAGACGCTAGTCTAAATATAAAAAGACTTCTCCGTGATATACTTTTTTTTTTTTTGTTGTAAAAAAAAATATAAACATCCTTGCTTTCCATGGCATCTCTGCAAATTTCCTTGATGGATTCCATCGTTTTGCTTCTGTCATTCCACTCGCAATTACAGTAGTCAACTACTTGTTATCTCTCACCTAAATCGACAAAAGCTTTCATAGATTATCTTATTTGACGGATGTATTCATCTCTAATTTAAAAGTTACATCTTATATATCGCAAAAAAAAAGACAATACAGTAGAACCTCATTATAACGGACCCTATTATAACGGACGTCGCTTATAACGGATAATTTTAAAAACAATTGAAATAATAATAAAGGATGCTTATTTTTATCTGACAAGTTTTACATTTCCAACCATATGTGTTTGAAGATGTGTTTGCATATTATGAACACTTACGGCACCTCCATCAGTTATTAACTGAAGAAATAAGCAGCAAACAAATCCAGCAGAAAATAAATTATTTTTTCAAACCAATGAATGTAAGCAATCAACATGAACCAGGATCTTCTTGTTCTAAAGATTAATGCAGTATATACGTACACATTTTTTTCAATTCAGCTTACTACGTTGAAGGCTGTTTTTTTATTTTTTATATAATAAACAATTTTTTATAGCTAACTATTGTACTTTCATTGATGTACACCCTGCTGCATTACACCCCTATAAGCATTATTTGTTATAAACCGGACTTTCATTAATACGGACAACCTTCAGCCCCTATTAGTCCGTTGTAATGAGGTTCTACTGTATTTTTATTTGAACCAGAACAACCAATGTCTAGAGTTTGTTTGTTATTTACGGCGGCCAAAAATAAGAGAACAACAAAAAGTCAAAGAAATTAAAGCCTGTTTTCCTTAAAATGTTCTTTTTTTAACATGTTTTTTTTTTCCCTTTTTAAAAAAAAAAAAAACAAATCATGGAATGACAAAAATCAAAAACCTACATTGACATTTACTGAATACTGCATAACATGGTAGGTCAATCCGGAGATTGTTTCAAGTCTACGGAACCCTAGTGACCCCCGAAGGGCAACCTCTAGGAGAAGCTGTAGCTGTACAAGGGAACAGTTACTGGAGTGGTTTCCCGTTGCCTTTTCCATGACGCCATTACGGAATGACGTCAGACCGAAGAGAAAGTGAAGAAGACGCTGACAACACAGGAAAGGAAATTGAAACATCCATGCTCTCGACCGGGATTTGAACCCGGGTACAGGCACACTGGCTCACGGCAGACCGACGCCTGAGACCGCACGACCGCGACCGCCGGCACGGCAGTGAATACTAACAGTTCAAATTTTCTATTTTCTGAAAAAAAAGTTTTTTTATTTAAATCGGCATTATTGACTTGCATTGATTAATTCGGATTAGTTTTAATCTGTTTAAGCCATGCATAATAGATTAGCTAAGATTTAATATTCATTGTTTAAGACAAATAAGATGTCATCAGAATTAGGATAGAAATCCATTATTCAGATTCCTGTGTATTTCTATATTTCTTCTTGTATTAATTTCTAGACAAGAATACATTTGTGAATGATTTCAAGTACAGTACGCGCCAATACGATATTTGTGTACAAAAAAAGTTTACGTGACATAGAGAATATATACAGTTGAGGAAGCTTGCGCTAAATGGAAGTGAATTTCCATGTTTTCTGAGGCAGAGCACGTGTTCGATATGCTGTCAATTGCGTTGCAGACAGTACTCATAACGCTCACATAGATTCTCAAAGATGTCCCTGAAGAGAGGTTACTTCATTCCTTTAACACAAATCACAATCTTATGACATACAAAAGGCTGTATCTTCCATAGTCCTCCAATATGTGTACCAATTTTCAAGAACATTCACCGACTGCTCACTGTTTCTTTACTCTTTAGGTGATCTAGAAAATTTCCTTCCCGCTAATCCTCTAGTAACTCCAGTTCACAGGTTGAAGGAAAAGTGGCTTAAAAATCAGAGGAAGTTGGGATTTTAAATCGTCATTAGAAAATACCTAACCTCTTATAAAAATTACCCAAATCAGCAAAAACCACAGAAAAACAAAAACAAAACAAGATTGATCGTCAGAAGAGCAATGTTGCCTCAAATGAAAAAATGAATAATAAAAAACTCACTAATGAAAAATTAATGATAAAATTCATGTGCAAAAACAAGATTGAAAAGCTGTTAAAAAAATTAATTTCAAATCATTTCTTCATCTTAATTCGTTTAGGAAATCCTTTCGAGTAAATTAAGAACTTTCTTTACGTGGGAGGCTCAGGAGTTTCAGTTCTATTTTTAGATCCCAGAATTGATATTTCGAGGATTCAGCTGCAGTAGATCTCAAAAGATCTAAGTAGTTGTCGTTTACGACTCTATTGTAATTTATCATTTGATTTTAATAAACACATTTTAGTTTTTTATATTGTAAGTGTTCATTTGTAATACGTGATATTTGATGAAAGGAACTGACTAAGAAGTGATGAATGTTCCGAAGATTCTCCCGAATCTACACGGAAATGTTCACTGAGATCTAAATACCATGAAGACTCAGCTTTCTAGGTGAAGTAGTTTTTGAGAACTTTTTGGATATTTGTTTTTGGCCCTCGAATCTAATTTGATATGAATCTTATTCGTAGGTCCGATATAAATCAACAGGAAATTTAATTATTTATCTAGAGCTCTAGCGCCATGAGTTATTTTGATTAGAGATGGAGATTTATGAGTAGACTTAAAGACTGGCTTAGAAACTTTTTATTTTAATCAATTTTTCTCTTCAATGTTGTTGGCCGCTATTCATAGAATGTGGACATCAAAGACGTCAATTAGATGAGAGGTGAAATAGTAATGGAAAGATTGACAAGAAAATGTGACCGAAGCTTCTAGAAGTTTCTATGATTGAATGATAGTCATCAATCAAGTAAAGGCACATTCTTTAACATTTAATATGATATTACATCATTGCTAAATACTGTATATATAAATATATAAAAACATGGTTCATTTAAAAGGCTGGCCTTGTGAACTTACTGTTTTCTTAGTTTGAAACGAGCAGATTCCTTAGATTCAGCTCCAATTTTTTATAAGTTTTAATTTGTAAGCATTTCCTGTTTCGCCAAGTAGGTCCCCATTTATCAAATTTGTAATTTTCTTAGTCTGTTTTCCTATGAAAGACAAACTTATCAAATGAATCAATATTGAATGTGTGTTTAATACGTCTGTTTCACTCTAATAACGTTTGAATAACTGGATGGATCTTCTTGAAATTTGGCATGCAAGTTTTCGGAAAAGAAACAATCCAACTTTGTATCTAATAAGTTTTTCTGAAAAACTAAGCACGTGAATTGTGACAAAATCCCAAAGCATTAAAACCTCAAATGGATTTCTGTTGACATCTTAAACAAGGGACAAAAATTCTCTTAGAATCCATCAATTACTTACGTAAAATAACTTAAGAATTTTTCTCGAAAATGAAAAATTTCAACTATTCGCATTCCGGAGGTACTAAATTTTTTTAAAAAAGCTACTTTTTGTATTATTTTTTTAAGATTTTAAAAAGCAAATTAAAAAAACAAACATTTTTTTTGACGAATAAAGACTTCAAATTCTTTCTGAAACTTCTTGTCTTTATTAGTTACCTGAGAACAAAAACGCAACAAAATATCGGATTATTCCACTACGATTCACGAAGCCTTCTTCGAATTGTAGCAAGGGAAGAAGGATGGGAAAGAAGAGTGAACAGGATGAGAAAGAAAGGAGGAAAAAAACAAGAGACGATAATAATAATGACGAAGAATAGAAGGGGGAAAGAGAAGGAAGACCGGGTGGTGGAAAGATCATGTGGACGGCGTAAAGTAAAAAATTAATGAAAGACTCTGCACACCCACGTTCCCTCTCCTGGTAGTCATGGTAACAGATTTGGACGTGACGGAACGGAACGCTCGAGTTGGAAATCAAGAACAGCCTCTTTTTTTCCTCTCTTCCCTTTTGCTCCATTCTTCCTTTCGTTTCATTCTACACTCTCTCTCTTCAAACTAAAAAAAAGGAGTCACGATTTTTTTTTTTTTATTCTTCTCTCTTCAACTTTACTTTTTATTCCTTCTTGTTCGCTTTCCATCTTCTGGTAGATTTCTTTCGGTTTCCTCCTCTTTCCTTTGCTCTATTTTTTTTATTTTATTCGTTCCAATTTCTTGTAGAATCATTGCAAATCTATTCGAAAATAAAACTAAATATAAAAAAAAAAAAAAAAAAAAACAACATTTATTTGTTGTTAAATAACTGAGAATATTTCTTTTCTTTTCTAACGAATTTATTACCGAATTTCTAACTGCAATGTAGAAGTTTAATGTTTGGAAGGGATAATATAGAAATTCACCGTTTTTCCATTACCCTCTTGAGTTATCATCAACGGGAATAGGGGACAGCTGACTGTTCGGACTCATCAACCATATTTACCCATTGATGGTCCACTTAGAAGGCGTGATAGGTGTTAGATCTCCCTCCCACTTCTGAGAATCGGGCCTCCCAAAAACAAACACCATTAAAAAAATTTAAAAAATCACTGTAACGAGGAGATATCTCTTGTGTCTATCAGGTTAGCTGGTTTGATACTATACGCTAAGTCGTCTTCCACTAAGTCACTAAGTCTGCTAAGTCGTCTTCGACTCCTGGTAACTTCATGTACAAATGTCCTCCATTCGTATCTTTCGCTTGTTGCATCCCGCTCTAGAGATTTCCCAGTGCATTCTAGAAGAATATCCTCTATCCATCTTCTTCACTATTTTCCTCCTGTTCGTTTTCCTTCAACCTTCCCAAGCATGAGTATCTTTTCAATAGAAATATCTGCTCTCATCACGTGACAAAAATAAGACAGCTTTTGCTTTAAGATCAAGGTTTTTAATAAACAAATTGGCTTAGTCTGTTCAGATACTCATCGGTTGGTTCTCCTTGCAGTTCATGGTATTCTCAAAAGTCTTCTCCAACACCAAAGGAGTCAAATTTCTTCCTTTCCTACTTTCGCATCGTCCAACACGTGGATCAGACAACAAACCAAAATACAGGACGCACTTATATGTCTAAAGAAGTGAAAGTGGAGGTGGGCAGGACACCTGATCAGAAAGACTAGGGAAAACTGGACGAGCCTGACCACGTTTTGGAAACCCTCCACAGGTCAAAGGAAAAGAGGAAGACCAAAGGACAGATGGAAGGATGAGATAGAGAAGTTTGCGGGGAAGAGATGGAGAAGTAAAGCTGGTGACCGTAAAAGATGGAGATGTATGGGGAGGCCTTCGTCCAGCAGTGGACTGATAAAGACTGAATGATGATGATGATGATGAACTCTCATATCCATACATCATAACTGGAAAACCATTGCTCCCACTATCCTGATCTTAGTTCTCTTAGCAATGTCTCTGTCTTTCATGATCTTATTAAGGTATTTATTGCTGCTCGGCCCAATAAAATTATTTTCCCTATATCTTCTGTACATCTTCCGTCCTTATCCAATCGTGACCCAAGAAAACAAAACGTGAAACTTCATCAATCTCTTCGTTGTTGATTTTGAACTTTCATACTTTCCGATGTCATGACCTTAGTTTTCTTTAAATTTAGACAGTCCAAATTTTAAGCTTTCCTCCTTAACTCTCCTCAGAAGTATTTTCAGGTGATTCAGCAAAGTCTTTCGTCATCTGCGTACCTTAAATTGTTGATCTTGATTCCTCCAATTCTCACTCCAGTCTTTTCTTCTTTTAGTCCAGCTCTCCTCATGATGAAGTCACTGCACAAATTAAACAAGTATTGTGAAGAAATGCATCCCTTTCTCAATTTTAAACGGTTCTGTGTCTCCATATTCAGTCCTTACTGTCGTCTCTTGCTCTCTGTATAGTTCCCTCAATAGTATACTCAAATGATCAAATGTTCAGGAAACCCCATAGATCTCATTCCATCTAAAGTCCTTCATAATCTACACAATCAATTGCTTTGCTGTAATCTACGAGTATAAAGCAGAGATATAAAGCAAGAGATCTTATTGAAATTCTCTTGTTTTCTCCATTATCCATCTCATATTTGCAACAGACATGACGTAGAACTACAAGATATTGTGGCCAGGCTACCAAATCCAACCACAGCTGGCGTCACACCCAGCTCGACTAAAAGAATGTCTTATCTTTTGGAGTTGATTTTTCATTGTATAATGTAGAGTAAACGGGCAGAAGTAGGCTACATAAGCCCTTAGAGTTTATTTCATGTTTTATTATTCTACTTTGAATTGCATATATTTGCCAAATGTATACATTTCTGAATAAAAATGTTAATTAAATAACTTGTATCTAACTGTCAGTTTCTACTACCACCTGGTCAAAGGTACAATACCCTCCGGTGAAAGGTGTAACACGTAGTTGTACCTTTGACCACAAGGTATAGTTTTTTTGTAAAATAAAAATAAAATACTTATACTCAAAATATAATATATACAACACATGCAGTTGATGGCAAGTTGCATGAAGATCACATGTATCCATTCAGGTAAGGATTTACTTGAGTACAAAAAGTTAGAAAATTCATTTAGTGAAAACTGGTCAAAGGTACAACACCTTCCCCTACCTATTTTAGGGCTGGGAACGATCTAACTATTATACTTTAAGTCTTTCCCAAATGGATCCTTGTCGAGAAAATAAGAAAGTGACCAAAAATTCCCATAGAAAAATTCCTATGAACAGAAATAGGATAGATATTCATTGTCTTAAACTTCCAGTGGATTTCAGTTCTATTTCTATTCATATAAAATATATTTAACAATGAATATTAAATCCTTTTAGCTAACCAATGCGCTTAGTTTCATACGATTACGACAATTTAAGTAAATAATGCGAATTTAATTTTTTTTTTCAGAAAATGAAAAATAAAAATAAATGCAGATAAATAAAACCACAAATTCTTCTTCTTGAATAACTTTACTATATTTCCAAAACATATCCTGTTTTCTTCATCAGGTACAAATTGGAGAGAAATAAATTAAATTTCTTCTCCTCAAATGAAATAATCTCAAATGAAATGAAATAACATCGCATTTGATAACAATTTTATGTTTCACGGAATGTAATAATATCATTAAATAGTCGAAAGCTTGAAAATAAACAATCTTTAACAATCTGAAAGTTGAATATAATAACAATATATTCGCAATTTGATAGATCATGACTTATAATAATAACCATTACAAGTTTGATAGTATCATGGAATAACAATAATATTATTAAAACATTACAATTTGAAAGTATTATCGAAAAACAATATACCACTGTAATTACATAATTATAATGATAAACATTACAATTTGAAAGTATCATGGAATAACAATAATATTATAAATAAAGTAATAAATAATAATGCAGGTATGTTATTCTCACAAATTACAAAAGAAAAAAGGAAAAAAAATAATGATAACGAAATTTTAAGAATTAATAGTGTAAGGAAAGTGGTTTAAATAAAAAAAAGCATAAATAAACTAAAAGGAAAACAAAATTCAAATTAGGCAAAATGTTCAGTAATAATATATCATTTTGCAGAATCTATAATCAAAATTTTATTTACAAAACGCAATGATTAGAATCCCATTACATCGGAATCAATACATTAATAAAATTTTAATAGATGTTAAAGTTTTAATTAAAAGGTTAAAGCATCACTCCAATATTCTCACACGAAGCTTAACAGCACAGGAGGTCCCTGCGATCATCAGTCTATTGGAGATCGGAAGGCTACTCCGACACACGCCCGCTTTAAACACAAGGGATTTGTGTATTGTAAAACGGACGATTTACATAGGTTCTGTATTGTAAACATGGACGGTTTATGTATTGTTTTGTACATGTAAACATTTTTTAAATTTTATTTTAATGAATTCAGTTGAGGAAGAAGAAAGAGATTTCTTGCTCTCAGTTATTCAACCTGAAGAAGTTTTCTGTTTAAGAAAACGAAATATCTTTTTTATGATTAAAGAAGACATTTTAGGAGTATTGTGTGTCTCATGATTGAACCAGGGATGAAATTTAAAGTAATTATAAAAAAAACAATTAAACAACTACATTAAGCAATATTTTTTTTTGCAATAAATTTCAATATTTTCAGTTATGTAACGCTAGTTATTTTTTGGCATGCTTAGCGTTCAAATCAAAGTGCGTGTTCTTATGTGTGTAGTTGTGGTTTCCGCCCCCCCCCCCCCCAATACCTTGAATGGATTTGCTTGAATCGTAGTATGTCCATTCGAGGACGAGGAACCATCTAATTTTTGTATTTGAATTCTTTAACAAATGGGTCCTTGTCGAAAAATCATCTCCAGAAGACGACATAAATTCCTTCAGATAAACACTGGAATCTAGCAAACGATTTCTGTTAATCCTATTTCTGTTAATATCTCGTTATCTGAAATAATGAATATTAAATCCTTAATCCATCGTCCATGATTTTTTTTTAGCTACCCGTTTGGTAGTATTGTGATAGCGACCAAAATCGGTAACTACTGCGTTTGTTCTGTCCGTCAGTCCGTCCGTGTCTGTCCATTCCTAACAGCTCCCGAATGACTTCACCATCGTGCTCAGAGGCCCAAATAACATATGAATAGGGTATTTTCAGGAGCCAGCGATCCTGAAATGTTAAAAAAATTCAAGATGTTGTGTATTATTTTCATTGGATTTCCTCTTTTAGCTTAAATATTAGAAATGCAACCATTTCATGTCAGTTGTCAGTTGTAGCTGGATGCTTAACGTCTCGGACTCATACACTGAGGGTTGTCGATTCAAATTCGGATATCAACTTTTTTTTTTCTCATAATCTTTTTTTCTCAATGTCCATATGTGTTTTTTTTTATTTTATTTTTTATTATTTTTTGAACTTTTCCTTATGTTAATGTATCACGTAGGCAAGTATACCGTTTGCATTCGCGACAATCACATTTATAGTAATAAGGAAATTAAAGAAATATCAATTATATTGTCTTATACGTATCAGAAGACTTTGCGAAGCATTGTGATTGGTTTCCTAATCGCTATCCCTACCTTCTTTATTATTATTTTTAATTTTTTTTTATTATTATGGGTCTCCTTTAAATTTATGCTTGAGCACAAAATTATATTCACTTGTTTGAATTTTTAAATCAATGTACGAACAATTTTTCTAGTATAAAAAAATATCTTATGTATAAAAAAAAAACATGATTTAAATAAATATGACATTGAAGTAACAAATATTCATAGCAACGGTTCTAATATATAGCAAAACTAAACTTCGAAAAAATATTTAACTTTCCTACTTCTACAACTAATTTAGGTTTAGTCCTCAAATAAAGGTGACCAGAAACTTGTCGTCCAAAATTAAATATTTTTAGTTTTATTTCTAATGAATGAATTTGTCATTATTCGCAGTGCTAAACGTTAAATCTATTCATTTAAGTTTTTTTTTAAATAATTCTTAAAATTTTTTGAAAGAAACTGCGGAAGAGAAAGGAAAGCAGTGTCATCTAGTTACAAGGATTGGACAAAATAATATGAACACTTGCGTGAAACGACACAAAATCTTTATTAGTAGGGTGTTGGCCCAACCTTCATCCGAATTACATCTTGTATCAGACGTGGGATGAACAAATATAGGTCATGCACAATGATCAATACGCAGCCATTCCTTGTGAAGAGCGGCCTCTAGTTCAGACAGTGTGGAGTTAACAGTGGGAAGGAGGCAGTCAACATGAAAGGCTTCTGCGGGCAGTTTCCACACATAAACACGTCCAGTGGTTGGAAATAATGTAAAAGCAGATTCGTCAGACCAAATAATGTGTACCCACTGCTGTTGTGTCCGATGTCTGTAAACGCGGCACCATTGCCGTCGCTTCAACGCATTCCGCGGTATCACCAATCGTTTTAGAACAGCCGCTCTGCCATGATTGTTTGCAGTAGGCAGTTCCCGTTGGATAGTTTTGATTGATACATGGCCCTGGAGATGGGTGTTCGTACTGGAAGTTATCTGGGACACCGTTGTCTTGTGCTGTCGGGCCACTCTCCGCTTAAACACCCGTATAACCATGTCGGTTTGCTTTGACTTTCGCCCACTATTCTATTTCGCAGATAACATTTTACTACGTTTTGTGTTGGATGTCGTAAAACAATGTTGGCACAGTGCTTCTTGCAACAAGGTTGGCTGTTTTCGTCACTGAATCTCCATCGAGGCGCGCTCCAATGATCATGCCTCTTTGAAGTCTGAGAGGTCGGACATAACGGCGTTTCACTGCTAGCACAATTGTCACATGCAAACCGTACGACTGATGCTGATCGACTGATACCTCAGATGTCTATTCTAGATGGTTTGGTTCTGCTTCGCAGTCATTACTGCCCATTTTCGTATGGATGTTCATATTATTGTGTCCACTCCCTGTATCTAGTTATGTAGTTTTGGATGGTCAGTTCGAATCTAGAACTATATCTCTCCCCCCCAGGTATATAGGAATAAAGGA
The DNA here is from genome assembly GCA_023159025.1 of Thereuonema tuberculata. Taxonomy (NCBI): domain Eukaryota; kingdom Metazoa; phylum Arthropoda; class Chilopoda; order Scutigeromorpha; family Scutigeridae; genus Thereuonema; species Thereuonema tuberculata. The sequence continues at coordinate 59,829,913 of JAFIDM010010028.1, read as the reverse complement.
ATGTATTCTGTCCACGGTAGGCCTAGCTGTTAAAGTGTACTTAACTTAAAACGACATTCCGTATAATGTCGCCTACAGACAGAGGAGTTAGAATCCAAAACCAATACAGGACAATGCACTTAGACAACAGGGGTCCTCATAACCCAAAACTACTTATCTGGGATTGCTGAAACTTTAATGCTTGATGAAGTCAGTAAATACTTCATCTAGAATGAATTTTAGAGTAAAAACAAAATGAAACACCAAACTCTTCTTAAAATACTATAATAACGACAGATAAACAATAGTTACATTGAAATAAGCTCCTAGCGTATGGGCAAATTAGACCAGTGTTTCTTAATCTTTTGAGCTGGGAAATACTGTCTGCTTGAAATAAATAAGCTTGAGGACTTTTTTTTTAACTTTTACGGAAAAAGATAGTTTTAACATTTTATCAATCCTTCACGGCTCAAACGTTATCAAGTGAGAAACGCTGGTTTAGACTCCTCATCTTTATTGATTTTTCAGTAGTCACTTTTGGATCAGGCTGAAGGTATTCGAAAACTGGCACTCCATCTACACCTATAACGTTATTGCCAAATAATAATCGAATATTTCTTATCAAAACAAAACATCTTACGTAACACGGAAGCATATCTCTCGCCCCCCACCGTTCTCCCATAACGTGTCAGGTAGTTACCGTTAGGTTTACGAGTGGAGGCGGGGACTTGGGCATATTTTCCCTTTCTTTTATTTTCATCTGAAGAATTGAATGTGTGGAGAGAACATTAGAGCACACCGAACTCCGAAAAAGGAAGAACGAGAAGAAAGAAAGAAAGGGGAAAAAAAAGAAGGTTAAAAAAAAAAAAAAAAAACCCGATAAATACCTCCTTTCGCGAATGTTCAAGACTGAACATTCTCCAGAAAGGCGGTCTCGTCTTGACGACCGCCGAACGCTTCGTGTGGAGTGCGATTTTTTTTTCTTTTCCTTTCCGTCTCCCCTTTCTTCTTCTTTCTTTCTTTCTTTTTTTTTTCTCTTTCTTATTTTTACGTTGCGAGCTGCTCTTCTGCTGGCGTAGTGCCAGAGGCTTCGCAGGCGATTATAATGCAGGGTCTTGATGTTGAAGTCGGGCGAAGGAGCCGTCGCTTTGTTAGGCGGGACTGGGAGATAGGAAAGCACAGAGAGAGAGGTTGGAGGGGTGGGAAGGAGGCACGGATGGGGAAGGGAGGCAATGCTTGGTTTAATCTCGGCGTTGGATGAACAAGTGGGAGGTGGGGAGAACGCGAGATGGGGAGGAGTACCAAAAAAAAAAAGACGATAAAGTTGGAAGGAAGGGTGTGCGAAAGTAAAGACTACATTGGAATGAGCTTTTCTTTTTTAATATACTCCATTTCTTAGAAATTCTTATAATAAGGAATAAAAATAATGATAGTGAAAGCGTTTACACTACACTAACAGAAGTTTCTTCCTGTAAACTGTACACTCAGATCTCGGAGTGATTATCAACTTTGTTGAGAATTCAGTAAATGTAAAGATGCCATTTGAATTGCTAATGTCTTATGAGACACTGACTTGAGAGAGCTTCGTGCCCTTACTCACAAGATAGCAGCAATACTGTTTATACGAACCCAGAGAGTAAAGCTAAAAAGAATTGGAACATTCTGGAAAAAAGACATAAATCAACCATCTAAGAAAAATGGAAAAAATATATAGAAATATCGCAAATTCGTTTGCTTTCAAGCCTTTGAGCCATCATCGACGGCAATCTGGGCAGCTGTTTCGCCTTATTAGGACTCATCAGCCAGATTTAGCCTCGATGATCAAACTCAGAACGCGTAAAAGTCTAAGGATCCTTCTCCCGCTCTCGGAAGTGGGATCCTCACAAAAGCAAACGACGATAGAAAAATCGCTGTAACTAGTACAGCAAAATTACCTTAGCCCGCTAAGCGCTCGGCACAAAAGACCATGTTACTCCTCGTAGGAACCTCTACTACCTGTGTTGCTATTTAAGGATCTTCTCATTTGATTTTGACCTTTGTCATCATTAGCTTTATAAGAAATCAAACCCACAATCAAACCTTTTCCATAATTATGATACACAAATTTTCTTGGAAAGTTTTCGTCTTAAAAGAACATTATAAATTATAAGCCTAAATATCAACCTGATATATAAATCTACGTATGTCCATACAAGGCATAAATGTAAGAAATAGTTAATATTTCAGCATTTTTTACTTGAAAATAAAAAGTCTACACAACGATGACCGACACGGATGAAAATCTC
>JAFIDM010010028.1:59812503-59827639 GCA_023159025.1 Thereuonema tuberculata | reverse complement strand
GAGACTACATGTTTCGTTGTCTCACAGTTCTTGTGAGACAAACGGAACTCATACTTTTTCCGTAAGCTCTACAAGTCGTAAAGGTTCCAATAAGATATCACTCATATCCGTCCGATTTACAGTTTGGGCAGTAGAGCTGGCGGGCGGACGGGGACAGAACCTTCTGAAACGCTCTCCTTCTGGTGTAAACCTTGGGGCCTCTCTGCTAAAAGCAGGAGATCCAAAGACACATTGATCTTTCATTGCATTACATCTACTATCATAATAAATGCCCTACATTAGCAAAACCTAACTTCTGCAATAATCAGTATCCTATGATAAATTATGGTCAATAAAAATGATATTGATTAGGAGAATCGTAGTTACTGAAGGAGAAGCTATAGTTATTGAAAGGGGAACCGTAGTTATTGACGGAGGATCCTTAGCTATCGAAGGAAATAGCGACAATTATTGAAAGAGAAGCTGTTGTCATTGCCTTGCGATCATGAGTATTTCGTTAACTGCTATTTTCCTCATGAATTGCATTAATTGCCAGAAAATATTTCTGCACGATCTGCATCCAAATGATTAAAAATATAATATTTAAGTTATCTTTTAGGTACAGTATAAATCCGGATTATAGTTAGAGCTGTTCTTGACGGCGTAATGTGCTCTGAGCATCCCCACGAAACTTACATAGACAACGATTATGCACAAAGAAGTAGCAGCTTAGGATCCTGGTTAGTCTTCTTCAGCCACGTGTCAATGATTGCTAAATAATCAGGCTGTCTTTTTTTGACCTGCGAAGTCTGTTTAGTTTCGTTATCACTAGCACGCAGATGACAGCTACGTCACAAATATAAGCAGTAACTTATTTTCCGAAAGATTTCGTAACAGTGAGAGTAATGACCGTTACTAAATATTAATGAAAGCATTTATAAAAAAAAAAAAAAAAAAAAGATTTCCAGTTGGCATGTCAACTTTCATAAAACAAGATGGAAAATGTTTTTTTAGTTATCCAAACGCTGGCAAGCTGTTAGGATTCTCCTATATTCTTGTGTATGTGTGTGTGTATATAAAACGTCCTCCACAGTCGAAACCCGGAGAAAGAGCCCCTTAAACCCGGAGTAGAAGTACCATGAGTCAAGCCTATTTGGGCTGGAGGTTTGGAGGAAAAAAACGGCTTCCGGTCCAGGCTACTTCGGTTTTAGGTAATCGCTGACCAAAGTCAGGAAAACAGTGGTTACTGGAAAAAATTGGGGTCTATCTAAACTAAATTGGCTATGTTGAGAAAATCAAATGATACACTCGACCCAATAGGGCCATTTTCAACTAGAAATGACTGGGAGGCAACAACTCTTCTGCAAGCCCATTTATATGTCAATGGTTTACCGAAGAGAGCTGTGATGAGTACATTTACTTGACAATGAATATAAAGGCTTGAATACATGAGTGTTTCGCTGCAATCAATTTTTGTGTCATTTTTAACAAGCGCTTGATAGATTATAAATTGTAAGTGTTCCTTGGTTTTATCTCTAATACAAAACTGTGAACTGGCTTTTTTTTCCCCAAAAATAAATAACTATTGATTTACTACGATAATGGCGCTTTAATGCAAGTCGAGTAATGATGCTTTTTTTGGACCTAAATCCCAGACTTACGGGTTAACTTACAACAAAAAACAACAAGGACATCTACTAGTAGTAAAGTCTCAGACTTAAGGCTTTAGTTGCTTTAACGGCAACATTTAATAATGGTACTCGACTTTTTCGTGCTAATCCGAATATCTAAAATAGACAAAATTCATCAACAAATTTTAACTTTTAAATTAAGTTTCTGTAAAGTAGAAAAATTATTAAGTTAACGTGAAGGGAAAAGTACAGACTCTCAGCGACTGGCAACCGGCTATGAAATTTGGATATTCTTTTAAAGGACGAAGTAAGGAATGTGGGAATCTTCGTAGTCTCTATCTCTAATTCTGGAAATATAATTAATCTGGAAAAATTAGAAGAGGAACACGTTAGAAGAAATCAACAATTAGAACGAGGCGAACACTTTTGTTCTATTCAAAAAAGGATGGTAGCAGCAAACGAAGTCTTTTCCCGGATGTTTCCCTATCAAGCAGATAGTTCTATTCACAACTTCGATAAGAACTTAGAGAAAACAGGAAGCATAGTCGAGACAAAAAGAATTGGTTGATCGAAAGCAGCGACAACTGGCGGGAAATTTGCAAGTTAAAGAATTTCTCTGCGCTGCATCGGAATCAACTAAACATGAGTTCGGTATTTCAAAGTGAAACATGTTTGTTATTCAACTGAAACGGGAATCTTAAAAAAAAAATGATGTTACTGCAAACAGCGATTGAAGAATATCTCTACAGGAAGAATTTTGTAATTTTATGAAGAGTGTATATATAATACGGCGTAATATTTATAACGTTTATAAGAGCAGAAACTTCTTGCCGTGTATAATAATTAAATGTAGTTGTAGATCACAGATCACAAATTGATCTGGGTGGCGTTAGTAGCAATATTTTGGAAGAATAATTTGGTAAAAAATATTTTTTCCCCTTAGAATTAATCAGTTACATCAATATTATGTTCGTCAATGTTTTGGAAGAGCCTGGTGTGTATTCTGAAATTCCTACAATCGATGGGATGTGTAGTTAACAATTATGTAATGGCCTCCTATTTCACCGGATCTTAATACATGCATTCTCAGAGTTAGTCTCGGCATTTCGATAAAGACTGGTATATAGCGATCGATGCTTTACGAAAGATTTAATTTCTATTCCGTGTTTTGAAATACTGCAAGCAATATAATAAGATAGGATTAATCTGCGTCCTTCTCGTGTTCCTCAGTTCATCTTTGCGGCTGGGTTAACACTGGTAGTTCTGCAGCTGCGCCAATTAAGCTCAGAAGGTTCGCGCCCGAAAGTGGGACTCCTCAAAAGAAAAACACAACCAACAAGAAAAAAAAAATAAAGCTTTTTTATTTATTGTGGGTTTTTTTTTGGTTTGTGTTTTCTGATGAATCAATAAAGAGGAAGAAATGGTCGTTCGAAACTCCAACCGATGATAGTTCAGATTCTATTCCTCTTCTGCTTACTATTTTTAATTTTTTAATCGTGTTCAACCGCTCAATACGAATGGATTAGCTAAAATTTAATATTTGTTGTTTAAGACAATAAGAAACAGATTTCAATCCATTGTTTACATTCCAATGCTTTTCTTTAGGAATTTTTATCGCCTTCTAGAGCTAATTTCTCGACAAAGACGTAATTGGTAAAGATGTCAAGTTCCTACTTTTAAATTTGTACCAAAACATTTCAAGAACATCCGTTCAGTGGTTCAAAAGTTTTTGGACGTTGACCTTATCCTTACACAGACTGAATGAAATGTTTAGCTTCAGTTCCTATGGGAAAATAAATAAAAACTCTTGCTCCGAAAGACGAAAGAAAAAGTAAACAGTTCAAAGGTCAACTGATAAGAGAAGACAGGGAATGAATGCTAAGTATTTGGATGGTTTTTAGTCCCTTATCTATTGTTGTTATATTCCGTAAGGATCTTGCTTATGCTAAGTTAAATCTTCTATTAGAATTTTAGCTTTTTAATACAACTCGTTTTTAGGCTTCTGATACCACGTATCAGACGCCTTCTATTCCCGCTTTGTCTGTCCGTCTGTGGACAGGTATCAGCTCAGCAACAATCACAATAATCGCAACAATTGCGCCTTTTGTATTTGCAACAATGGCATTTATAATAATAAGTAAATTAAAGCAAGATCAATTATATTTTCTTATCAGAAGCCGTTGCGAAGCATTGTGATTGGTTTACTAATTGCTATCGCTACCTTGTTTTATTACGTTGATCACAGGCAGATAAACGGAAAAACGCTAGATCCAACAGCATTATATCTTGTGGTAGTATCACGGGACATAAAAATAACAGAATTTATTATAGAAATATTGATTAATTTCGTTACAGAATGTAAAACAAGTGAATATAATTTTATGCTAACGCATAAATTTAAGGGCGACCCATAATAATGAAAGTGTTTACAAATAAAAATAATAAAAAAAGGGAGTACATTAACGTAAGGAAAAATAAAAAAAAATTAGGAAAATAAGAAAAAAAAACCCAGCGGAGATTGAGAAAACAGATTAAGAGAAAAAAAGAAACAGTACAGATATGGATTCGAGTCCGAGACCTTACTCGTCAGGCTTTTGCTGACAACTTAAATGAGTCGGTTGCATTTCTAACATTTAAGCTAATAGAGGAATCCAATGAAAACAATGCCAAATATCTCGAACATATGGGGAGGGGCCCTGAAAATATCCCATTCCTACGGTGTTTGGCCTCTGAACACGATGGTGAAGTCAGTATGGGAGTTGTTAGGGAGGGACAAACACGGACGGACGGACAGGACAAACGCAATAGCTACCGATTTTGGTTGCCATCACAATGGCTCCTAAATAGGTCACTAATAATAACTGAAATTGATGTGCTAACGTTCTCAAGCTATATTTAGTGCGTTCAATATATTCACATATCCTATAGATGCACATTAGATTATTTTGTTTCTCTCAATATTTACAAATTAAAGTGAAAAGACTCCCTTCCCTGACCCTTTCGACAAGCACAGTTCTTAGAATTCAATAAGATGATGTCAGCGATTCATAATAGATATCAGGTCTCCATTTGAAAGTCGGGAAAAGTACAAGTTCCTAGAGTTATATTTCTGTAATACGTCCCAGATCGGGAAAGATACCCACTTTCTAAAGCAATATGTGCAATATATTCCAGATTGGAAAATATTCACTAGAACTACATATAAGTATTTTTTCCAGATCGATAAAGGTACCTATTCCCTATGTCTATTTTCCAGATCAGGAAAGATCCTAGAGGACTACTAGGAATACTTTCCACAAATCGGCAGCCGTTCAGGCACAGCCTTCTGGTAAAGGCGAGGACCTGCACCGAGTTCGAATCCCTGAACCGGCATGGATGTTTCCTTCGTTTCCTGTTTGTCTGCTTCTTTTTCTCTTGCTCTTCATGTGGTTTCCTGAGGAAGGCTGTGCGGTATTAGACAGGTTTCCTAGATTTTTTGGAGTATATATATACAGGGTGTTGCAAAATTCGTGTGTAATATTCAAACCACGTCTAGGGACATGGCTAAGTATCAATATATTCCTAATGAACCCATGTTCGGAAACGCCCCATTAAGGCACTAGGTGGTTCTAAGTGAGCCTTTCCTAAAGATCATATTCTTTGCTATACCATAAGAAATGTTTTGCAAGCGAGCCAACACCTGTTTTGCAGGCGAGCTATTTTTATAGAAATAATTGAAACAAACAAAAATAGCTCGCCTGGAAAACAGGTGTTGGCTCGCCTGCAAAACATTCTTATAGTGTAGAAAGAATATGATCTCTAGGAAAGGATCACTTTAGGACCACCTAACGCCTTAATGGGGCGTTTCCGGACATGGGTTCATTATGAATATATTGATCCATAGCGATGCCCCTACATGTGGTTTGAATATTATACACGAATTTTGCAACCACCCTGTATATATACAATATTTTTCCAGATTGGGAAAGGACACCTTTTTACTATAGCTGTGCATACAACATTAACAAGCAGACTCGGTGATCTTCCAAGCTTTCTTTCATTCTGACAGTAAACTCATACACGGGTGCAGTTTTGTATTAATATAAATTCAAAACAAAAATGCAGGAATTTCTTAGTTCCAGATATGGGGGAGGCGTGTTTTATACTAAATCCACTTGAGACCTGACCTAGCAAAGTAATTAAGTTCTAGACATAACCCTCACCATTTTCGGAATAACGGCGAACGAAAAGTAAGAAGAATAAAATAATAATTTATTTGCAGAACATAAACAGAAATTTCTCAGAACTACCTTGAACCGCGCATGCGCATTCGAAATCAAGCTTTGTCTTATTTACGTATTCTAGCATTTAGTTTATTTCGTATTTGTCTTTCTAGACTGTAATTGAATATTAATTGATTATGAAGATTAAAATCCTTTTACGCAAACACAAAGACATGCTTTCATGCAAAAAATTACAAACCCAATTGTAATAAATTCTTAATTACTTTGGAATATTTTTAAATAAAGTAGTAAGAGCTAGTCAAATACCAACAATTTTTTTTTTGATAAAAACTGATGCTTTAATATCAAAGTTAGACATTCTTCAATCACTAGTTGAAGAGAAACGATCCTTTATATTTCAGCCCAAATTGAACTGTGATATTCGCGAAACTATACACAAATACAAAATATACAAGTACAACCGACTTGTATATTTTAGCAATCAATATTTTAGCATGTAATTACGAAGATACTGAAGTTACTAGAATAATTAATTCTGGTGCTACTTTTATTGAAAAAGAGCTACTCAATTAAAATGCTTACAGCTTGATCAAGAATTTACCTTCATGTTTAACTTCCCAAAAAAAAAAAAGGTCGAAGAATAGAAAAGCTTACAAATCTAACCATCCGATAACCGTGAGTTTCGTATGGATAAAAGTGGCTACTTATGTTTGCAAATTTTGAACTTCCTCAACAAAAAAACCATTTTTACAATATCTCACATTTTATTGCAACAGATATTAACTACATTGTTCTTTTCCTTCTGCATAATATTCCCTGCAATATTCCATCAACAATTCCTGCACATTTACAGCCAGTTTTCATTCAGTGTATAGCAGCTCTTAATGCAACAATCCAAATACTGCTGCACAAATGCTGTTGCATCTTTAATGCAGAAGATCAATTAATTATAATTATCAATCATTTTATTTATATTTCTGCTTACTTTTTTCACACAATAGCGCATCAAATTTGGAATATCGGAGGGAAAATTCGACGGATATGATAATTATAAATAATGTGGAATTGGTAGGTAAAACGTATTTCCCGATATCTCAGAGACCATCAGGACTAGTTGAGATTGGGTGGGAATTAATGTTCGCCAGACTTTACTCCTGGAAAGAAATGCATTTTTCCCTATTTTACAGAAGGCTGGGTGAGTCTAAGAAACCCTCAAGGATATGAATATTTTAAATGATTTTACAAATGTCCAGCAATACTGGTTCTAAGTTCTCTTAGTACATTTTTTTACATTCAATTGCCATAGGCGACACGAGCCAATCCTAAAACCTATACACTACTTTTTGTTATATTTATCCAGAATTTGTTTTCTTGGACTACAAAGCTTACAGGGCAAAGTTTGTGGTCACTAGATCAATTTTTTCTATGTATTTAACAGATAAAATATAGATCCACTTTTAAAACTTTCATTATCATTTGTATTTAATATTGTTTGAAAATGTCATTGAGGAATTACAGTCTGACTAACGACGGCACTTGAAGAAAGTCTGACGCTTTAGACGGTTGATCCTATCATTTGCGAGTTCCAGGCAAGATAATTTCAAGATTTGCATGATCTATTTAGGTTAATCTTAATATCTTGTACAAAATGTGTTATTCCCAAATTTTTAAAATGATTTTGTTTTATCTCAATTTTTCTTTTTAAATTATTTTTAAATAATTTCCTTATTTCAGATTTTTATATATTTTTAATACATATTCTATATTATCTTAATTTAATTTAAGTATGTAGGTATATATGTAAAGAGTATAATATCTAAAATATAATATTTGCTATAATAATTTTATATGTTTTTAGAAACTAAAATAGCTCGGGACGTCAAGAAGAAAGGGATCCAAATGCATGCGCTCGCCCACGCCTACTATTGTAGTGGTTAAAAAAGAATTTTTTTAATAGTAGCAAAAAATTACTGTTATTTACAATTGAGGCATGTCCATCAACTTTAAATATCAAGACTACTCTAAAATTTATATCACCGATTATAAATGAATATATTAAAAGTAAATTAATATTATAAAGTTAATGTTGATCGATTCGTCTTCGACTATTTCCGAAAAACTTTTAGTAAGCGAATACTTTCTACTTTGCTACTTTGAATAGGACTAATTTTGCCCATCTCGCCGCTTGCTTCTAATCGGGTATTCGGCGAAGCACGACAACAAGACCCGGAAATGTATGCAAAGCTTCCCGGGAGATTCGCCGCCTTCAGCCGTCGAATGAATTCAGCGTTTCGGCAGTTGTGAGGGGGAAGTAGTATTTGGGGAGGGGGCGCAGTTTAATGTTAAATCGCGACGATAACGAGCGAGCACCATCCTCCTTGCGAAGATGAGGGGGAGGAGGAGGAGCAGGAGACATCTGCCGGCAGCATCTCCGACTCCCACGGAAGCTCGGGCGCCCCCTATCGGAGCGGCGTTTATCGACTGAAGAGATATCAGGCGAGCGATCAATAAGGCCCGAGATGGCAGAGGCGGATAAGCGGGACTTGTCTCCGGTGGCAGGGGCGGGATTGGCAAAAGCGCGATGGAAAGCGTAGGAGGCCAGGGTAGGGGAGGAGGGACTGCAAGGGGAAGAAGAAGAACGGTGATGAAGAGACGAGACGCCGAATGAGAGATAGAAGGAAAGAATGACCTCCGAAAAAAAAAAATAATAAATAAGAAGAGTCCAAGAAGCCTTTGGAACTCTGACAATATAAAAACAGAGAAACAACTTTTACAAACTCATTATTTATATAGAGATTGATAATTTCGCAATATTTAAATCTAATTCCTTTTATTTGTGTGTTCGCTTGTTTTTATAAAGAGTTGCATCGCGCCTATATTCTCAAGTGACTGAGAGTCAGGGATTGAGGTCTCTACGATTGTCAGCCTAATGCAACGAATTGGGATAAGGCAGCCACTCCGACGCTCACGTACCCTTCCCTCCTCAGAAAGAAACTCGGTACCTATTTGACAGAACGTCGACTACACTAAAATTGCCGACCACTGCCTGGAATCGAACCTGAATCTTGTAATCCGTAGAAATTGATTGCTCAATGGAATTACATTTTGTTTTTAACTTATATTCATTTGATTATAATGCAAAGAAAGAATTTCTAAATGGCTTCAAGTAATGCCCACACTTTTGCTCTGACTGTCTGCGTACTGTACTACATTCCTTACTTTTCTTTGCGCCTTCAGTCTTAATATGTAGAAGTGAATACCTGCTTATCATTGCCCTTGTAAATATCTTAGGACCTTCTGTTGATCATGTAGCCTATACTGTACTTTGTTTGTATTTTCTAGGACACATTTCTTCACAAGATTTTCAGAAATAGCTACTTTCACTTTTTTCGAAGTTTCAATTAGATTCATTCAGTTGTTGAGTCCCACTTTCCTAAGAAAGTAGTAACATAAAACTTATACATTTCATTCTGTACATTTACTTATTTTGCTGTAGCAGCTGAGACTACGCCGCTGTTACTGTTCAAGACGTCGTCCTTGGCACAAGAGGAGAACGAGGCGACAGGCAATAATAGGGTCTTGTTAGGACAGAGCGTAAAGGGTTATCCTGTTACAGAGTTTACTGCACAGACCGCGGGATCTGCTGCCGATGGAGTCTCAGATAACACAGATCAAAATTCAAGGTTAGTCTTCAGTGTGACATGAGACGATCTCAGACGACCGACACTGAGTTGTCAGCGCTATTTAGACGATACAAACAGTCTATGTAACCCTGCTAACCATCAACTTTGCAACTTAAAATAAATACAGTCGGACCTCTATTTAACGAACCTTTATTTTACGAATTTCTCTATTTTGCGAACTTTTCTTTGGAACCAAGAACATTTTGCTAATTTCTTCGTAAAATAACCTCCAAATAGCGAAGTGCATTTTCTATTTAACGAACTTTTTCGTGGTATCTATTTTTTTTTCTCTTGAAATGTTTTTATTATTAATATTCCCTTAGAGGAAATGAAAGAAATGTGGATACAGCTGAGGGAAAAAAGAAGAAATTAACGATGATGTGCTGATTGATGATTATCTTTTACTTGATTTTGAAGTTGAGACCTCGGAAACACCTAACTGAATCGGATATTTTGGACAGTGTGAAAAATAAAAACAATACAGCAATGAACTGCGATGAAGATGAAAAAGGAAATGATCATGATGCAGAAATCAAAAACCTTCGTATGATGAAATGCTAAAATCATTTGAAACAATGCGACGCGGATTACAATTTGAAGAAAATACGCCTGAAGGGGTATTTGGTGCATTGCGAGACGTAGTCTACTATGAGCAAAAACACTTTTTCCAAAAAAAAAAAACTCAAGATAAAATTAACAGACTTTATTAGCAAAAGTTAAGTACATAAGCGGTAATGTATGCTTTATGTCATTAAAATTATTACTTTTTTTAGTAATATTGAATAATTAAAGGTGAATCCCTATTTAACGAATTTTCCATATAACGAATTATTTTTCGGGATTTAGCGACTTCGTTAAATAGAGGTCCGACTGTATGATTAAAATAGAAAGTTTTCTTAACATATTTACTGTTCTGAAAACTTACTTTTATTATTGTTTTGTTGAAGTCCTAGAAAATGCGAAAATTATAACTTTTCAGTAGGAATTTTCTAATTTTCAAAAAAACAATTAATTAAAGCCATATTATTATAAGTTCCTTAAATCTGATTGATTTTGGTCTTAACAAAATTAAATATATGAAGTAGAAGACTTTTTCCACCTTTCTAATCAATACTAGATTTTTTATTGCTTATGATCAGTTTTTGATATTTTTTCATAATATTTCCAGTAGATATAAATATTTCTTAATTAGTCTATTTGATTTCATTAATATCTAGTATTGTTTAAATAAAAGCGTATTTTTGGGCTTTTTTTTCAGTTTCAGAGCAAATATTACTGAGTATTCGTTACGTCTTTTTTTGGTTGGTTGATCATTTTTAGGTCAACGTTTATTGTCGAATTTTGTTAAGTCCTAAGCTTAAGCAGCCGTTCCGGCATAGTCTAGTAGTCTAGGAGTCTGTCTCCCACTAAGAATCTGTTTCGGAATCTGTGTTCGAATCCCGGCAGCGGCATGGTTGTTTTAATTTCCTTTTCTGTATTTGTCAGCTTCTTCTTCACTTTCTCTTCGGGTCTTAAGCCATTCCATAATGACTTCCTGAGGAAAGCAACGGGAAACCACCTCAGTATCTATTCCCTAGAATAAAGCGAATCTCCAAGATCGGAGATCCAATGGACCTACTGATGCAGCAGAAATACTAAAGATGATGAAATGTAAGCATAAATCTAAGACATATATCTAAAAATTGAACTCTAAATAGATTAATAATGTGTAACTTACAATACGAAAAGTTTAGAACGTTCTTGTTTACACTGTCCATTGCTATTATGTGACAACTATTTTTTATTGGACCATAAGGTATGATTTTATTTTTTACAGTTATTTTTATATTACTGGGAGTTTTAATTTGAGTTCTTTTTGCGATTTATCGGAAGTTAGTACAACTAAAATTTTCCTGTTCTATGCAAGTATATCTGGGCAAACACATTCCACATCGTTATCGTTCTCCGACACACGGAGGGGAAGTTGTCAATCTGTGGGAGGATAGATTTCCGTGTATTTTTCGTATTTGCAGAGTCGATATAGGCCAAAGTATTAGCGGTATGTGAATTCCCGCAAGTGTAGGTGTGGTGGCGTCGCCCGATCTGCAGCTGTAGGGATTTGTGTGGATGCGTCATTGGCCTGATTCAAAAATCGATTGTCAACTTTGAAAGCAGCTTATCACATTTTTTGGAGATACTCTTCCAATATGCGGTTTGTGCATGGGTGGGAATCTTTTTTTTTTTTATCTTCTCCTCCCACTATCATTCACTTTTAGCATCAAACTCAATCCTTTGCATTTCACGAGCGAGAACGCAAATGCGACAAAAATGAATCATTCCATGTTAATAGTTTAACACGTGTCCCCCGACTTACTTCAAAATATCTGATCTTATTTAAGCCAATCAGTTCCGAAACTAAATTAAACAGAAATGTATTTGTACCGTACACTGACTTTAGAAAATAAATTATGTATTTCGATAAAACTTTTTTATTTATTTTATAATTTATTTATTTATTTTATAATTTATTTATTTACTTATTTAATATTCACTACTAGATGTGCGTATTGACTTAATTGAGTATCTTTGGTCTTTCGAAACTATAACTCTAGAGGAAGTAACAATAACTGTAAATTAATTTTGATTTGGGAAAGGTAAGGATAACTGTAACTCGTTTGAGGAGGTAACGGTAGCTAACTCAGCTAAGTTTGGGAGAAGTAATGGTAAATATAACCCAGTTCAGTTTGGGAGAAATAACGTCACTGTAACTCAGTTAAGTTTGGAAGAAGTAACGATAACTGAAATTCAGTTAAGTTTGGGAGAAGTAACGATAACTGAAATTCAGTCAAGTTTGGAAGAAGTAACGATAACTGAAATTCAGTTAAGTTTGGAAGAAGTAACGATAACTGAAATTCAGTTAAGTTTGGAAGAAGTAACGATAACTGAAATTCGGTTAAGTTTGGAAGAAGTAACGATAACTGAAATTCAGTTACAGTTTTGAAGAACTCAGTTAAGTTTGGAAGAAGTAATGTTAACTATATGTTAATGTTTGGGATGAGTAACGGTAACTGTAACTCAACTAATTTGTGAGTAACATTAACTATAACTCTGCTAACGTTTGGGAGAAGTAACGGTAACCCGTAATTCAGTTCATTTTTTGGGAGAAGTAACGGTAACCCGTAATTCATTCATTTTTTGGGAGAAGTAACGATAAGTGTAACTCAGTTACTTTTTACACGGAAAACTTCAGTTACTTTTTACACAAATTACATGTTAGTTACTTTTTGGAAGGAGTAACGATAACTTGTTTTTGAGGGTTTTTTGAGGGTTTAGCTGAAATGCTGTTCTTTTTAAAAATAACTTCTCATCGCTGCTAAAAAGGCCCCTACAAGAAAAGTAGTTGACTCCGAAAATCAACTTGAAAATATACATAAACATATGTTAGGTCATAGAAGTTCACATCGCCATTTATTGTCGAATTGAAATATGAGAATACATTAGAACAGACAGACTTTAATAATATACAAAATTTGTTTTCACAAGTGGAATACAGAGACAGATAGTTTGGTCCTGAAGGAGGAGTGAGACATGAGGTTCTTTTTTTGAGGGATTTCCTCACTCGGGATGAGATGTTATCTCGATATTTCGGCCCGGTGTCTCGGGCCTTCTTCGGGAGATGTGTAAATATAAATCACATCAAGGTGAGCGCAGAACTAACAACTTCCGTCGTTAGTTTCTCGGATAAGTTAGGCACCGAGCCGAAATATCGAGATAATATCTCATCCCGGAGTGAGGAAATCCCTCAAAAAAAGGACCTATATAGTATAGAGACAGCTGTTTCGCGCTTTATTGGAGCTCTTACTATATTCTTCTACAAAAACTCTTCTTTTCATATTTTGTAAAGTATAACAGTAACTCCAAATAACTCCTTCATAGTATTTAAAAATTGTTTTGCGTATCATGTTCCCGAAAATTTGCTATTTTTAGTATTTAAATAAACAATTTTTAAATACTATGAAGGAGTTATTTGGAGCTCTTACTTTTTAGAGAACTTTATTAATCGCAACAAAGCTTAAATGTCATTGAAATCTTCAATTAAATTTTATCAAATTAGTAGATATTAAATATAAATTTTTATATGTGCCTATTATAAATTATAAAACACAATAGTCAAACACTGTCGAACACACAAATTGGTTTAAAAAGTATATGTAATTAAAAATTAATTAAAAATACTTTACAGTAGTGGAGAGCTTTCGAAGCCTACGTGGCTTCCTTGTCAAAAGAAAGACTTCGAAAGCTCTCCAGTATTGAAAGTATTTTTAATGAATTTTTAATTACATATACCTTTTTGATGTGTTCGACAGTGTTTGCCCATTTTATTTTATAATTAGTAGATATTTTAGAGCCAAAATTGTCTAAACAAAATATTCGAATTATTTCAGATTAATGCATAAAACTGTTTTATAAAGAGTTTAGTAACTAAAATTTAATGATATCTTTCCTTTTTTACTGTTTTTGCAATTCCAGGATCAGTTTCTGTTTCCAGTTCGACGTGTTTCTACATCCCTGAGGTTAATTTCTCGTCAGTGCTCTGCTTCTTTTATTGTGAAACGAACAACAGTTGAAGTAAAATCAATAAAATTTTGATTTTTTAATTTTTTTTAGATTTTCTGTTTTTCTTGATTTTCTTCTTCTCAAAAATCCAGGCTCACAAATGATTAAAGTAAAACAAAAATTTAGTAATTCGTAAAAAATAAATGTAAAATATGAATTGAGAGTCACAGTCTAGTATTTCTTATGTTTATCAGTAAAAAATGAAATTAATGTAATGAAGTTAATAACTGCCGCCTAGCATTTTAAAAATGTAAAAGTTAGCTATATTCTGTTAAATGCATTATGTTACATTGTTTTATTTATATCAGCTTAGGAAAATAAAAACTTTGAAATTTTTGTCCCTGAGGTTGTTTACGGCTATCTTATTTACAATGGCGAGTGTTTTTGTCATCCCACGCTGGTCTGCTACGATAAACTTCGTTAATTAGTAGCTGCCTATCCATTATACAGATGCTGCTAAGCCTACACTAGAAGCGAGCAGAAGCAAACATTACGCTCGGTTGGCTGTAACTCGATCTGCGCATGCGCTATCCGTTCGTGTTGTTCTCAGCTCAACTTGGCTGGGGTTGTTGGAAGCAACCACGTCTCAGTTTGATTGCGTTGCCCACGGCAGCTTTGCCTCCCGACCCGCTTGGGCTTTGCGCGGCAACGAAGCGGTCAGGTCTCGCGCATTTCTCATAGCAACCAAGCGCAAAGTTTGGAATTAGTGGCACCAACTTCTCTCACTTATCTTTTTTAGCTTGACCACGCAGTGACAAATTAAATAGATATACTCTTCTCAGGAAAGGAATTACTTTAGAAGCTTAAAAATTCCTAAAAGAAAAAAAACAAAACAAAATAATAAACAAACAAATATTAAAGCTATAATCTTTTACTTTAACTATACTGGTATACGCTCAACAATGCATCGCGTACTGGGGATTGCATTTGCAGCAGTGGAAAATCAATTTTGAGGAAAAAGGGGAAGGAATAGAGAAAAGAGATCAAAGTAACCGTGTTCATATATTCAGTTGGATCATAAATA
>JAFIDM010010028.1:59767447-59791428 GCA_023159025.1 Thereuonema tuberculata | reverse complement strand
GTGAAGTAATATATCATTGGAAAGCCTATAAAAATTCATGTTGAATGGCAATTTGGTGTTTGAAATTCCGACAAATAGAACATGAGATATTGTCAATGGAAATTCCAGAATGGTGGATAGGGCGACGTGACGTCGGTTGTAATTTAACGATACTCGTAATTATCCATGGATGGGTGGACCATGTACATGTTGCTGTGGTGACATACTGTGCATGTCTGTAGGGGCAGTGTTCGATGAACAGGTGTCCAGCAACAGGTATTACACGTGAAATGGGACAACACAGTGATTGTGGTGTGTCTGTTACTGGTGGGGACAGGGAGGGAACGTTACACAGGATGATGGAACGGTTATGTCACCTATCATAAATGTAACATTGGCAGTGTCAGTGGTTGGTGATGTACTTTGCAACGAAATAAACAACTGTCATATCAACAACTATGTACTTTATTGTAACCTTGCAGAGAGGTTTGAACAGTAACAACAGTAATACAGAGGACGACAATCAGTAATCTTACGTCTGCAAACTACATTTATCTTCAAACATCCAAAAACCACATGAAGGTTATCGTAATAAATGCTCAAAGTGATGTCCGTCTACTTCAATGCACTTTGCAAGCCTTGGCAGAAACGATTGCTGAGTACGTAAAAGCATAGTGCTATCAATATTTGCACAGGCATTGCGTATCCGCTCCTTCATATTGTCTGGAGTCGTTGGTTTATCAATATAAACTTTCTGTTTGAGGTAACCCCACAAAAAAATATCTGCCAATGTAAGGTCTGGAGATCGCGCAGGCCAATGTATTGGGCCTCCACGCCCTATCCAACGGCCATGATACTGTTGATTCAACACTTCACGAGTCGTACGGGCATAATGCGCAGGGCAGCCATCATGCTGAAACCACATTGTCCGTCGTTCCTGTAATGGCACGTCTTCCAATAGTAAGGGTAACTCCTCAACCAAAAACTGTGTGTACATTCGTCCTGTTAAATGGTCATCAAAAAAATAAGGTCCAATTATCCTATCAGCCAAAATGCCACACCATACATTCACAGACCAACGGCGTTGATGCTCCACTTCCCGCAACCAATGCGGATTTTCGACAGCCCAATAATGCATGTTATGTCGATTGACTTCGCCGTAATTGAAGAAAGACGATTCATCTGAAAATAGTAGAGTCAGGAAAAAGTTGTTATTATGTTGCAGTTTGTCCTGAGCCCATCGACAGAATGTCATCCTGTGCATGAAATCATTCCCATATAGTGCTTGATGTAATGAGATATGATATGGGTGAAAGTGATATCGTTTCAATATTCGTAAAATACTACTTTTTAACATCCCCGCATCGTCAGCCAATGTTCGACTACTCACATGGGGATCGTTATGCACTGCAGCCAACACCACAATTTCGTGATCTTCGGTAGTGGCTGTTCTTTTGCGAGCATGTTTCTTTGGCTGTACACTACCGTCTTCGGAAAACTGCTTTATAATTCGAGAAAACGACATCTTGGAAGGGGTTCTTCTGTTGGGAAACTTTCGGCGTACAGATTCCTTGCCTGTTGTAAATTGCGTCTCGCTTCCCCGTACAGGAAGATCATTTCAATTTTCTCGTCCACAGTATGACGTTCCATGTTGTTAACACATCGATTGCAAGGACTGTTCTGTCACTGCCACTGCACGACGCAACAATCCGGACGCACTTTTCATTCCAGCACGCGGAATAGTGCTATTGTTGCAGAGAAGGTAGTAATATTCGTCTGATTCCACGAGTCCACCATTTGTCAATTACGTCTTTCATTACAACATTCTGGACTTTCAATTAGCTATATCTCATGATCTACTTGTCGGAATTTCAAAAACCACATTGCCATTCAACATGAATTTTTATAGGCTTTCCAATGATATACTACTTCACCACCCTTTCCATTGAAAATTGTGAAGTTACCGTCCACCCCCGCGTCAGCAATGAACTGTTCCAATTAAAACTAACACCATCAACTGTCCCCCTCGAAAATAAATGGAGCTGCTTGAAACATTTGTTTTCTATCACGTACCGTTTCGGAAATATTTAGGTGTAACAATTTAATTGGTCCACCCTGTACAGTAAATATTTTGGAAGACCAAAAAAAACAAAACGTTAAAAGTGACAAATGTTCGAAAAGTGCATCTCAGTGTAGGCATGTTCAGTGGAACCTCGCTATTCGTACACAATCCGTTCCAGGAGGCAGTTCGAATGGCGAATCATTTTTTCACAAAAGATATAATGTAAATTGGATTAATCCGTTCCAGACCCACAGATGATTGCTTATTTAAACCTTTGTAATAATATTTTAAGCGTAAGATATATAAAAACTATGAAAACGATATGGTTGAATTCGCCATGCCATACTGAGTTGCCAGGTCAGAGACACGAGTTCCACTTTCAAACTTCGCAACGAGTTCTTTTTTCAATTCAATTGTCGTTCTCACTGCTTTCCTTTTAGGCTTGGTTGAATCAGTAATCTTTTTTGGACCCATGGCTGCACTATTTTTAATAAAAATAACAACAAAATAGCACAAAGTTTCACGAAGCTTGCGTGGATGATGCGTAGCGTACGGAAGCTAGCTTGATACTGAGCTGAAACGACCGCGTGGCGCGGCCAGTAACAAGGTCACGCTGTCCGAATCGCGAGCAAGCGTACGGAATGGCGAGTTCAATTTTACTTGAAAAAGTTGGACGAATAACGAGTTACACAAGTAGAGAGGCGGACGAATGGCGGGGTTCCACTGTATTAGAGAAATTAGGACTCAGATGTAGTAGTAAAAGCAAAGTTTGTCCATTTCCAGATTACTTTAGTTTTATATATGAACTCTTCTATAAGCTGCGAAGAAATTATGATGCAACAGGGCTTTCAAACAGCCCTAAATGGCATTTCTTCCTTCCTTCCTTTCTTGTTTAATAAAGGTCTCTCATTGTGTTTTTATTGATCCATAGCTGTTTCTTTTCAACAACTATGCATCTCTTCACAATTTAGATACGTGTTGATACAGATTTTTTTAATTTATAGTGATCTCCAGGAAGCTGTGTTGAAGTTATGACATATTAATCTGTTTAAATTGGATCCTGCAATAATTTCTGAATACCAGGCTCTACGTCCCAGTTCGCTGTGATGCACAACAGTAACTTTCCTGAGAGGTCCAGTATTCCTGTGGTTCAATTCCCGGCGGTGGAAGGTTTTTTTTTTTCCACAGTTATTTCTTCTCCAGATGGACCCGAGGGTTCACTAAGCCCACTATCAAATGGTTATTGGGTTGCTTAGGCAGGAGTAACTTCAACTCCGCATTCTAAAGGCTGTTCAAATCAGAAAAAAACCACGAAGACTAAATCGAAACTAGTAAATAAAGGGAACTATGGAAGCTTTAAAACGAACAACAAGACATTCCTGAAAGAACCTGAAACTTAAATTACTTTATCTTTTTAATTTTTAATTTTTTTTAAATTATGAAATTAATCTGTAAGATATGTCTCCACTTATTTTTAAATTACAACTCCTCATGAATGCAAACAGTGGAAATTTTCCTTTTTCTGATAAAATTAATTACATTCGAATTACTTAACCTGTCTAAATACATAAATGTATTAAAGCTCCAATATATATTTAATGTTATAAATAAAGTCCCGTATTTCGTCTTCAAACGTTTTCTATTGTAAAGTATATTATTAAACATCTTCCAAGACATCAGAAATAAATGTTAAAACACTACATTTATTTCAAAACAACAGCAAATTTTCGAGGAGAAAATAAAATGCCTCCTCTTTCTGAAGCCTTTCACAAATAATAATCAAATTTATTATTTGTAAAAGGCTTAAAAAAGAGGAGGTATTTTATTTTCTCCTCGAAAATTTACTGTTGTTTTGAAATAAATGTAGTGTTTTAACATTTATTTCTGGTGTAGTGGAAGATGTTTAATAATATATTTAGTGGTTGAAAAATTGGATGTGTATACCAATTTTAAACACATACATACACTGCCTAATATGAGATTCCTTCTAGGAAAGTAGGCTAGAAATATCTTTTATATTTGGAAATACAGGTGTGTATTTTAATATATTTCGTTCTTCTCTTTTATTTCCCCTGTAGATCAACAAATAGATAATGAGATAAGATAAGACTGATTTACCAATTTCGATAAAAAAAAGAAACTGATAATACTTTTTTTATTTCTTGATCGTGCTTTAGCAGAAACATTAGGTTTACGTGACGTCACATCCACCGGAGTTAGTGACAAGCGAGCTGCAGGAGCTACGAAGACCTTTTACCAGGTCTTACAATTCCGACGAAAGAATGCAATTTTTGCTTCGCCTAAACTATAAAGTAAGTTTCAGCAGTTTCGGAGGTAGTATTTATATAATTTTGAATTAAAAATTAGTTGTAAATAGAATGGAAATGTGGTTTTCGCACTTCAAGGTCATTAAGTAGATTCTCCAAACCGAAACTTTTACAGCGATGTCTAATATATTTTGAATTATTAATTCGTTCTGCCATCTATCGTAGACTGATACTCAGCACGCAGTCTTGAAGCACTCAACTTGTTGTACAGACTGATTTGTTTTTATTGGGCTGCCCACATCCCGCCAGATTACTGATGCTACAGATTTTCCTTACTGACTAAGCTTAAATAAACATCAGTTTTGTAACTATATTATGTACTTAATATTATGTACTTATGATTAATTTTTTCTAGTAAAAGATCGTGCAAAACCATTTTTAAATAAGCATTCTACTTTTATCTAGTTAAGTCTTTGTTTCGTATTATCTTCCTGGCATTATCGAGATTACGCTTATAATCGTATTAACAATATCAGGCGAAACAATGATTTTACGAATATAAAACAGGAAATTTCCTTTTTTTCTTATAAAAACTTGATATCTTTAATTTTCTGATAACTATTTTATTGTTATTGTTATTTAGCAGTTAAATTGTTCTGGTTCACAATGAATTTGAGACTAGTTTCAAATTCATTGTGAACCAATGATATCCCCAAGAGGAAAAGTTGTACTGCTAGTTCTATGATGGATAATGATGAGAGCACTGTGAAATTCAGAGATTATCAGAAACCTTAATTTATTTCGTTTGTACATTTCTTGAGTGATTCTCAAACTTATTTATCCAAGTAAAATTTTATATAAATTTCGTTCTGTAAAAACCTGACAACCGTTATTGTTTTTCTTATGATAAATTTAGATATGATAAGATAAATTTATCATTTATCATAACGATATTTTTATGATAAATTTGATAAATTTTGATTTATTAAAACTGTCAGTTATAATTCAAAATCAATTTTAAAACTCAAGCTATAAAACTTTTACGTTTACTAAGCACTTTTTTCACTACTTTATTATTCAAGATGTAATAAGTTGTAGATGAATCGAAAAACGCAGGAAAAAAACCCACACAGACCCACCCTAGCGTTGAGATTAAATTTTTAATCTACGTAAATAAATCCATATAAATTTAATTTGATTTGCATATGACAAATATTTAGTTCGTTTGTTTTTTTCATTAAATGTACCGGGTGATCAAGAAATAACAGGAGGTGTTCGGAGCCCTATAGCTTGTGATGTACTGGACGAAATAGAACAAAATTTGGCCACCATACACATTAAAGTATGCGATTTCGATTTGTCAAGAGAAAAAAATTAGTATCAAACAACGCCGGTAGGGGAAGTTCTGGCGCTGCGGTTGAAAAATACATCACGAAATTTGCATATATGGGTACTTTGTGACACGATATCGAGAATAAAAGGGAGGGTTGCGGGAATTCGAGTCATTCTGCAAGAAGTCGCCCGTCGATGGCGTTGTCACTACGTGATCGTGCCTTATTAGTCAAGCTGTTTTATCAGCGGTATGAAAATGCCAATGCTGCTCTTCGTGAATACCGGCGGTTAAAACAGTTACGTAGAGGACCGATGACCATAACTAACTTACGAAGAATGGTTGAAAGATTTGAAAGAACAGGAACTCTTGGTGTGCAACCAAACCGAGGACGTAAATATCAAGCAGGAACAAGTTGAAGAAGTTGCAACTGCTGTTCAGGATTAGGCGATAGCTAATAAGCAGGGTATCAGCAGTGCACGTTTAATATCACGACAAACTGATATCCCGTTGTCGACGGTGCAGAAGATATTGCGTAAGATCCTGAAATTTTATCCGTATAAGATAACAGCCATTCAAGAATTGCTCCCAGGGGACAGAAATACCCGATTAGAGTTTGCTTTGAAATTTTTGGCTCGATTGGAAGTGGATGACGAGTGGCCGTGGCGGATATTATGGAGCGATGAAGCTCACTTCCACGTGCACGGTGATATCAACACATACAACTGCCGTATTTGGGCTGATAGAAATTCACACGTTGGTCAAGAGATCCCCTTACATTCGCCTTACAAGTCTCAGTTTGGTGTAGGTTCACTGCTTCTTTTATCATGGGCCCGTACTTTTCTGAAGAAATTGGTAGAAATGGACTAGTGACTTGTTCTGTCAATTCCGACAGGTATGCCGATATGCTCGAGAACTTTGTGATACCTCAACTGCTGCAAAGAAATTGTATAGATTCTACCATTTTCATGCAATATGGTGCGCCACCGCACATCGGACGTCTGGTGAAGGATGTCCTGCGTCAACATTTCACAGACGCTAGAATAATTAGTCGCGCATTTCCCATGAATTGGCCTCCGAGGTCCCCTGATCTGAATCCTTGCGATTTCTGGTTATGAGGCTACCTGAAAAGCATTGTGTATCAAGGACATTTTCCTGACATTCCTATCTTAAAAGATCAAATAACGTTACATGTCAGACGAATAAATGCCGATATGCTGCGAGCCACCGTCGAAAACCTCATGTACCGCACGCAATTAGTGGATCATCAGGCTGATGGTCACCTTGAGCCAAATTTGTAGGTTGCTGTAAATAAACGTTTTTCATTGGTATTTGGTGTGTTGTTATTTACTATTTCCATTGGCAGTTATGTATTCTTTTTTCATACTTTATGCGCTTGTAGCGCCAGAATTTCCCCTATCGGCATTGTTTGGTACTATTTTTTTTTTTCTTGACAAATCGAAACCGCATCATTTAATGTATGGTGGCCAAATTTTATCCTATTTTGTCCAGTACATAACACGCTACAGGGCTCCGAACACCTCCTGTTATTTCTTGATCACCCGATATATAGATGATATAGATGTGTATTTTAATATATTTCGTTCTTCTCTTTTATTCTCCCTGTAATCAACAAATAGATAATGAGATAAGATAAGACTGTTTTAAAAATTTCGATAAAAAAAAAGAAACTGATAATACTTTTTTATTTCTTGATTGTCCTTTAGCAGAAACATTAAGCTTTACGTGACGTCACATCCACCGGAAGCGGAGTTAGTGACAAGCGAGCTGCAGCACCTACAAAAAGCTTTTACAGGTCTTACAATTCCGATGAAAAAACGCAATTTTTGCTTCGCCTAAATAAAGTAAGTTTCAGCAGTTTCGAAAATTATTTTCACTGTCTACAAAAAAAAGCAAAAAACATTAAAAATTAAAAAAAAAAACTATTTGACAGCATTTTCAGTAATTTACAATTTTTAATTTTTAAAAATTAAATATAAAGGCAATAATAAAAAAATCTCAAGTAATGACATTTTAATAAATTTATTAGAAGATATCTATTTAATTAAAGAAATTGCGGAGAGCCGATACACAAGACTAGTTAAAAAACATTGCAAACAATTAAAAAGTTCACAACCGGTTTTGCCTCCAATGCGAAGCTTACACGAGTGACCTTTTTTTTTTTTTTTTTTTAAATGCGCGAATAAAAAATTATGGCCATTCGTCAAAGCCTCGTATTGGAGGCAAAACCGGTTGTGAACTTTTTAATTGTATGTAATGTTTTTTAGCTAGTCTTTTGTGTTGGCTCTCCGCAATTTTTTAATTACTAAGAACACGTAAATTTTTTATAAATTTTTTTAAGATTTCTTTTTAAATTAGAGGATTTTTATCTTTAAGAGTTAAAAAAAAATTAAAAAAAAATAGGTTGATTTGAAATGACCCTTAACCAGTAACGATTTGAAACGACTTTGAGCCCAGCCTCACCTTTTTAAGAAAATTTAATTCATCGATGATAAACAACAAATAGTGAAGTTTTGGTGTACGCTTAATTTGATAAGAAAGGCTACGAATCAAAACTAGCTTTCTTAGAAAAGTATTAAGTTTATTACAATAAGCTAACGTGCAGAAATGTTTTCATTGTAATTTTTATTTGATTTACGCCTTAATTTGTTTTGATGTGTAATACGTGTTTTTCGCAATTAATTTCAATAGATAGCTGCGGTTTGATTATGGAGAAACTATTTTTGCTTTATACAAACTTATTAAAAACTTTATCGGCCAGAATGTTAATAGTCTAGCGTTTGTTAGCCTACAGCAGTGCTGTAAAGAATGCTAAAGGTTTCTTTCCTAACGGAAATTTCCAATTACAGTAAAGATATTGTATTATGGACAGTCATTATTAAATTAATTAAGTTAAAGTTAAAGTTGCGATCAGGCCCAGAGGACCGCGCAATGCAACTGGAGGGTAGGCTCCAGTGTTCAGAACCTACGGGACAAAGTTGAGGACGGGGGGGTCGGCCCGTCGCTCACCCGCCTTTAACTCCCGGGAAAGAAACCCGGTACCCATTCTATAGAGGGCTGGGTAGACCCTAGGGCCCGTTTGGAGGAGAAAGAAGCGTGGAAAAATTCCCGTTCTCCGCCGAGGCCGGGAATCGAACCCGCCACCTCCAACCCGCAGCCAAGTGCCCTTACCCACTCGGCTACCGGGCCCACATTAAATTAATTATCTGTTGTTATTCTTTTACAAAACGAAAGAAAACAAAAAACAATAGCTTATTTGTTTTGCATCAGCTGATTAGAAAGACTTTCTTGCAAGATATTATTGATAAGTTTAGTGAGTATATTAGGATAATTAAAAAAACTCATAAAATAACCATATTATATAACTTCAGAAACAAACCAGCACATATTTAAATAAAATTGAAATTGCCTCTCCATTTTTGTAATGGGGATGGAATTGGGAACGGCCGTTTCGTCCTTCTGCGGACTCGTCAGCCCAATTCCGCCTTCCCCTAGATAACCCAACCCCGATAACGGGATCTTGCCTCTCTGGTTGGGTTTTCGGGGGAAGGCGGGATTGGGCTGACAAATCCGCAGAAGGACGAAACAGCTGTTTCCAATTCCTTCCCCATATCTAAAACAGAGAGGCGATTTCATTATTTAGATATGTGCTGGTTTGTTTCTTAAGATATGTGATACTACAGCACGTTAAATATTTTTGATAACCTTTATATAATCTTTAGTAAATTATCAATATCAATTTTAACATAGTTGAATGTATTTTAATGAAAGGGCATTTACAAATAAGAAGACGTTGAGATATTACCAAAAGTCTTTAGAATATTTCCCAAAACCTTAGTCATTTATTATCTGTCAGTACTAGCTGATGAATGCTAATTGACACATAGCAGCTTTTTTATTCAAGTTCTCCCAATTATGTTTCATTAAGTACCCTACTCATTAGGTTGAATTTTTACATTCAATAAGATTGTTATATTGGGTTGTTTGCAATTGGAACAAATCGTTTTTCATTTAAGAAGTCAAACACGGTTAAAATTGAAGAATAAAATCTCGATGTAGAATTGTAGAATGGCTTTTTTATACATTTAAGACATTTATTATATTTTAATTTTTTTCTTCATTTATTAAACATACTTTTTTGTATTATTTTTGAAGGATTACAATGACCAGAAAGTACAGAAGCAAAATTCAGCAAAGGTCCTTCCAGAATTTTATGAAAGAAGCAAAAGTATTAAGAGAAAGAGGCATTTTGACTGATTTCATTTTGGAATGTGAAGGAGATGTATTTCCAGTTCATAGAATGGTTCTTGCAGCTTCCAGTCCTTATTTCAGAGACTATTTCACTCAGGAAGAAAACTTACAACAAACAACAATCAAAATTGATTTCATCAAGTCAAAAGTCCTTCAAACTATCTTAGATTATTTGTATACAGGAAGAATAACTGTCCTTGGGAAAGAATCTCAAATTCTGATAAAGAACCTATTAGAAGCCTCCTCACAACTAAAAATCCCACTGTTATGTGAATATTGTTTAGAATTGTTATTAAATAAATCATGCAAGGACTTATCTCTATCAGATTGGAAGAATATTAAAGATTTACAGAATAAGGTAATAAATCAAATCTTCTTGAACAACATTCTAAAGAAATTACCATCATTTCCAGAATCAGAAGCATTTCTTCAATGTACCTTCAATCAAATCAATAGATTATTATTTGGACCAGAGGCTGTAGACTGTGATCAAAGTATAGTTTTACAATGTATTCTAACATGGATTAAACATGATTCTATTGGAAGGAAAGAATATCTTACAACATTTTTAGAGAAAGTAGAATTTGAAAGAATAAATCCTATTCAGTTCTCGAATTTTAAAGATGAAAATTTGTTAGCAGAAAACAACTTTTTCTTAAGGCTTTGCACAACTTATTTGTTGAAATATATAGAAGCAGGTAAGAATAACAAGAAGCAGATATCACACATCAAACAGCAAATCACCGACTGCCAAAGGAAAAGCAATGGAAAACCTAAAAGATCTATTGAATCTTCAGTGAATGCTGATTTAAATAAATCTAGTGTTAGGGACATTGCTAGAGATGAATACAAATTTCTCATTTATGATCCTTGTAACAATTATCATAAAACACAGATTTATATATATGATTATGCAACTGATAATCTGGAAAGAAAGATCGACCATCCGCTAGATTTCATTAAAACATGTCCTAGACTCAGTTACAAGAACAGCATTTATTTATTTCCACTGAATAAAGATTACATGTACACCTATGATATTAAAACGAATGGATGGATTCGACGTTGTCTTAAAGCGTGGAAAGGACGATATTTACAAAAGTCCTTTTTGGGAGTAGCAGCTGTTGAATTAAATGGTTATATCTATGATACAGGAGGTTATTTGTGTAAACAAACAGGTAAAGACGTCTTACGTATTGATCCTGAATCATTTGAATGTAAATCTGTCGCATCTTTACCTGCTGTTAATAAAAATGGAATTATACCCATTGTTGCAGTGAATGATTGTTTATTTGCATGGTTAGATGTAAAACTGTACAAATACATTCCTGAAGATGATAAATGGTATTTGGTAGAGACTGAGTTAAGTAAAAAGATAGAAACTGAAGGTGTTCATATGGTTACAGGAAATGGTAGAATCTTTATAATTGAGAAATCACAACCAAAGAATGTATGGATTTATGATCCTATAGAGAATTCTTTGAATAAAGATTTTGTTCCTTCTGAAATGACAGACTGTGATGGGATTCTGAATTTGGAAAACCTTCAACAGCTGGAATTCTTAGTAAGTGGGAGTGAAAAATGGTTTATGTACAGACCATTTCTTCATTCTTGGATCCCTTTCGATCCTAAATCATTAAAATACTTTAAAATATCAAAGCTGACATTACTTATTTTTTAAATAACTGCATTGTTTAACAGCTATTTGATTTGTCTTACATATTAAATATTTAACAAATTTATTTTAGCACTCTAGATTGACAATTTTACTTTAAAAATTGATTATTATTTCTGTTGAATTTAACATTTTTTTTATTCCATTTACGAATTCATGAATGTAAATATTAGAATTTTAAAGTATGTAATTATAGTAGGGCTTTAGATTTCAGACCATACTGAAAAGACGGAACTTAGCCTTCTGTTCACTTGCAAATAAAATTATAAAAGCTAGAAAACCTATTTACACTATCATATTTAATAGCGTAACAAAGATAGGCCTAAAAAATGTAAACTACTCAAATCTACTACTAATTATCAAATTATGGTACTCAATAGAGCTAGGAGTAAAAAATGGTACAAAAGTGAAATGAATTTCAGCGCCCTCATTGCTTATCTTCAAAAATGTTTATCATTGGTTTATAATTTTCATTCTAACATCGATAGAAAGGGGCGCAACTCTGACTCAGCTTTAACCTGTCTTGCTGGAAAAAACCACTGAAAGAATGGGACAAGTGCCGAAAGCAATGAATATGGATATAATTGAAATATTTGCGGACTATGAAAAACATGTGCCATCCTGTATTATTAATATTATTAATTCTTAACTTAAAAGGATCGTTTTAGTTATGTTCATGATGATCAAGTCTTACAGTTGAGAATGATGAAATATTACTATTTTATTATTTTACTTAATCAGATTTGAAAAAAAAAAATTAAATGTTACATTAAAAAAAAAAAAATAGTGCTTAAATAAATTTTATTTTATGTAGTTTTAGTTAATTATGGTAAATAAAATTTCTAATTAGTAATTTATTCAACAAAATGTATGTTCTCTTTAATGTAAAGTAAATACTGTACAGGGTGGCCGGGAAATTGCCGTACCCCTTAATATAATAATAACGTAACATTTAAAATTTAGAATTGACATTGTTATTACTATTTCAAATAAAGATAAAAAGTTGGAATAATTGGTCCGAGTTTCTTAAAATTTGCTTGAGATTCATCTAAAACTAAATATGTCTATTTACCGAAAATAATTATAGTCTTAAGTTTTTAGAAATATAAGCAATCCTTTTTTTTTTTTTGTTATTAATGGCTGTTTTATATTACAAGTTACCATGATAACTTGACGACGGCAGGAACCCCATGGGATTACGACGTTTTTCCGTCAATCATAAACAAGTACGCCTATAAGCATAGGCTTCTCTTTATTAATTTTGCTCGAAATGTAGTCACAGACGGGTGATATAACAATTAAATATTATATTGAAACCAGGCAACTAATAACTAATAGTGTAGCATTTCCTTTAAACAGCACTAAAAGTATTTTTTTGTTTGTTTGTTTTATAGCTGCTGTAAAGTAATATTTTTCGAAATCTCAGAGAGGCTAGTGCTGATGTCGTGGGGCTCTAGAATTTTTCGAATTGTCAAGTTATTGTGGTCTCACTATAACTCGAAAATTTGCCCAAACCACGCTAGAAAACTTGCATTTCCAGTTCCATTTCAGCGAAATCGGCATCATTTCACAAGAACAAGTAAACTTCCAGTGGCAAATCTCGTTTTTTCTCACGTTGATATCGCGATCAAAATGCTGCGGCGGCGAAGCGAGGTACAGGTTTAGTTTTGCTGTTAATTCTCGACTCAGTTCACTCAGCAGAGAGAAAGAAAAAGGAAAAAAAATCTAGGAAGAAGAGAAGGTGGTGAAGCCGTTGATGAAAATCACGAACATAAGTTAGCACTGTCGTTAGTTCTTCAAATAATTTTTCCTCTCGTCAGGCGCACTGGTGTTGAGTTGCCTTTAAACTTGCTTCAAATTAGATCATAATGCATTTAATCCAAAACGTCAAGTTTTGGATTAAAACCGGATTCAGTCGGTTTCGGCCAAGTTTTCCAGCAATTAAAGATTTCTTTCCGTTTTTTTTATTCTAGTTAAAAATAAATAACTGCATTTGTAAGATCATGTTCCTAAAATTTTTCAAATAAACAATGTTTTTCGAAAAAATGAAAATTTGTTTAATATGAAAACAGAAACAAAATAAACAAAATTCACTGAGCTATTTTTGGTATTTAATACTGGGAATCCAAGACAGCACTGTTTCGGGTTGCAGAGCTCTCATCAGTTGGATTCGCCAGTACACACAGCTCAGTGAAATAGGACAAGATACTTAACGGACAAACCAATGACCCTCAATTAACAAAAACATCAAAAATAAATTAAGAATAAAAATGATTGAATGAAGGGGGTTATGCAACCTGAAACAATGCTGTCTTGGATTCCCAGTATCAAATACCAAAAAAAATAACTTAGTGAACATTTGTTTATTTATGTTCATTTCTGTTTTCTTATTCTACATATTGTCTTTGCGCGCATTAAACTTGATTATTACCTGAAAATTTATTATTCAAATTTTTTCTTTTAATTAGGATTTTTGTACGATCATTATCAATTAATGTAGAATATAAGCATTAATTAAGTTTATGATATTTCTGTTGTTGCGATAAAGTTAATAAATGTTAAAATTTACAATTCTTCAAATTGATCTGTCGTGACAACCTCACATTCTGTTTCGCAATCCCCGAAATCAAATTCACTAAAATTTAATAAGATGTTGGAAAAAACTTAAAACGTAATTTCCTAAAAATGTAGTAACATTTAAGATTTCTTTATTCTTTTTTTTTAAAATTGTGAAAACAACAAAAAAAGAAAAAGCCTTCATCTTTATTCTAATTTTACTATCAACTGAACAAAAACAACAGAAATGGAACATTCGAAATATCCGTTCTCACCTTCTGGTCTATCGTCGGTGGAGTGTACCTGGCTGACGAGTCCTAAAAAGGACGAAAACGGCCGTCTCAGACTCGCCAATGATAGTTCGATATGAGAAATCTGGATCTTTCTTTTGTGCCTTCGTTGATTGTCATTTACGCATTTAGGAATTATTATTATTAGGCAGGTGAAATTCTTTCAAGTCTTCATTTTCGGAAAAAAAATGAATTAAATCCACATTATTTACTTAAGTGTTTAATTCAAGTTTAACCCTATCAAATCGTACGCAATGGTTTAGCTAAAAGGATTTAATATTCACTGTTTAAGACTAAGATGTTAACAGAAGTAGAATGAAAATCCATTTTTTAGATTTAAAATCTTTTCGTCTTCTTGTATTAATTTCTCGGCAAGGAACCATTTGGAAAAGAATGCAAATATAAAATTAAAATCTTCCTTAGGCCTCGAACACGCATACCAAGTTTGAAGAAGATCCAAAAGCTATTTATTAAGGAAAGACAAATGCACACAGACTGACTGATACGAGGATCCTGACTTTGCTGTTGAAACGTTGAACTGTATTTTAATGTAATGATGCAAGAACAGTCATTCCACAGCGCGTCATATTCAGCACTGATCATGTGTGGTGTACTTGGACTCTCGATTTTTATGTTCTTTGTATTTGCTGTGTCGATGTTCATCATTCCTCAGTTCGTTCAAAATTGTAGGAACTGGATTAAACACAAGATGCAGCCTCAAGTGATGGTTTACTTTAACTTTTTGTTTCAATACTTATAAAAAAAAAAAAAACTTTATCTATTTAAATGTCTTTTTTTTTGTCGATATTTATGTTATATATCGTATGATATTTATTAGCTAGTATCGAGATGGTCGTCTGATTGCCAGAATTGCTAGTTCTTTAGCGTAACCCACGGTGCACCACAGGGGGCAAACTAGCTTGTACACCTGCAAAAAACGGACGAAACACTGAAGAAGAAAGAATCCATGTCCAGCGCCGGGATTTGAACCCGGATTCCCACATATCTACCATGAGGCAGACCGCCATCTATACCACAAAGCCACACCAGAATGATTTCCATCGATAAAAAATGTACGTAAATAAAACTGTTACATCAAAGTTTAATTCGAAAAGCAAAAAAATATTAAAAAAAAAAACCTACAAGCCAAAGTTATGCGAGTTTACCTGCTTTTATTTACTTATTGACTGAGCAAGCGCAGTCTTAATATTCTATTTCTTCTCAATTTGTTCATTTATCTTTCTATTAGCCAAAAACCATCAAATATGTAAACGGCTGGACGCATTTCCATAAAAATTTTTTACATAGTTTATTTATGGCACAGCTTAAAATATAGGTACATTCGTTCTGCGTCCTTTCCCGCTCTCAAAAATGATCCCCGAAACCCCTTCGCTAAAACTGCTGGACTGACTTACGGTCCAACATAAAGAAATGCTCAGCATATTTAGTGAGCTGACTTCAAACACCTAGTTTATTTATTATTTTCGACTTTACTAAGGACATTGACCTTGGACCTAATTTGTGAAATATTTGTAAATTTAAATCTACAACAAAAACAAAAAAAAAAAAAAAAACAACCAATCGAATCTTCAACTTTGTCACTTTGTATTAGTTGTTCTAATTTAAGTTATCTAATTACAATTAATTAGAATAATACCGAAACACGAACACAAGATTAGTAAGCGGGAAATTGTACATTGTTAAACACCGATAGAAACCCTTTCTTTCGTTTTTATTGGTCTTTATAGGTTTTCTTTGGGAATTTTTGTCGTGCTAAAATTTCTAGACAAGAGATTCACATGGAAAATTTTTCACACAATAACTTCAGAAAATGCAGAAGTTAGATGGTTTCTTGTCTGTTGATATGCATGGTAAGTGTCAAGAAGATCCATTCACCGTTCAAAAGTTGATGGATACATGGTTACATATAGAGACAGACTTTTCTAGGAAAACAGGCTATAATAATTAAAAAGACAGATATATAAATGAAACAAAATACAGTAAAAAACAGTAATAGATGGACAGTTATGTTGCAATTTCTTGAAATTTAAGTCTCTTGTTTGAATCCGTTTTCTTTTTGATATTTTTTTGACTAAATACATGATATTGTACGACTATTCTCTTGGTAAATATATTACCATGAGGTAATAAATGAGAAAAAGAAATTAATTAGTCCTTCTAATTAAAAAATCACTTGCATTCAGTTCCTAATTATCAGTTTTCCTTAAATTCTTGCTTCCCACCCAAAATGATGGCATCTTCGGCTTCAAATAGCACATGTAATCTAACTGAATTAGAAAGCAGCGTCAACCACCAAAATAAAAAAGGGGGGGAGAGCGACAAAACGCCTAGGGTTAAGGAATACAAGAAAGGGAGTGTTCGAAGTGTCTTGATCCGTGGTATCTGTCTGTTGGCGTAGTTGAGAAGACTGTGGGACAGATTCCACGTCTGTTCACCGTGCAAGACTGACCATGCCTAACAACCACTCTGGCAACAACAATGACAGTTAGGTTGCAGTTCTTATACAAAAAGAAGTTGGTCAGGAACATTCTATGGACAGATAAAGCCTACTTCCACTCAAATGGACGCGCCAGCACCCACAACTACAGAATTTGGCCGATTCCGGATGAATGTAAGCAATCATTCACAGTCATTGTGTGGTGGATCTCTGACTGCTTTTCGGCTTTGGCAGTGTTTTTCTTTTTAAGAAATATTGAAATCAGATCCTGTTCTCTCATTCTCGTTCGTGAATTTACGGACGTAAATGTTGAACGTAAGATCAAAGCCCTGCTTTGTTCTTTAACGATATGCTATAATTTTAAATCTGTCGATGTTTTGGATGTCTGTAAGTTTGATCTACAAAATAATTTTACATCAGTGCAGAGATGGCTTTAGAGATATGTAGTTTTTTGTATTTGTCTGTTTATAAGGCAATCACTAAATTGATCGGACGAATTTGAATCAAATTTTTAGTTCGTTTCTATTTTACGATTCAACATGAGCTTGATTATTTTAATCTTCTCCTCAATTCCTCAAAACTGATCAATTCCTCATTTTAATCAATTCATCAAAACTGATTCCTTCCTTCCCATCGCTGCTTGTTCAGTTTTTACTATGCGATGGACACCACAGTGCAAACTTATTAAAAAATTACCTTGTATTTCTAGACGGCATCTTATAAGGTGTATCTACTCAACAATATCCGTAACTTTGAGATTTACGTTATAGAAAGGGCTACCATAATCAAAAACCAATTTATGTTTCAATATCTATCTGTATTTTTCAGGCTACGACAACTCTGAAGCATCTTAAGAAATTCAAATTGAAATGATAGATTTATACTAAGTGGTTTTGAAAGTGGTTTTGATTCTAAAGCTAAGGACCTAGAGGACTTTAATCGCCAATTATTAAGAGTCATATACACTAAGATACTTCAACTTCTGAATGAAACAACTACATTCTTAAAAATAATAAACTAGGTCAAGTTCTTGAAAAATAATGAAACTAAACAGCTTGTTGCAAGCCTTCTAATCCCATTCATAAAATACAAATGTATCTTTTTATCTTCTTTTCACTTTTTTTATGGCAGAAAATCGTCCACTAATTTCACTTAAATTTTATCAAAAAAGGAAATTAGCAGCTTCCACGATATGTATAATATGCTAATGTGTAACTATTCCTGATTTTACATTTGAACATACATTTGTTTTGAACATACTTCACATGAGCTGGTCAAAAGAAAATATATTTAAAATGCACTTTTCAGTCGAAATACGCATGTCCGTCCGTCTGTGATTGCGATAACACAAAACTATACCCATAGAAAGCTGAAATTTTAGATGATGCTAAAAAATCTTTACTGGTTTTGGTAAAAATGGACTAGTAAGGAAAAAGTTTTGAGGCCAAAAATAATAAACATGAGTAAATGAATAATTCCTTCTTCTTAGAAAGAGCACCTTTTTTTTTAAGTCGAAAGTTGACGTGGTGATCGAAAAATCTGTTTTATCACCATAGAAACGGTGAACTGAAATTTGAATTGGCAGTTTCAGACAGTGATTTGTTCTTTGCATTGGTTTCAAATTTCATATCACTGTCCGGCTATATATATATATATATATATTTAAATATATATATATATTTGAATTTGCATTTTTTTTCCAATGCCCGGTCTCTTGGCACTTTCACTTAGGCCACAACAAGAATTGAAAAATGTTAACATTTAGTAGAGAATCGTTATTTCTGGTACAAGGCAATGCACATCTTACCTTAAATACAGATGAAACACAGAAGATACAAATCCCACATCCATACCGCCGCCGGGATTTGAACCTAGAGTCAGACGTATCAGCCTCAAGGCATTCTTACTAGAAGGCTGTGCCTGACAGGTTGTTATACCCCAATCGGAGTGGTACATTGTAATAAATTTTGTTTTTTCTTTTTTACAAGTTGTACATTTTTTTAATTTTTTTTTTTTGCAAAGTGAATATATTTTCGCAACGATTATCTTAAAGATACTTTTCGGTGCATTTGTTTTCAAAGGAGGATGGTTTCAAAAGTTCTTCCTACGGGTGAACTTGGAAGATTAATACAGACCCTGGAAAAAGGGCGCGAACAGCGCTAACTAATTCTCCAGTTCGATGCTATCTGGTCAGGTTACTTGCGGCGAGAGAACCAAATATCCAGTTTTCGATATTGGAAGCACGTCTCGTAGACCCACCACTGCCACGATGGAAAGATAAACAAAGCCCGAACGAGGAAAAGAAAAAATACCAACCCCTCGGAGCATCCTATGTTTCCTGTCATCTAAATTACAGACGAGGATTCGTCGCCACTGCCACCCCCACCCCACCCCCTGGCAGTAAAGATAGAAGCTTCCGGATCACACAGAAAATAGTCGAGATTTTTCTTTTATTTCTTTTCTCTTTCCTTTATCGGTTTTTGTTATTTCCTTTTGACTTTTTCTGTGTCCTTTGAATGGTAAATTTTAAAATAAAATCTCGTCACAGAGATTTGACTGTTTTACTAAAGAAAACAGTAACAGTACTGTAACAATAACTCACAGTATTATAATAAACATTGTCCTTTAAAAATATTATATTCCTTAACTTTAAGACGATCATAAAACAATATATTTTCTTAAATTAGATGTAAATCTTTATGATATACCAAAGTAAGATATAAATTAAATTAATGTTTAGTGAATTGGTTGCATAAAGATCACCGGGCTGTGGACCAATTGTCTACTGGTAGGTGATAAAACATAAGTTTCAAAGCTCAAAGGAAAAAAGAAAGGAAAAAAAATATCTTCCACTCCGCCATTTTTTCGTTTTATGTGCTCTGTCACATGATAGTCTATTGGCAAGTAAGCAACGTCGTAATTTTTTGCTGTGTTTTTTTGCCATTTTGTTTTTCTTTCTGGAAAGATACTGAGGTGGTTTTCCGTTGCCTTCCTCAGGAAACCATTATGGTATAGATCCGGACCTGAAGAGAAAGATAAGAAGAAAAAGATAAACACATGAAAGAAAAAAACATCCATGCTACTTCCAGGATTCGAATCCATGTTGAGACACATATCAACCTCTAGCATGTCGTCGGCTTCACCACAAGGCTGTGTCTGCAAAAAAAAAATATTGGTATCCGCAAAAATAACTTCAAATATCAAGCCGTAAGGTTCAAAGATATAACAAGCTTGTTATGTCTAATTTAAATACTGTTGTGCCATGCAGATTACTAGCTAAGGTTTGAACCTAAGCTGGCTGCAGTTAATTTTCTTTTTTGCTATTTTTTTAAGAGATATCACTCACTGGAGTGAGACTGAACTATTCGTCAACTGGATAAGTCTGGCTGAAGAGTGATACAGCACGAATCAGCTGTCGCAAATAATTTAAAAGTGCATCTATGAAAATTTACATTATCTTAATCATTATTTGCTTAATCATTAAATCGATTAAGCATATTAAATCTCTTTCTTAATAAATAACAATAATAATAAGCAGATAACAAATTCAACTCTTCAACTGAACTTTTCTCCAAACCTGAGGAGCCACAAATGAGGAAAAAAGACGTAAGACTCAATCGAGCAGCTGCCTTTATTTGCTGAAGGCCTTGCGCTCAATGAGGTCATTAACATTTTGGGGAATCTTTCTTCCGTCTCGAAAGCGAGCAGTGATTTCGTTGACCCATTTCAGTTGGCGTTCCTTCGTTTCATCAACAAGTGACTGATTTTCGCCGTCGCTAGAGGGAAAAAAAAAAAAAGGTCCTTTCAAAAATGCACCTGCACTCGCAAAACGAGCTTGGCGCGAATTGAGAGAGTAGGAAAAAAATAGTTAAAAAAAACAATGAGATGAACTCCACTACAGCAATGAGATGAATTCCACTGAATCTTTGAACTATAATTCTGATTTTCAATGATAGTATAGTCTTAATCTCTGTAAACATAAAACTAAGGAGATAAATTCGACATAACGACTGAAATGTATGGATTTTAAAAAATTGCGGAAGGTTATGCATTAGTAATAAGAACTTTTTCTATAGCAGATATAGAAAAATTAACGTAACAGATACAGAAAAATTAACATTTTGAAATATGAATAGATAAGGTCTTAAACACACACATAATTATATAAAAAGATTATAATAAAAATTAACTAGTACAACTTTTAAAAGCACATAGGCTTATATATAAAGTTAAAATCTTACAAAAATATTTACATGAATTTACCATGCTCAGGAAGCTTTTCGGGCATTTTTGCAATGCCCTTCATCAACTGTCATCCTCCTTCTCTCTCTGAATGCCCAAAAAGCTCATTGTATTTATTACTTACCTCACTCGACAATGACAGACGGATAGCTGTCGTAATTAATAGTGCAATTATAATTTTTTTATATAGTTATGTGTGTGGTTAAGACCTTACTTATCTAAGAAATTTTTCTGTAAGAATTTGGTGCTTACTTTATTCCTTATTATCAATATTTACTTCTACTGTTAACTATCAGGAGCTCAGAAAAGTATTAATGAGTGATTTTATTGCAGCCAATCAAATGTTTTAATTGTTTCTTTGTTACTCATCCCGCTGTTCCTGTCTTATCAATTGCAGATGAGAGATAAGTTCATAGTTCAAGATGAGAGATAACATCTCCATAAATGTTAAAGCTACATTTTAAGACCCGCATACTATTTTTAAAACATTGTTAAAGGGATTACATGTAGATAGTATAAAGTCTTACTTCGGTAATAGTATTATACTATCCGATGGATTTCAAATAGGTAGAAACTATTTAACAACCAGTAGATGGAGAATCAATAAGGTAAAGGTGAAGGTTTTCAAATACAAGCATTCAAGACCCTTGGGTGCGCGGAAGTTTTAGGCTTCTCGACCAACAGGACTAGTTTAGGTCTGATGGTCATTCCGACACCATTCCGACACTGACCTTTACCCTCGGAAAAAAACCGCCGGGAATTGAATCCAGCTTTGAATTGAGAATTTTAACTTAAGAATGCTACAGCTATTATGAACTATCTCATGCTGACGTGAGAAGTGAAAATGTTGCATCATTCCAGCTGCAATCATGTTATTATGCTTCTAGGATAAGAATTACTATACATATCATGAACGTACGTGAAGTCGAGCTACTAAGATGGCTAGAGACTACAAACCGAAATTTGCTGCAGGTTGCGCAATAGCCAATTACCTGAATGATTGACGTTGTAAAGAAGCTTGATTGGCGACTCCAATCAATGCTAGTAAACTAACTTCATTCGCTATCATTTCATTTGAAAAAGCGAACCGGTTCCCAACCTTTTTCAGCTGGCGACCCACCTTTCCTTATCGGAATACCTCCACATATATAGGAATAGAAGAATATAGAATAAAATCATGTTTGTATCGTATCCCTTCCTTATTTATGATCGATTTTCGATTTTTCTGATCTTTTCTGATGGTTTATTCGATGGTTTCTGATAGTTTTAGGATCAAGTCGCGACCCACCTGTAACCCTTCCGCGACTCACTAGTGGGTCGCGACCCACCGGTTGGGAAACGCTGATCTAAAGCATTGATAAAATAATAAAAATGGGTACTAATCAAGTTCATCACTGTTTCTTCTGTGACCAGTGAACAGTGAAGTTGTATTCGAAGGTTTTCAACTTAGGGCCTGTTTTACCTCTATACCTTTTCTCTTTGAAAAGTTAAAATAAAAGAAACAATACCACTATATTTAAGAATATTCTTTCTTTCAGTAATGCAACTCACAAATACCATCATTAAATGTTGTAAATGGCAACCCAATAAAGCTTTGTCACGCATTTTGACAATAAGAAATACAAATAAGCTATTTGAACAGCCATCATGAAGATATCATGAAAAACATCAATGATTCAATCGGAGCAATTATTTTGATATTCCAAAAAAAGTCAACATTAAATTAAAATTCTTATGAAAGCGATATAAAAAAAAAAAAAATATGCAAGTTTTGGTAATTCAGTGCTAGACATTAGAAAGAGGGAAAAAAAACCCAGAAATTCTGGACAAATGACTTCTTAGTTGTTACAGCTTAAAGGTGATCATCAGTTTATGATTACAAACCCTTTTTCAGATTTCTTTTAATAAAAGGTGAGCTCCCCTAAATTTAATTCGCTAAAGAGTAGATAGTCTAATATAAAAGGCTGGTATAATAAGTGCGCAGCGCATGTTTTTCGTTAAATGGTATCTTACTGCGAATTTATTTAGACTGTTCAAAGAATGAAATTTTGTTTTCCATTTCCTTCCCTTCCTCTGTCTCTTGCCTGTCTTTTATTAATTTTTACTTTTTATTACTATTTATCTTATCAAAACATATTTTATTTATTTCCGTTGTATACGTTTATATTTACTTTTTACCTTTAACATTACAGAAAACCCAAATTTTGCGATGAGATATCTGGAGTTATGAGCGGCCAGGGGCACAGCCCATAATTTTTTTATATTTTCACAAATAGAAAAACATTTTCAGTTGCAACCAAAACAGACTTTGTTTTTCCAAACCTAGAGGACACAGCGACATCTTCAGGACTTCAGGTAACAACAGTTTAGTATACGGATAACCCCAAGGCACAACCCCTATTGTTATTCTGAACAGAAACGTGACAAGGGAGGGATGGAGGGAAGAACGAGTCGCCACTCTGGGGTGACTGGGTCGTCTGCCATCTTCACTCTGTCTGTCACTCGCTTTCTCCTCTCCCTCTGAAAACGAGAGACCGGGATTTCCATCCATCCCCTCCCCACCCCCATCTTGTCAAATCCTTCTTCTAAACTACCATTCTCTCTCTCTGTCTCTCTCTCTTTCCTTGCAGTGTTCCATCCAGAAGATTTCCATAATTTTTTTCTGCTTATAATATAAATTCTTATGAATTTTATAATTACAATAATAAAGCTACAACTTCCTATTTCTTATACCAATCTGGAAGGCATTTACATAAATGGTAGAATGGTTTATTTTGTTTTTAAAAATAATAATACTGTTATTTTCGTAGTGATTCTCCAGAAAAAGAGGCACGATAAACCGCTGCATTT
>JAFIDM010010028.1:59736728-59764817 GCA_023159025.1 Thereuonema tuberculata | reverse complement strand
AATAAGGAATAATAGTTATGGGCCCACCTCTCCAGCTCTTACCGTTTCGTAGATAATGCCCATGTCAAGTTACAACTTTCATTGCAAATTGCTCGGCCATCATAGTAGGTAGAGCTCTGGTTTTTGATGCATTCATCTGCCATGGAGATACTGGTTCTAACAGTATGCCACGTAACCTCCCAACTACCCCAGAACCATGTGACTTGGTCAACTGGTTATGGGCCCATAAGACTAAGATTTTGGAATAGGTACCTCTTAGGTTTATACATGGTATAATGGTATGTAATGAGATGTATATGCATGTCAAGTTTGAAGTTCTAGCATTTTCCTAAATTGGTATAGAGAAATCGAAAATCTGCATAGGGACATGATCTAATAGCGAAAGTGGCCTAACAGTGAAAGTGACCTAATAGTGGGGAGACAAAATAAATAGCGGGGACAGTTGGACTCACCCAATCGATAATATTCTAAGAGAGGATCATTTTATCCTCTAGCACCCATATTCAGAAACATGGGTTTCATCCTTAAATTCGACTTCAAAGTTAAAATTACTTGACAAATATACCAACTTAGGAAAACGCTACGAACTTCAAACTTTGCATGCATATACACCTCAATGTATGCCATTATACCATGTATAAACCTAAGAGGTACCTACTCCAAAATCTTGACTTATGGGTTCATAACCAGTTGCGGTCACGTAGTTCTGGGGTAGTTGGGGAGTCATGTTAGAACCAGTATCTCAAGGGCAGATGAATGCAACAAAAACCAGAGCTCTACCTACTACGATGGCCGAGCAATTTGCAATCACAGTTGTACCTTGACATGGGCGTTATCTACGAAACGATTAGAGCTGGAAAGGTGGGCCCTTAGACATTATTCCTTATTAAGACCCCGTTAATCTATTTCTGACCTTAAATGGGTCACTTTCACTATTAGGCCATGTCACTATGCAAGCTTGCTGGTTTCCTTTTAGTTTTGAAACTGAGTATTATTTTTTTTCTTACGAAGTTATTGTATTATTGCATTTTAATGCAACTCTATTTTGTTAGTGTTTAACCCTTACTTATTGGTCGAACAAGTTCCAAAATCTATAGAATCAACAGAAGTAAAGTTTTCAGCTTCCTAGGGCCATTAGTTTTTGATTACCTCGATCACGGATTTTTAAGCGGTTGCTTTCTGTTATATCATCTTAACAATGAATTTTAATTGTACCATTTCTTACTGTGTCTACCTAACAGAAAAGAAAATGTATGTCACTGTCATTGTTAGCCATTTATCCACATTATTATAACTTTTCTTCTTTAAAATTGACAAA
The DNA here is from genome assembly GCA_023159025.1 of Thereuonema tuberculata. Lineage (NCBI taxonomy): Eukaryota > Metazoa > Arthropoda > Chilopoda > Scutigeromorpha > Scutigeridae > Thereuonema > Thereuonema tuberculata. The sequence goes on along the minus strand of JAFIDM010010028.1, from coordinate 59,763,499 downwards.
AAAAATCAATAAGAAATTAAAACCAAACAACGAACGGTTACAAAGAAAATAGCCGTGTCACGTCTTTTTTTTTTCCTTTGATACCCAATGGAAGAAGTTTGCAGCGAAACATAAGATGTTGCGAAGATACTCCGCATCTTTTGTATCCTCCCAGTGGACAGCAGGTCGCTGAAAGGCCATTAACTTCTATCAGAGAAAAAGATCAAAATTTGATCAAAGTGGTCAGGGAAGACATTCTTGTGGAAGCAGATGAAGTCAGCGGTGTGTGAGTGAGCATTGTCTTAAATTAGTATTTCTGCATTTTGATCAAAAATGGCAGTTTCGGATGAAAACAACCATTCCGGAAAAAAAAAATAGAACCTGGCTTTATCCTCTTTAAACACGGGAGGAAAGGTTCCGAAGATCACCAACCGAACGGGATAAAGTTGAGGTCGCATTCGCGTTTTGATAACCCTAATGAAGAAACACGATATTCGTTTGTCCCATCAGTATCGCAGCTCTATCAGATGGATATATAAAGTGTTGAGTAAAAACTCCTACTTCTGCATAATTAACTTCTCTGAAGTTGTCGAGAAGGATTAAAGAATGTAGATTAGAGTTACACAATATTTTTTATAATAAATTTAATGTAATAGTTCTAATAGGAAACTTTCCGTGTGTATTTCTGAAAATTTGTCGCCGATTCTGACTTAATAAGTAAATCCACAAAATACATAACATAAAATGAAAGCTAAAAACCAAAGTACGTAGGTATTGGACACTTATTTCAGTGTTCGTGTGGGTTCTGCAGAGAAATTAGGGCGTGAAGGTGATAAAAAAAAACCTCCCTTTGAAAACCATTAGAACCGAAATTGTGGTTCTTATCTATGTCTTAGCAGTGCTTAATAATCTTTTTAGTAATCCACAAATTTGCGCGTGCTTTGATGTTTGCGCGTGTTTTCAATAAAATGGAAAGTTTGCTCTACAGTTCACAGTACTACTATTAATATGTAGTGTAAAAACAAACGACGATTTTTCGCTTATAAGTATTTTAATTATTATTTTGACGACTTCAAAAAAATTCGCAACATTTTAAAAGAAAAAGAGTTTTATGTTCTTTTAGGAACTTCTCGCTTTTTTTTTTGTTTAGACTATTATTGTTGAATATTATTTTTGTAATAAAGTTTAATACTTTGAACTTTCTATTAATAACGGGAACATTACTAGAAAGTGTTTATTTTAATGGTGAAATTGCAGCGAATAACGATGAAACCAACACAGTGCGCTGTTATAGTCAGTCTCGGCTTTAAACTTTGATCGCTGGGCCCCTCCGGGTCTTTGGCGGCAGTGAGGGCGTTCTGCATTGCCCTTTCGAATCCCGGAGCTCCACTGTAACGGAACGACTCTCTGATCAGCATACAGAGGGTGGAGGGAATCCCAGAGCAGGGAATATTTACGGTTCGCACCGCACGAGCAGCAGCAGCAGTCCTTCTTCCCTCCTCGGGGAAGTTCACTGTCTTTTCTCCTTACAAGAGTTGCTACGAGCGTTGAACAATTTATTTTTAACCGTTTCCTCTACTTTTCAGCTTGGAATTTCAAGGAAACTTTTCGAAAGGGCAGTTAATATTTTCAAGATACTGTAAATTCCTTAAAAATCCCTGGTTGAGTCTCAGATATGACGTAAAACACAGAATTCATCAGATATAGTGTATATATAAACGTCAACTACCTTTGTCTGAAGATAGTTAGTTATGCAAAGCGTCGGTAGAGGGCAATTTATACAAGGACAAATGAACAACGTAATTACAGAAAAATCTTTATTATTATTATTATTATTTAAATAAAGCAAAACCCTTAAAAAAAATTGCTTAATTTAAATTTTGTTCATTTTAAACAGGAATTATACATTTAATGAATAGACTACATTAATAAAGAACAGGAACACAAATGAACAACGGAAGGAAGATTCAGAAGAAACAGGCTCTAGAAACGATGTATGCTAGGTAGCTAGCAATCCTGGTGATCAATTAAAATAACAAAGGAAAAGTCTCATTTGAAATACAACTTATCTCTTTTAAAACAAGTTATATTTGCCTAGTTTACTTTTATAAAAGAATAATGTTAATTTATATATATATCTCGCAATGGCGTTGACTGAAAGCTTATCTGCGACGGAAATATTTGGTATTGCAAGGAAATGTTCAGTTAATCCGTTTTTAATGTTTTAAATGTTTTAGAAATGAAGAACTAAACCACACTAGTGTAGTATTGGTTTTGTTTATACACTGCAGCGCTCTTCATTATACTGATGTACTAGGAAGAAATGGATTTAATTCTTCCTGAATTTGGGAACTTTGTTCTCGAACTTACTTTCAGGTATTATTCTCATTGCCTCAGCATTTTTTTTTAACACAACTCATGCTGTGAACTTTAACAGTATACAATTTATATATAAACAAAATTATTCGTGCTACATGCACGTTACTGTTCTACAAATTAGTATAGCACAACTAATATTTATAGATAGTAGTGTCTGTTTTTTGAGAATTAAAAAAGTTATTGCAACATATCTATATATCAGAAAAGTGATATTTTAAATTGTTCTTTTGATCATTATTGTTTTGGTTTTTAATTGTAAATAGTTCCTATATTGCTCATCTTCGTTTTCTTGAACAATAACGATGTATGAACCGGTAGCTAGCAATCCTGGTGGTCAATTTTATAATTTTTTTTTATTTATTTAATGAGTTCAGCAGCTACTAAGTTTTTTATTCACGAAAGTACAAAACTATAAATTTAAAAGTAAAATTTGTGAATAAATTCTTTAACTTACATACTTTTTGCCACTAACCTGTAGTTGGATTTTCGACTTTTTTTTTAATTTATTTAATCCATATATTAGTAAAATAAACAAAGTCAATAACTCTTGAAGAATAATTATTTAAAATACAGCTACATATGTAAACAAGTCAAATGCCACATATAACTCTAGTACAATAATACATTATTTTACTGAACAACAATAAGTTATTTTAAGAACCTCCTTTTACACAATGCTTACCTTAGTAGCACTTTATTTTGATTGTCTTTTCGGCGCCAAGGCCTATATTTCAAGATGGTCTATTTACCATCGTGTCTGAAAATAAAAAGACTTATTTATTTGTTTGATACTTGGTTTAATTTTAAATCTGAATTCTTTTTATTTCACAATTTCTTTTGCTAGAGTGCTAATCGTTGGATCTTCTTGTCTCTGGTGAACTCACTCGGCTTGTAACGGATTGTGTGCTCGTAAATCGTGGTGGTGGTTTTCCAATACAGGTGGCTCGAAGCAGGACGCGGCCTCTCCTTCACCGCAAACAATCGCTTCCTTCACGGCTATTCAAGGCACTGAGCTTGTTGGAGGTGAGACCTGATGATCACCGCGAAATACCAGAAGAATATTTTATTTATTACGCTCATGCACTGAACTAATCCTCTTCTGTGAAGAATAAAAATTCAAAAATTTGTAATACAATCTAAGTAGCATAATTTTTTATGTTCGTCTCTCTGTCACAATACAAACCCTAAAAAAAAAGGAAAAAAAATGATACTTGGATTTGTAATGTAAAAACGTTTTATATGTAATTCAGTGGTTCTCAATCGTTTTCTTCTTTTTAAGGAAAGTAGCATATTCTTATTCTTTATTATACCCCTAAATTTTACGATGCAATACTTTTTCTAATGATTAAGTTATAATTTAAAATTTTAATTAAAAATCGAAATAATTGCAGAGAAAACTTTGTATTTTAAATCCTCCTTTCTTCGTTTTTATTTTTTTTATCTCTCTTGTTCTTTAATTAGTTTTCGTTTATGGTTTTTTTTTTTTTCTATTTCTAAGCACTTAATATCGATTTTTTTTTTTTTTTTTTTTTTAAAGACATTTGAAAAATTATTAAAACAATTTAACATGCGGCTAAGGATACAAGCAAATAATGAAGACCAACAACCCACTCTTTTAACATGAAAAAATGAAGTATTGGCATGTTTCAGATACTCGTTAAAACGGTATCTTTAGAAGTATCTATCTTCAGATATATATACAGGGTCTTGCAAAATTCGTGTGTAATATTCAAACCACGTGTAAGGGCGTAGCTAAGAATCAATATATTCCTAATGAACCCATGTCCGGAAACACCCCATTACGGCGCTAGGTGGTCCTAAAGTGAGTCTTTCGTAGAGAATATATCCTTTGCCACACCATGGGGAATGTTTTGCAGGTGAGCCCACACATTGATCTGGGAGTGCTATTTTGTTTGTTTCAATTTCATTAGGTATTATGCAGTATTTGGGTAATTATTTACAATAAAATAAAAACTAACAAGATAGAGAAAAAACAAAAATCGGAATAACGGTTGTAAACTGACGTACATAGTATAAACATTTACACTACAATAGTTGAATATGTATATATTTTATTCTGAAGATAGATACCGTTTTAACGGGTATCTGAAACATGTCAGTACTTTTTAAGTTTTTAATGTTTTCATGTTTAAAAGTGTGATATTGGTCTTCATTATATATTTGAAAAAATTCTCGTGATTTTCGTAATTTTTTGAATTTTTTGTTGGTTTTATTCTAACCTGTAATAGTAACATAACATCATTGCTCAATAGGTTTTCTGAAGTTTAATTATTTTTGTCCTTTAAAAAAAAAATATAAAAAAAAAATTGATCAACCATTACTGATTTTATTCGCGTACGCTGTCAACTGCGTATTCCCTTATCCTGGGATTACAAATAACACAAGTTTTTTCACTAATTTCTAATTTAACGTCACATTGAATATAAAATGTAAAATATAAAGATGCAGCACTAAAATATTAAATGCTTTCGCTTTAAATGTAAAAGTTTTTCAGAGTTACAATTATTTATTCAATAATTCACCATTACAAAAGAAATGTAGCCTATTTATTGAATAATCAAAAAAAAAAAAAATAATGAAAATCAAAGTTGATAATTATTTTTTTTTTCATTTCTCATTTAATTTGAGGGAAAAATATTCGCAAAATTGAATTTTTATTTTTAGCTTTTATATTAGTTTCATCCCGTTGTTTTTGATAATATAGACTAATAATCAATTGAAGGCTTCAAATTAAAAAAAAAGTGCGTATTATCATTCACATTTTAATTTATAGAGCTTTATTGTTATATAATGTAAAAACGATAGTTTATTAATTTATTCTTCTCTCAAGACTCATTCAAATATATATTAAAAATCAAAATCACTCCGTATAAACGCCCACGCAGAGACCCATACACCGTAAGAAAAGGGTATTTTCTTAAAAATGTAATTAAATGCAAAAATTAATTTTCGTTGTTAAAAATTTCAAAAATAAATAGTTATAGTTTATTTATTAACTTCTACACCCAGCTTCTACACCCTAGAAAAGACGTTAACGACCCACCCAACGAGGTTTAGAGAAGACCCATCGCAACCAATCAGATCGGCGGCACATGGAACACCCAATAGAATAAAACTTCGCTAATTATTAGCTTTCTGTATGTATGTATACATACATACAGAAGCAAACTCGCACTGGATAAAGGAATCACTGATCTGTTTTTGGAATATGTTTGTATGTATGTATGTAGGACAAACTTCATTTGTAACAATGTTGACAAGGAGCTCCGGAAAGGAAGCTCGAAAGCTCCAGAATATATATGTATGTTTTTAAGTGTAATTATATTTATGTATTTCTTAACTTAATTGTGTATCGGATAAAACTTATTCTTCACTATGAATTACTGAGCAAACGTAAATATTTCCTTTAATAATTTAGCTAAAATTGTAAATGTAAAATTTAATTTTCTTCTAACCAATTTTTGTCTCTATGATTCATATAAAAGTTAACACAAGTGCTTTACTATCATAAAAAGAATAGGACAACTGCAGCAGTTACGTACATGGGAAAGGAGAAGAACACATTTTTTTGACATGTTTTGTGGCTTAATTAATAATACTCTAATACTTGTTCATACTTATCTGATTATTTTGCTAGTTTTAGATTGTAGCGTCTGTCTACTAATTCCCATGAGTGTTTTATGTTGAATGATTATCGGTTTGATTTTATAATACATTAAACGTAATGAATCTATGATTGGTATGTATTTCCCATATGAGCCTTCAAAGCTGACGCAACACCGAAAGTGTAGTCTCCGATTATATAATAACCAAGGGGACTAGTTGAGATTGGGTGGTCAGTACAGATGCTTTGTACCGGAAAAGAAGGTCGACTCCCATTTTACAGAGGGCTGGGTGAACCATAGAACCGTCCGGAGGAGAAATAACCTGCGAAAAATGATTCAATCTCCGCCGAAGATTGAACTTGATTCTTCGAGTCTACAGGCAAGTTCCTACACCACTGAACCGATGGGTCCACATGAATTTCTTCTCCTACATATTTTTTTTTTTTTTTTTGTAAGTCATTCCTTTTAAACAGATTTTCGAGAACTACAGTTGCAATAATAGTGAAAATGTTAAATGTTTGGACGATGTTTGCGGTAGAGTTATTATCAAACTTGTTGTTTTCTTTAGAGCATGTCGCAACTTTCCTGAATATCATCTGAAAGGATTACTTTGCTTCGTGTCACAAAAAATAAATAAAAAAGTGAGAAATTACGAGAATAATAAATTAAATTTGCAATCTTATGAAATATTTTTTTACATCTTGTGTAGTTAAACCCTTCGCAGGATATTGTATGTTTGATCTAACATTTCTAATGTCTCCTTAACATGCATCGGAGAAAAACAGTTCTAAACTGAGAACTGCAAAATACGAAAGTTGGTCCGTCCGTCCGTCATTTACGTCATCATGCAAAGCTAAAATTTTAGATTTAGGCTTAAATTTAGAAAACATACGTTGATTTTGCTATTTATCAGATCAATTGAAAAGGATTTAGAGGACTCCAAAATTTAGAGTTCGGATTGAAATTAAAGTTGATATTTAAATACAAACAACTTGTATATTTTTTTTGGACAAAAGACCAACATAAAGTAAATGCCTAACACTTGTAAGACTAGATATTTGTAAATGTCCGGCATGTCCGGTCGAACCTCGTCGTGTCATAAAATTACAACTGTTCACATTTTTAATGTGTTTTATGTTTTTTAAAGTATTTGTCTGGCTTTTTTTAATTACTTCGTTAATTTTACACACGTTAAATTGTGAACAGTTGTAATTTTTTCTTCGTCTTTTCTCTGTTTGTTTTTGATGAACCTTATTTTTAACAACTTCCGATTCTGATTTACGTACTCCAATTATACTGTATTTTGATTTTTTTCTCTTGAACGTTGTGGAAGAAAAAATATTTTGTAAATATGAATATCTTAATTCAAATACAAGGAATCCTATTTTAAAACCCAACATTGCTTTGAACTACCTATAAATTACCGGAAATATGAAAGTTTTGCCCGAGTTCTCGAAAGTTCTGACAGGAAAAAAAAAAATAAAAAGTGTGACCCGGAAAAAAACTCTGTCTTTCTTCGTGAAGCTATCCAGAATGACACATGGGTAATGGTTAGGTTGAGATCAGGAAAGAGTGCGTCATATGCAACCACTCAACGATGTTAGCGAAAGGGAAGACCGGGGCTGGTGCGATAGTTCGACAGCGAGAATCCAACCGCCTCCCCTTCACCCCCCACCCATCCCATTACGATCCTCGACACGCAATTGCAGCTGAAATGCATGCAGCTGCAAAATTAATGCCACCATGACGTCATGCATTATTCAGGTCGGAGGATGTGTGCATGAATAATGGATGATCAGGCCCAGAAGAGTGCGGATCCCTCCCTCCCCCGACACGGATTATTGAAACCGGGGACACGTTTGACGATGCGAAGCCAGGTCGAGCGGGAAGACGGATTTTTTCTTTTTTTTTTTTATGGTTGAAATCTTTTCCTATACTAAACAGGCGTCCGTTTTTCGTCTTACCCTTCGAAACGCCTTACAAGACATTGGGGATAAAGGAGCTTTAGAATTGTCTCCTCCATGCCAAATACGTTTGAATTTTTAAAAATGAATGTCAGCGTAGTTGCTAAAAGGAGTTGTAGGTTTGATCCAGCACATAACACATCGAAGAGAAAAACAAGAAACAAAAGATCAAAACTTCAAATTTGAAGTTGAAATATGCATGTCCGTCCGTCCGTCTGTCGTCTGTGATTCGATAACTCAAAAACTGTTAGCTGCAAATTTATTGCTCGCTTCAGTTCATTGAAAAGTAGTTCCACACATTGATTGTAATACTGTAGAGGACACGAAAAGTATACTTGCCAATAAAAGCGCAATAATGCTTATTACGCAATAACCATATTTGTATTTGCTTCTAATGCAGAAATTTTAAAAATGTATATCATGTTCTAAATGTCAGCTTTCTGCTCACTTTGTACAAGATTGCACGTATCTTCTCCAAAATGTCAATATATACATTTCCTTAAATCCCTACTACTTATTAACTGAGAGAGCTGAAAATTTTTCGTAAATTATATTTTTTCGTACACTACTTATGTCGATATTTGAAAATTCGTATGGCAACTATTTTTTTCTTATTTTTATTTATTTATTAAAATCAAAAATTTGGTATTTTTTTTTTCTCGACGTTTTTTTTATTTTTATTTCTTTTTTTTTTAGTTAGCAGGAAAAGGACTTTAAAAAAATATATATATATATATATGTATATATATAAGTAAATAAACAATAAAAACCCTTTGTTTTTAATTAAAAAAAATCAAATAATTTTTTATTTATTTTTATGCAGTAGTCTGTAAAACTAAGAATGAAAACCAAAGACTGCACATAAATAAATAAATCACGCCTTTGAGTTTGTCAAGAGAGGGAATCGGGAACGGCCGTTTCATCCTTCTTAGGACTCATCAGCCCGATCCACCCTCCTTTGATGAGAAACCGAGTAAGGCCTATAAGTAAATGGAAATCCCCTTCGCTCCCGAAAGTGGCACCCGAACAACAATTAAAAAAAAGTGCTCAAGTACACATGAAACCTTTGACCTAAGAACCGTTAGGTTCAAAAGGCATTTACTTTTCAGAAAACCCAATCAGAAAGACAAGAAATAAATTTAACATGCAGCAAAAATTATTAAGAAATGAAAGCCAAAGACTGCATATAAATAAACAAATCTGGGTTGGTCATCAAAAGAGGGTGGCTCTGGCTGTTGAGTCCCAATAAGAACAAAATGGTCGTTCTGATTCCCTCTGTTGACAAACTCAAAGACGTGATTTATTATTTATGTGTAGTCTTTGGTTTTCATTTCTTAATAATTTTCCTGCAGGTTAAATTACTTCTTATGGTCTAAAAAGCTATTTCATGGTATGAACACTAATGAATAAATATTTTCTAATGATGTGTCTTGAAATATTTTTAGTTGAAAACCATCAAAATTAGTCAAACTCATTTTTTGTAAGATTGTATATTCTGTAATACTAAGTATTGTTTATAAGTCTATTATAACATGCTATATTAAAATGCTGTAATTGTTTAGATTTTATTTATTATTTTAATCTTTTTAAGAAATCCTTGAGAAATTACCAAAAGTTGGCTTTTTCTTATCTCGAAGGAATACAAAAGTTTTTTTATTAAAATATAGCTAATTAATATAAGGTACCTGAGCCATACAACGCCATGTATACCTTTAACGCCACCTATCTAATTCTTCATAAACATAAGAGATGGCGGTACTACACTAAAGTAGTTTGCATTGACATGCCATCTAGTGTTGAAATGAGTTATTAGCAGACCACCAATATTTTCGAGTGATCACCAATATTTTCGTCGAGGACTGGTTCTGAAAGGCTGCTACTACATCAATTAAGATAAAATATAGATTTTTTAATGTTCAGCAATGATTAACTACATAAAACAATATATTTTCTTGATTCTTGAAGATTCTTCAAGATCTAAAATAAAGTTATTTTTAAAATTCGGAAATTGTAGACAAACAAGTTTATCATGTGATCCATTTACTCAGTAGCGCTTTAACGCTACTTTAACACCACTAATAAACTTTTTATTTTTTGTAAGCTTACTTCTCTAAAGCTTTTTGAGTTAACCGAAAAATATTATTTTTTGTGGTATTTTGTCTTATTGTCTCATTTCATTTTAAAGGATTAATTCAAATTAATTTTTACATTTCCTCTTTTGGCTTAGCTACAGATTAAAAAGACTGTGTTAATTTCAAGTGATTTTTTATTATTTTTTACAGAAAGTCAAATTTAGTTGCTTTTTACTGTAATTTTGTTCAAATAATGTTTACAATGATGGAATAATTCTTAATTTTAAATAAAGTTAAGTTACTAGAAAGTAGGTGGCGTTAATTGGAACAGGTGTTCCTAATAACGCCTGTTTGCAAAGTTTTCTTATTTGAGTTCTAATACTTCTGCAGTAAAAATTATCGTATGTTTCATTATGGTATGCTTCAAACAGAAGATTAAACTTTCTTGGTCATAATTGTCGTGTTTCGATACACCTTATTTCCAGACTTACAATAATTTCAATGCTAAGGTGGCGTTATTTGGGCAGGATACTTTAGTTAATCTTAATTGAAAGCTTTTTGATAATTTGGTAAGTCATTTAAATTTGCCACTACGACAATGGAAGTTCTATTCCAGTAAAAAGTCTGATCTCAATTCTGAAGTTCTATTATTTTGGGAATATCGTTTTAGTAAAATCTAAATTCCAAAATTAGTATTTTGAATTGTATTCACAATGAAAACAATAGACCCGAATTTTCAGATGTCCTTTAAAAAGATTGAGAACTCCTGCAATAGACAGATATTGATTTATTATAGAGAATACTTCAAATGCTGGACTGGTCACTGATTGGTCAGTAGTATGTACTTCTTAACAGAGATAGGCTTATTTTTCAAATGGTATCACTTTAATGAAAACTTGACCACAAAACCCTGGAGTAATTAAGACATCTTCTGCCACCGTTCAGTTCATTTCCACGCATCCCTTTTTCAATCAATGTATTTCCAGCAGAAACTGCATGTTAGCTTTATTTAGCACCGGCAAATAACTATTTGCAAAAGCAAAGCCATCGTCCTAAGTTAAAGCGCTGGCTCGGTGTAAACTTACCAGAAAGTTCTGTCAGATTTGCAAAAGGAAGAGTGAAAGTTTCGATTTTGGAAATCGCAGTTCACGTCGAGGGAAAACGCTGTGAATCACCGAACCGATACGACAGTTATTATGGTTTCTCGTTGACGCGTCGAAATGGCGTGCCTCGTACAACTCAAATTCCGCACGACTTACAATTATTTATTATTGCCAACGATTATTGGAATGTAGTAATGTCAGAGGAAATGAATGTTTATGAAAATGCACCAGCATCAGAAGCACTTTTTTTTTTTTCTTAACAATGAACGAACTAGTCCCTAAAAAAATGTAAAGCCTAATTACCGCAAAATGCTGGTTTTTTTTTTTTTCATTTTCTTGTTTTTAAAATTGCATCTCCATATTTGTGATTTCCGCCTAATACAAGCTTCTACTTTCAAATAAATGATTTGCTGAAAGTTGCAAAATTCTGAAATTATTTCGTTTTAATCCAGCTAATTTAAAATGAAAATTGAAAGCATGGATAATTGATAAACTTGTGTCAAGAGTAGGACGCATTGCTTGACGTCATTAGATGAAGGAACTCTATGGCAGACATCCCTACGAACTCAGCTAGCCTCATGTCGACATGGAAGCGTCGAACAGATAGCTGACGAGTGGTGAGCTCTTTGGGGAGACCGAAAGGTTCATGATCGCGATACAGGATCAAGTCATTCCCATACGCAACTACAAGAAATACATTCTACACAACGCAAACACATGACGACAGATGCAGGAAATGCCATACTACGCATGAGACGATCGACCACATAATATCAGACTGTCCCCTTCTTTCCCAAACAGACTACCTCCACATATATAATCAGGTAGCGTCGATCGTCCATCAGCAGCTAGCACGTAAACACTCACTTAAACGGTCCCCTACTACAAGTATACACACAAAGCGTATTAGAATCACCCTCATATAAGCTGTACTGGGACCGTCCCATTCACACAGATAAAACCATACATCACAACAGACCTGACATCACACTTGTTGATAAGGTCAACAAACAGACCTATCTCATTGATATTGTAGTGCCTATCAGCAAGAACATGCAGAAAGCTCACGCAGACAAGATCAGTAAATACACCGATCTAGCACACGAGCTCCAGAAGCAGTGGAGGCAGGACCGAGTACGTGTTGTACTCATCGTCCTGTCCGCCACTGATCTGGTGCCTCACACATTACACCACAGTCTCAGCACTCTAGGACTTCACAAAAACACTTATGCAGAACCCCTGAAGGCTGTGATACTCAATACAGCACGCATAGTTAGGAAATTTATGGACACAATCACACATCCGTAACTTGCCTTTACACTTATGTGCTTTGGTCCTTGACCCGCCATGTTGTCTTTGCTGGGGAAACCCAAGGTCTGAAACTTTTACAAAATAATAATAAAATAATAATAATAAATCACGTACTATATCAAATCTAACCTTAAATACAAGCAATCTGACGTGAGGAATTACAGTTTGGTTGTTTTTGTTTTTTTTGAGAGATTCGATAAAATATATTAATATATGTTATGGTTGATGAAATTTTTTAAAAATGGAAGAAACTTTGTTAAATTAAAGACAAATTATTCTAAACATTATTAATATTTTTCAGTAATAGTGACTACATTTTTAAATCACGTATATCTAATTGAGATGCTTTTAATCCATTGTAAATAAAAGATTCAACGCAATTTCGAAATAGGTTCAAACTCTATTGAAAGTTTTTTTTTCATTTATTTTATGTCTATTTTTCTGATTGGACATTTCGAATCCTCAATAGAAATGTTGAAAATGTTAATGAAAAACATTTCACATTAGGTCTAACCGTCTCGGACTCAACACGGGTGAAACTTCATCTGTCATTGAACTCTGAGCAGCTAGGGTAAACAGAGACGCCTTAAACCATATGGGCCGACGGTTTGCACGAAAAAAAAAAGAAAGTAAAAAAAAAATATCGCCGCCCTCTTTCCGACTCAACACGACTGAGAAGCTAAACCAAATTCGTTCACCCACGTATCCCTCATTCCCTTCGAGCCATCTTTAGACAACTACGAAAATTTCTACTTTAGTTACCTTCAATGGCATTATTACCGCTCCTCCCGCCGTCAGTGTGCCAAGAACAATTTACACTCATTCGCTAGTACTACTACCGTGAAAACTTTGAAAATTTTCAATTAGAATTTACATGCGCATAAACGGAAAAACTATGTTTACTAAGAAATTATTATGCATTGAATATTTAATATTTGAAAAGTATTAGCGTAGAAAAGTATTAAAACATCTCTTATAGAATCTACAATTCGTGTTTTGTTGATTGAACGCAATTAAATTGCAATGTTCAATTACATTTCGTAGTACTATATCCAATCACGATTATTTTTTGCAAAATAAAATGTTATTGCACTGTTGTCGAAATTACAAATTTAACTGTTGAAATTGCAATCTTTATTATGTTAAGAACAATTGTTCTAGTTCTTTTCAACACACTTAATTTGTAAATTCGACAATACTGCAAGAATGCTTTATTCGGCAAAAAATATCATCGTGATAGGATAATCTTTTCGAACAATAAAACAACTTAATCACGTGATACAAATCGAGACTTCAAATCTACCCTTCGCTAGATTTGTGGGCGATAATCTACGAGATTATGTGTTAATCTACGGGAAATCCGAATTCCAAGACAAACAAGCAAAACAACGTTGAAAGAGAACAAACAGTCGGTTTCATCTCAAGTTCATCGAAGCCGATATTACGTTTCTATGCGTTGCCCAACCGCTGGCCTGCGCCGACACTCGTGACCCAGATAAACAAGGCGGTCTCCGTCGAGGGAAATCTCAGAACGCCTGACCGTCTTCGCTTATAGGCATTCGGCGTAGAGACGGAAATCTAGCGGTGAGGTGGATGACCTCGAGTGAGCGTGAATTGTAATCACTTTGAATAGTATTTAAGAGGGATTTTTAAAAAAAAAAAAAAAATATATATATTTTTCACGAAAAGAAAAGAAAGATATGATAACAAAACAAATGTATAAAATTGTAACCTTTACAGAAAAAAGGAAAGAAAGAAAACAATTACGATACTTTCCTCAAAATGTTGCAAGGGTTTTCTTTTTCATTTTTATTTTTTATTTATTTTATTTACTTCTTTTTTTGTGTATTGATATTACGCCCCCCCCCCCCAATAACTTTTGAATCGGAATCTTCTTGAAACTGCCATGCCTATTTCAGGACAAAATACAATGTATGTTTGAATATTTGAATCTTATATTTGATTTTTACCAGGTCCTTGTCTAGAAGTAGCGCGAGATGGTAAAAATTCCAATAGAAGATCATTAAGACCGAGAGTAGATTTCTATCCATGTCTTCATCATAGAATATTAATCCTCTTAAAGTCTGCCCGAGTTTATTTCTGATTAACATTAATTGGATTTAGGCAGCTTAAGTAAATAATACTGATTTAATTTCTTTTCATAAAATTAGAAAATGTAGTTGTTTGTATTCAGGTATAATATATTTTAAAATAACAAAAAGGAAACTTTTCGTTTTTATTATTTTCACGACTGAAAAGAAAAGAAGGGGGGGGGGTTAAATTTTAAGAAACATAGGCATCAAGTTCTTTCAGGAACTATTTGATAACTTATGATGCCAAATACAGAGAGAGGAAGTAAGTTATCTTATTACCACTGTCAAAAGCTGTCGAAATCCGACCAAGAACATCAAAGCACGCGCACGAGGATTACTAAATGAATATGTTCCGCTAGACGACGAAATTCGTAAATTTTTCTGTAATTTTTTTTCCATGACAATGCTGTCACCTTTAACACGAAAATTTCTTGACATGAACCTTCTGCTCCAAATAACAAATAAAAACCGAAGTTCTATTCATCTGTTCAAAATCACCTACACACACACACACACACACACACACACACAAAACACACGTCTAAGTGAATTTCTAAGCCCCGCTTTCTTAAGAAAGAAAGATAAAAGCAAAAATCATAAATTAATAAAACTTACGGTATTTATAAACGCGAACTAAGTAATTTAGAAATCGACAGAAACACAATAAAAGAGCACTAAGATGACATTTAAAATTCTCATTATCTTCATCAAGTAATTTAAAAAAAAAAAAAATAAACGAAAGAAGTAAATAAGTTATTTCTCTGAAATATGTGTTAAGGCAGTGGCTCTCAAACTGTTTTCCCCCTTCCTTCCCACTCTTTGATCTATAATGTTTTGTTACATATACTGAACAATATTTTTGAAAAACTATCTATTGTAATTCTTACGTAGGCCATCACACAGAGGCGGTAAGCAATGTGTAACTCTAGCTGATGAGCGATCATAAATTCCGAACATGCACGTATGCATGTTTGTTTTAATTTCAACCCTTATTACCACTGTTAAGTTAATTCCATGCTGATATTTTAACTGTTATTTGGAGTTAGAATCTCAGCATGGAAGTAAAACTTAAAAAAAAAAAAAAAAAACGAATTTCCAAAAGGTTTAGGCGGTGAACGTTCTTGTATCGTGACGGGGGTTGGTTTGAAGAAGCGGGGGTGGAAGAGGAGGAGCAGGCGCCATTCTCTTTCGTTTCACAATTGGAAATGATGAATGAAGAGACGACAGAGAGGATTTTCAACCATCTCCTCCTCGTGCACCCCCGCGCCGTCGTCATTAGTGAGCGATCCCTCGGAGCTTCACCGGATGCGGTTGTAGGAACCGACACCTCCAAAGCCGGAGGGGCGGGGGTGGGGTTGGCAAGAGGTCGCTGCTGTCGTGACGGTTCTCTCGGGATCTCTCGCGGAAAAAGAAATGGAGCCACTGTCTTCCCCTTCGAGAGAGTTAGAAAAGAAGAAAAACGGAAAAGAGTGAAACGAAAGGGGAGGAGGAAAGAGAAAACACATCTCCGCTGTACCAATGCTCTGTACGGGGGTGTCGTCTGATAATTTTTTCTTTTTCTTTTTCCGTTTTTCTCTAGGCAGATGTGGCCAAATTTTTTTTCTTTTTTTGTAAAACTACATTTCTCTGTTTCTAACGAACGCGAATTCATCCGTGAAATCAATTGAAAAAAGAAGAGAAAGGAATGAAAGAAAAAAAGATTGTCAACCAGATGCATTTTTTTTTTTTATTATTATTTCTAATTTTTTTTTAACTAAACGATCTTCTTCAATAGATTTTTTTTTTTTTTAGAAAACAACAGAAAGGAATTTTAAAAAAAAATGATGAATAAGTTCTCGAGAATTCGATTTTATTTGATTATTTAGTTGTTTTTAGAAAAATGTTCCAAATTGTTCAAAATTTCAATTGATATAATATAATGTATATAATGTTATATAACAAGAAGAAGGAAATTTATTTCATTTAGTGTAATTTCTTATGAAAATTCTTAGAAACTATCCTCTTAAGTGTAGTTTTATATACAGTTTTTTTTAGATTTTTTTTATCAAGAAATATTAATACAATTCCTTGATTTTTTAAATGTGTGACAGTCTATTTCAATATCTTCGTTTGATAAAAAAAAAACACACACACACACATTAAACTAATATATTAACAAATTCAATATGCAATGCAGATTTATTTATTTATTTATTTTTTCTTTTATTTTTCAGAAAAAGCAAAAAATTATACTAATTTGTATTCAGCCTATTATCATTTGAAAATTACTACAGGGTTTTTGTTCTTGTCGTTCTCAAGGCTTTCAAACAAAAAAAAAGAAAAGAAACACACACACATACAAATAAAAATAATAAAGAAATATAAATAATAACATTTTTAAGAAACGTAAACTTTAAATTCTTTCAAGAACTGCTTATTAGGTATCGGTATTTGTAAGATCGCAAAAAAAGAAAAAAACAAAAAAACCACATGAAATCAAAGAAGCTTTTGAAAGATACAAACGTTTAGAGAAAGAAAGCATAGAAAGCTTAATGATCAACTGTGAAAAGAAGAATGTATAAAAGGAAGGAAAACTTTTTTATATCGGTATATGTATAACTCGTACAATATCATAATGTGATCATCGCGCACATCATAGTAAGTGTTCGTACCAATAAAGATACTGTTCATGTCCATTGTAGTCTGGCTTCCTTTCTTTGGATTGGAATAACTTAACAACCATGCACTTTCAATCATATATTTATCTAACCTTTTTTATTTCATTTGGTATGGGGAACCCGCCCCCGCAGTTTGTCCCCCTATTTTAGATTCACCCTGTATATTTAAAACCTCATTATTTACTTAATTTTCTAAATAGGCTTAATTTTAACAGTATCAAATCGCGCGCAACATTCTAGCTAAGATGTAATATTCCTTATTAAGACAATGAGAAATTAATAGAAATAGAATAAAAATCCTTTATTGAGTTTCCAGTGCTTTTCTGTGGAAATCTAATTGTTCAACAGTTCGACATTTATTAGAGACACATACAAATACACATGAGTTGATGAGCCAATTGGAAAGTTAGCTAAAATTAATTCAATCAACTTATAAAGATAAAACCAGTGATAATAGCTTTTAATTTTGGTGCATCTTGTTAGGGATTTACCAAAACAGAAGACAACGGTAAAAGATCGTAGTTATTAATTGTCAGAGTTGTTCTAATCGTATAAGAAATATGACATCTCAATGCGTGATATCTATTGTTGTTAATTGTGATGAATTTGGTAACGTCACGAGCTTTCTTTTGTGTTCGCTTCATAGTCTTGTTAGCAGTTCTGGAAGCTGCGGCGGGAGATGATGTTACAAAGGCCGCCAGTCTAAACTGCCGGAACCGGTGACTGCACTGTCAATGTAATCTAAGCCCTACGCTCCCACACTTTCGGAATAGGCCTAATTGGAGCTCGCGTCCATCATTTTCCAGGGCGTAATTTACCCCCCTGTAATCTGACGTTAGCCTCGTGGAGAGAAGTCAAAAATCAATGGCTGATCGGACCCACCCAGCTAGATCTTCTTCCTTCCCCCCCCCCCCCCTCCCCTCTAAGATGGTACAGCCGCTAATATAAATCTCCTAATTCTCGGTAATGACGTCGCACGGAGGAGTTGGCCTTTATTGCTAATTTCCGACAGCCAACAAGGCCTGAAGATATATTAAACTTAAAGGAGATATTACCATAATTCATCAGCGGATTTTAAAACTACATCCTAATAGAAGTAAGCCAGTTTACTGCATTGATTTCATGTAATAAAGTTGAAAAGATTTCTATCGTTTTTTTCTGTCTAATTTTTTTAGCTTAATTTTTTGATTCAATTTAGTTCAGTTTCCTCTAATTAGTTTTGAACTTCTGATGGATCTTCTTGAAACATAGTATGCATATTCGAGTACTAGGGTCGATCTAACTTGTGTATTTGAAATCTTTTCCAAACGACTCCTCGTCGTAATTAGTGGGAGAGGGTGACAAAAAAAAAAAAAAAAAAAACTCAAAATCTAAATAAATCTAAATTTATAAAAGAATCTAAACAATGGATTTCTATCCTATTTCTGTTGATATCTCATTGCCTGAAACAATTTAACGTTAAATCCTTCATCCTTTCTATGTGATTTGATACAATTAAAATTACCCCGACTTAGACAAAGGAAAATTGGTATTGTTTGTATTCAATTGATATTAGAATTTTAATACAAATGTACACTTTTTGCTTTTGTCATTTCCGTTAATAAAGAAGACAAAGAAATTTAAAAAAATAATATAGTAAAGAAAGTAGAGTTTAAGTTCAAAAGAAAGGAAATTTAACGTGCATGAATTAAGTGACAAAAACCACCAGTGCACAAACAAAAGGATTCTGGTTTTTGTCTCTTTGGCTTTAGGTTCTTATAAACTTCTTTTTTTACAATAATTTTGCACTTTCTTCAATAGTTGCTGAGTGCGTCCATATTTCCTTGTATAGAACACATTATTTGAGGAATTTATTTGATCTAAACAGCGATTTTTGATTATTCTTTTTTTTTTTTAACCATAGTTCGACATTAATATATTTACCCTTACGATACGCTATTTAGTCGCTACCACTAGAATTACGTTAATAATGAAGATCACACAGAACGAACGCTGGTTTCTATTCCAGAAAACTTAGAGAAGCTAAGGAAGACCGTTCGAAAGTTTTCATAACTAATAGTGAGGTATTAATAAAATAGTTTAAATCTACAGAAGGTAAAAAAAAAAGCACAGATCTGTTCTTAATATAAAGAAAAGAAAAGAAAAATGATTAATTAATTTATTTTGGGTAATTAAAATAAAAATCAGATACTTTTAATTTTCATGGTTTAATATTTTTAACATAGTTTTCTAAGATTGTAATGTGTGTGTGTGTGTTGTGTATATTCCTAATTACTTTTTGATCATTGGGTGAATTTCCGTGAAATTTCGCATCCATTTTTACGGATAAGTTTTTTGTATTTGAAAATTTTCAGTGTCATCCTTGCCGAAAAATTACTGCGTGACGGTGACGAAATTTCTTACAGAAAAGCATTCCAAACATTATGCGTAACATTATGTAACATTCCAAACATTATGTGTTAATGAATTCGGATATGATAAAATCTAATTAGATTTAGACTTCTTAATTTATTTGTTTTTTTTTTTTTATTTAAAGTGTTGTATTCAACAGATATTACAATTTTATATTTTATAAAATATAAAAACAAGAAAAAAAAGAACCAAAAAAAAATTGCGAGGTTTTAAGAAAAATAAACTTAAAGTTTTTTCAGGAACTTCATTTCATGTTATTTTTAGTAATCCTTTTAATCAGTGACGCGTGGTTTAATTTTTTTTTAAATCCGAAAATTTCGTCAATTCTTAAATTAAAATAGTGAGTTTCAAGACAGTGGTTTATCGATAATTGCTGGAAGAAGGTAGGCGTTTACTATAAATTCGGAATTACGTTCTTCCTATCTTATTCTCCTTCAGTTTAAGGTGAAAGCTTTGTAATTACTGACATAAATGCTTGAATTTTTTCTCACCAATTAAAGCGTATATTAAAATAAAAAACACTGATTAGTGGACATTTTTTTTTTTTGAAAAGTCTTACAACATCCATCTGATCTAGCTATCTGAGGACAAGATATCCATCTGACTCCAGAGTGGGCCCAGTAAGTAAGTGAGCCCTGGAGAAACTGGATCCAATCTTCGATCTCCGAAGGAAGGCGGGGATTTTTCCACGCTGAATTCTCCTCCAGATGGGTCCAAGGTCCACCCTGTAGAAAGGATACTGGGTTTCCTGAGAGTTGACATCGGGATGACCACCCAACCTCAACTGTCCCTTTGGTCACGAAACGCCGGGAGCCTTATTTCCTGCGATCCCAAGAGACTTCAAAGGTCTGTAGTGATACTTTAACATACTTCAACAAAATAATCAAAGATAAAATAACAATAACAAAATTATTAGCTTCAGATTTCTGGTTAAAAATGTTTTTGTTTTTTTTAAGAAAAAAGATAATATTTATTAAAAAAATACAACAGAATCCCCTGCTATCGCATATTGGATATATATCTTTCGATTTAAACGCCATTTTTTTTTTCATCTTTTACAGGAAGCAAATTTAACTTTTTGTATACATTTACTCCTGTTCATAATGAGTTATAACAACTGAAAGCATTTCTTTTTCTTATTTTTTTTTTTTTTCACAAAGGAATTATTTAATTCATATACGCAAACGAAGAAATATCTTGAAATATTGCAACGCTGCATTTTTTTACATGATTGAATGTCTTGGATCCCGCGTTTTTGAACATAGGCTATTCCCCTCTGTAGATCTACAGAATTCATTGAAATATTCAACTAAATGTAAATCGATTTGCGAACTCTTTAAAAATTTCAAGAATTTATAAATGAAATAATTAGAAAGAAAGTTATACATCGTAGATCAGTGAAGACAATTTTAGGTGAGGCTTTCAGAAATAAAATTGAAACAGCTTAGGAGAATCAAACATTGCTTCATTATTTTTCATATTGGAAAAGCTTGATAACTTCTTGTTAAACATAGTTTAAATCAAAAGTGCAAAATACATAGAAGTATTCATTTCAAATTCTTTGTTTTTATAATATTCTAATAATTGTTTTAACATGTGTGAATTAATTGCTATATATAAGAAATACTGCAAACACACCAATGTCTCATATTAAAAAAATGTATTTAAAAAGCATATATTTAGAATATACAATACGCTGAGTTCTATGGTCAGTTTCGAAGGCGTCGTAACTCCTCCATCATCAGCCAGGCTGATGATGGAGGACTTACGACGCCTTCGAAACTGTCCATGGAACTCTATTCGTATTGTATATTTTAAAATATATGTTTTTTTAAATACAATTTTTTTAATACGAGACATTGGTGTGTTTGCAGTATTTCTTATATATATAAATCTGTGTTTTTTGCAAGATATCTAAAGTTTCTTTTTCTAGGTTTGGTAAAGTACCATCCTGTGGTGATGTTAAAACTTCATTTAATTTCTGTCGGGTGTGAGAATTGACGTGTCCATGACAGCTGTTCCCACTGATGAATTGAACCGCTCTCTGGACACGTGGCATTGGGGGAGGGGGTTGTTCCTTTCTTCTACCCTCTTCCGTTCTAACAGTAGTATTGGACAGGAAGAAGGAATGCTTTGGCCACCATCTGTAAAACAGAATTCCAGAAAGCAGCCTTTAACCATAATACGAAATGTATAATAAGGAAATTTCAAAAGGATAAGGATATAAGGAAATCGACTTTGTCTTTTATTCTTTCTTATGCGGACTTTCTTATGTTCTCACTTGCAAATTGTTGTTGACACATTGCAAAATGCTATTTTAGGATATTTAACAAAATCTCTCTCTCTCTCTCTTTTTTTTTTTTTTTTATCATGGACATAAAAATCAAATACCCGACATAAAGCGAGCAATTCTTGTAAATTTTATCTTGAAAATCAGCCTAAGGATTTTGACGAAATGGGTGCGAGAAAGCGATTTAGCTATTATAGGTCTCGACTTCGCGAAAACTTATAGGGGATAAATGATTCACGTGTGACCTGGGTTCCAAGTTTTTGTTTACAGTATTCTTACTTTACTTTCGTTTAATTTTATTCTTAATAAATTCGTGTTCGTGTTTTTACGTGTAATAAAATAATAATTTTACTTAATAATATTTTTTTTAATTTTTTCCTTTCAACGTCGCGTTAATTCATTACGGAACTATCCATTTCTCCGAAAGGGGATTAAATAACCAGCTGATTGTCTATAGTGTTCTTACTTTGATTTCGTTTTATTTTACCGTCTACCCTTTGTTTTCCAGGTACTTAGTATTTAATTGTAGTTCCATGAAAGACTCATGCCCAGGTGCACCAAACTCCAGTTAACTTTGATGACTGCTTTTTGGACGTAGCTAAAATTATTGGGGGGTGCTGCCTATGTTTAAAAAAAAAATTTTAGCCTTCGTTTTACAATTGTGTGAAAGGAAACAAACATGTATAAAAAGAAAATTTATTCAGAAACTTGATAAGTTTCTTTTTATACGTGTTTGTTTCCTTTCACACAATTTTAAAACGAAGACTAATTTTTTAAAAAAAAACAAAACATAGGCAGCCCCCCCCACTAATTTTAGCTACGTCCAAAAAGCAGTCATCAAAGTTAACTGGAGTTTGGTGCACCTGGGCATTAGTCTAGAGGAAATATGAAAAGCAAAAAGACTTAACATAAAAGTAAATTAAATTAGAAGACAATATAGAATGAAAAGAATAACTGAATTTTAGTCAGAATGAAAATTTTTTCTTAACATAACTGGTTAAAAATGAAGAATATATTGATACTCAAATTTACAAAAACGCACTCTACCGGTTTCTTCAATGGTTTTATTGATTTCTTCAGGCATAATCACAAGCATTAATAAGATTCACATCTTTTAAATTAACAGAAAGAAAGTTTACATAATAACAAAAAGAAATAGGTTACTTCTACATCTGTATATATTTACTTCTACAGTTAAGAAATAAAAAAATAAACCTAAGTTGATCCATTTATGGAACTTGATTTTATCTTTTACTTATTGTAATCTTACTTCCGACTAAAGAACTCGAAATAAAATATATGATTATAGTAAAATAGTTTATTCTGTTTAAATATCATGATTTATTTCAGAATAATTAATGTGATTTGATTATGATTTTGTGTTTTTTCTCTTTTAATTTTGTTCTTTTTTGTGTAATATAGCTTTAAGAGAAACGAGAATAAAATACTATAGAAACGAATGCTTTATACATTTTTATGTTTATTTTTTGCATTTTGTATATCACTAAAATGTTTAAAGTAATATAAAACAACCATACAATACTTTACTCTGATGTATGCTGTAAAATAGCGTAATCGAATATCGCATGTGTAGAAGGGCTCAAAAAATGGGAGCTTGTTACTTTTGAAAACACTCCAATTGGACTAATATGTAGGGATAATAACTTGTGTTTTTTTCAGCATTTAATCTGCAAGGTTGTCGCTGACTGTCATTTTTTGCTGAATGTGAAGAAAATTTTGATGGTAAATGTTATGGCTCATCGGTCGTGTAGTAGCTGAGATACTACGTCATCATCCGGAAACTACTAAATTCGACTTTAATTAACAAAAATCAAACATCCAAGCTTAAATCAATTTGAAAATGAATTTATTGAATAGGAATTGATTGTATTCAGCGTCTTAAACTACATATAGAAAAATTTTGTAATAAAAATTTTTATCTTTAAATTTAAAACTCAGCTACAGAACGGAGAAAGATTCGGAAGTGATTAAGCTGTGTGCTAATCCAGGCAATAAAACGTGGGAGAATGGAACTCGTCAAGGAATATTTGAATATTCTCTACAAAATCCTAGCTATTAATTTGACTGTGCTGCCCTCTTTCGTCACGTTTAAGAGGTACTTTGGCGAGATTAGGATTTCAGTATAAATTTTGAGGGCAATTTCTTAAGTCCTTTGATCAGATGCGAAATTCTACAACGCCCTTAAAATTTAACGTTTACTTTGAATTTCTCTAATGTGTTTCATCTTCTGTTCAGTAGAAAAACAGAAAGAACATTTCCAAAAAAATGTTTCTCTGTTATTCGATAATTTATTAAAAAAATCTTCACATAGTTATACGAATGTTATTATTTATGCGCTTGCTTAGAGAAGAAATTTATTTTAATTTCTATATTCGAATCCAATATATTGGTTATTTTAAAAATTAACGAATAATAATTAAGACATTATAATTAAAATTTGCATTATTACAAGAGTGGCTAACGATTAAGAAAGGAATGCACCTTTCAATTTATATTTCTAACAAAACAAAGCTTTTTTATGACATTAAGTGACAATCATCTCTATTATTAAAAGAAAAGTTAATTTTTTCTGGCCCTATATCCTCTGACACAGAAATTCAAATAAGGTAGCAAATGTTAGATCAAATGCTATTGAGGATGCTCAAATTTTCCTTTTTTATCAACGTGGGTTAACCGGACATCCAGAGAAATCCCAGATCTCCGAGTCGGTCTCCCAGACGCGGTTGTGGTCACGCGTGTGAGAAAATGATCTCAGAATCCAAGATCACGTGATCTTAGATTTGCTAGTTTCGATTAAACAAAAATCCTTGCTTTTAGTTATTTCTAAACATTTTAGTTCATTGTTTTATAGTGCAATTTGTCCCTCCCGGCATCTCTGCAAAAATTTCAATTTTGTATAATTTCTATATAAGATATATATATATATATATATATATAATTCACTACATGATTCATCTCATATATATGATTGTAAAATTTATATTACTTTGAAATATATATATTTGCTGTTATTTATTTATTATTTTATATATATTTTTTTAACTTTATAGCATAGTAAGACCAATTGAGTATAACTTAGTACATAATTAATATAATTGTATATGACATATATGTTACAATACACACATGTTCCATTTCTTTTTATAGTCACGTAATCTTCATCAAATCCTGGCTTCGATACTGAACTTTCGCATTTCAAACTGAATTTGGTCATTAGTTTATTAAGTAACTTATCAGGTATTAAGATACTCTTATTATCCTTTAGCCTTTAGACCTATTTATCTACTGTATTTTTACTTCAGTGAAATATGTTTCACAATTGAGTGATACTCACTCACGGTTTATCTCTCAGGACTTGTACAATATCAATGCTATGATGCTAAGGCCCTTTGTTTTATATGTAAATTGTGATTAGGATTACCCTTTAAGGAGAATGTTCGCTTGAAGAAAAGTCTGTTGAATACCCAAAACTTACTCAGTCAATCAGTCTAATTGTGTTTGGGGCAAAATTTCTTAAATGGAGATAGATCTTGAAATTCTTATCGCATATTTTTAAAATTTCACTTCAGTCAATGTTCCATTCATTTATTGAAATTTCTCTTAGTTTGAGAAGAATCCCATTGGAAGTCAGTGACATGGATTTACGCCTCTATCCTTTATAAATCTAATTTAAGAGGAGTTTCTGGTAGAGCTGTCAAGCAGATTTTAACTTGTTGCGTTTAATTTTATTTGTATTTATAATATAGAATTTCTAGACAAATGTACATAAATGTTGTCTAGAATTGAACTTTCCAATAATTAATTTTATCGTATTTAGAATATTTACACATAAAATTTAACGGTCTTATATTTAGGTAAATGCCAATGTCAAAGGTCAACAGTTGATAATTTTGTTTTTGAAAATTCATGGATATTTCATGATAGGACTTAGATCTAGTTTTCAAGATATTAAATAATGAATGACTGTAGGTAATGAAAGTTTTCTGTATTATACAAATATTATAAGGAAGAAAATTGTTTTACTCTTAGGTTTCTCAAATGAGATATATACGGGATTCTTCTTTTGTAATATTTATTCCTCTACATTAAACTGGCTTTAAAGTTAAACTAAAGTTATTAGAATAAATATTTTTAGTTATTATAATAAAATTTAAATTTTAGTTGGTGAAGTTATTAAAAATACTGATTTTGATTATATTTTTTTCTCTTTGTTCTTAGGTTCTGTGTGAGATTTCAAGGTAGGAAATGAAGCTTGTTAATTCTTTTTATTTTATTTTATATATTAAAAAAAGCTCCTCTTTTACGGTAGCTTCATTAACAGCTTATTTAATACTGAATTTCGCCGAAGTTTTCCACCCGAAATGTTTCTTCTACGTTTCCTTGGCCATCGAGCAATTTCATCATCGCTTTTTTTTCTTTCTTTCCTTTTTTTTTTTTTATTCATTCGTTCCTTCGTTCCTTTCCCATCCCCTCTCCTCCGCTCCCGTCGGCGTTGATATATAATCTTTCAACAATGGAGACCTCCTCGTATCTCGCCGAGGCCTGGCCTGTCATGTGGCATCTAGCTGGCGGCCGGGCACTCTGCCCTCCCCCATCCACTAGAACCGAGCCTCGTGCGCGCCCGCCTATTAATCATGCTCCCCGCCGGCACTCGCGGTGCGTGCAGCGGAGGTGGCCATCCTTCCCCCTTCCCCGGCCGCGTCGCTTAAGCTTCCCGGGGATTAAGGCGGTATTTACGGCCCCACGGTCTCACTAGAGCGTAATCCTCCGAAACGCGACGATCCGTTAGCCCTCTCCTCCCCTCCTCCCCCTCCCACCGCACTCTTCCCGCCGCCATCCCTCTCCCTGTGGACTGGAATTTGCA
>JAFIDM010010028.1:59714260-59725884 GCA_023159025.1 Thereuonema tuberculata | reverse complement strand
GGTGGGCAATTTGTGGGGGTTTTAAGTCCTCTGGGTTCTCGACGCTCACCTCTCCCTGCTTCCCATTTGGCAAAGTCCAAACGCAGCGGGGGTCCCCCTTCACTCATGAAATATGCATGAGACAGCCCCCATGCCCGTATGACCAGCGCGGCGCCTCTCTAGCCAATACCAGCATGCCTCCGTGACAGCGGATCGTACAATGGAACGAGCGGAGGGGGGAGGCCATTGTAAAGGGAACACGCGGCCGATGTGCAAATCACGTGACCGTGTAATGTGGCCGCTGTCTATTTCCCCCCCCCCGTCCTCCCCTCCTCTCCAGGGCCACCCACCCTTGCAATATGCAACGTAACGCCTTCAACTTTTCGGTCTGTGTTGGAACAAAGTGAGAACTTTTCCGAAACGCCATCTTGCAAAACTCAAATGAAAAGAAGATATTACAAAATGCAAATGGCTATTCTCTATAATAGATAATAGATATAATAGATTGTTAGAACTTCAGTTTAAATTACGTTTTACTTGTTTTATATCTTACTTTAAACAATTCTTAATTACTGTAGAGAAAATAGATATAAACATTTGTAAGTAAGACTAATTATTTAACAGTACCTTCTTGAATTTCGTCTTCCATCTTCAATTTTTAACAAAAAGATAAATGAATTTATTATAGTTTGATAATAACAATTAAGACAATCTAATATGATGAATATACTTTCTCAAATTGTCTTTGCATGATCTTAACAAAAGTTCCAAAGAAGTTAAAGTCTAATTTCTTAAAAATGCTACTTCTTAAATTTCTTTATTATTATTATTATATTATATTGTATTATATTATATTATATTACTTAACTCCAGAACCCGTTTGGTAGGGATTCTTATCCTTAGTGGGACTGAAATATAATTTTAAATAATTAAGAAAATAAAAAAAATAAAAATTATGTAAAAGTTTAAAATCTTGGGTATCCAAAGTACCATTTTATTTTTTAAAGTATAAAAAAAAGTGCAAGACAGTTAGGGATATGTGCTTGTATCCATAAATTTCCGTGTTGTGTTGTGTTGTGTTTATTATTATCTGCCTCTTCTCTGATTAATGTCCGGTTTTTAAAGAGAGCTATGTAAATCTAAAAGAGCTAATTTTATTACAATTGGTATTAAATTAATCTGAGGATAAAGTTAAAGATTGGTTTATACTGAAGCAAGAAGTAGTAGAAATACAGAATACGAAAACATTTTACCATAAGCTATAAGAAAACTCCCACATTAGACAGCTATTTTCTGTGTCCCACAGCCATTGCAAAACATGCTTTCTTTTAGGGTCTTGTCTTCTGAGGCACTCCTTCCATGATAGTAAAGCCTCTTCGCGACCAGACGACTACATTCTTCGGCTTCTCACTTTGTTTTAAAAGGAAAGTTGAAAGATCAGCAGTATTTCCCCCTAAATAAAAAAAAAAACCTGCTCCAAAGATTTTGGTTCAAGTACAGAGTTTTCTCCCTAGTCTTTCTTGACTTGTATTACATTCCATATTTGAAATTCAGTACATTTAAATACGACACACTGTACATCATGTAGTATTTATATACAAATTTTGTGCAATGGCTGACTTTGCTCACTCATTAACTCATTCTAATCCGTTAATGATGAATTGAGTCTTTAAACTCTGCTCAAATTCTTCCAAAATGACGATCTTCTGAGATTTTACTGAGGTGCCTACAATTTTGATTTTTTTTTTTTTTTAATGTATTGGATTTGTGTAATTTATCTCCTTTTCTTTTTTCCCGCCAGCCTTGCATATATTGGGTACTCTATTGGGTATTCCTTGAACATGTCCAAACCAGTGAACTTTGCTTTCCATGAATTGCGTAAGTCACTGTAATTTAATTCTTATTTTTTCATTTGTGTTCATATCTTTCCATGTAGTTCTATTTCATCTTCTTAAACGTTTTAATTCAAATGCCTCATTTTTTGTTTCTTGTTTTGCTTCTTTTAATGGCCAGGTTTCTAATGCATAGATTAGGGTTAGTACTGCTATAGCTTTACACGATTTTATTATTATATTTTTATTACTTTTCCAGATTTTATTTTTAATTAAACTAACTTTTAACTATCAAAAATATAAACACTTAAAAACGAATGTTTAAAACAACAGCATTAGCAGTAGGAAATCATAATACTAGCTGTACCCGGCATGCGTTGCAATGCCACTCAAAGAAAGAAAGTGTTTTACTTCTGTTCACTGAAGTTCTTTTGGATACACAATATTTTTTGTTTTTCCGTCTGGTGCATACACGAATAAATCAGAAGGTTTTTCCGACGCGTGAGCAGGCCACATACAGCTGTCCATGTGTGAATCATGGATTTTCCAAATTTAGTCCACACACTTGTAGCGATTGTCCCTGTGCTTTGTTGATGGTCATTGCAAATGCGAGTCGCAAGGGAAACTGCAAACGTTGAAATCGAAAATACACTCTTTTGTTGAAACGACTTGCGCACCAGATGTTGTAAAATGGTTCTACTAATTCAGAAACCTTCGCGGGCGTGCGCACAACAACTCACCAAAGTTCCACCGCAATCTGAAGAAGGTATAGGAATCATACGGGACAAACAAACAAAGAAACATTCATTTTTATATATATTAAGATTTCAAATTTGTATGTTGCGCTGTTCTAGAGATACGACTAATGTTCTAGAGTGCTAGGAAATCAATGTCCTTATATACCATTCAAATCTGTGTGTTGCGCTATTCTAGAGTTACGACTAATGTTCTAGAGTTCTAGAGTAATAACTTAGTTGAAGGAATTTCAGTTGTAAAATAAGGGCTAGCTCGGACTTGTTACTGATTTAGGATACAACACACATATAAGTAAATAGCGATCTTGCAATTTTAGAGAACCAAACACTTCAACCTACTCCTAAACAGTAATGAAAGCAGTCACCTATGCTATTTCGCTCATCTGAATCTCAGATTAGTAATGAGAAAACTGTGAAATTATTATAATTATGCAGTGGAAATAATTTCTGTTAACAAATTTTGTTTAAGTGGAACTGATTTGGGTGTATTGATATCTTATTCAAAAGAACTAAACACTTGTACACAGAGAACAATCAAGGAATGACTTTAAAGTTAGCCTACAAAGAAATGCGCTATCATTGATTGTTATCTGCAGTGTATGATCAGATACCTTTTGTTACAAGTGATATGCAAAAGAAGAAGGCAAAAAATGTTCCGAATCTGGTAAGTGTGCCGCCATGATGTCCACAATTAAAGAGACAAAAGTGTTAAGCAATATACTCGATATGAACCCGTTGGAATAAAATCTATCAAGATTCTCTTTAAGTAGATAAGGTTTCTAGATAAATTATCAGGTTAACATAACTTTAGGGTTCAAATCAAATAATCTGTCATGCTACATGGTCGTAAAGATGGTATTGCATCGAAGGACTGTACGTTCCAATTGATCGCCATTTTGGATTAGTGTTATGGGCTCAAGGCAGATCATTCAACGACGTACTACTATAAAGAAACTACAAGTAGGAATATTTTAGATAATTATTTCGCGACCACAGAAATATATAAAAGACAAGGAACAATTATTGGAAAACGATAGTTTTTGCTTAAATAGAAAGAAACCCCGAGGAACTAAGTAAATCTTAAAAAAGTGTATATATTTGTTTAATAAGAAACCAACATTAATTATTAAATGAGGTTCATAATTCCAGTTAACGACTCTGACTAAGTGAATCCATCATTTAAAATTAACTTAATATTATTATGTTTCTTTCACAAAAACAAACAAAAAAGAAAAAAAAAAAAGGATTTTTCTTACATACCATTCGTTATTTAATAAAATGCTACTCATTTGGTTGTACGTTCTGGTGTCAGTCCAAATAAAGTTTTGTAGGCACAATAATTCAAACAATAACATAAATCAAATCTTAAATTTTAATAGTTTTGTATATATTGTTTAAAACTGTTTATATTTCATTAATTTGGAATTTTAAATTTATTTAATTAATTAAAAACCCTGAAAAGTCAAAGAGTTAATGATTTTTCATATATCTTACTAATGAAATTATAATTCAAAGAGTTAAATATTAACGTCTAACCCTGATGAAGATGCTTTTGGTTGCGACAAATTCATAAGAAGATAATCTAGTATGGTTAATGTCTGTTATGTTAACAATTTGCAAAATATATGAAATTCTTTACTAAATTTTATTATTAATCGTGCTTTCCATACAATTATATCTCGATAGATCAACAATTTAAAATTGATGTTTATCATAAATCTTCTTTTGTTTAGTAAAAAT
The DNA here is from genome assembly GCA_023159025.1 of Thereuonema tuberculata. Taxonomy (NCBI): domain Eukaryota; kingdom Metazoa; phylum Arthropoda; class Chilopoda; order Scutigeromorpha; family Scutigeridae; genus Thereuonema; species Thereuonema tuberculata. The sequence goes on along the minus strand of JAFIDM010010028.1, from coordinate 59,721,578 downwards.
ACTTTAGTCATTTTTATTGTCATCTACTTTCTTTTTTTTTAATTCCTCTTTTTTGAAGTTAATTTTACATTATTATATATAAGAATAAAAGTTTAACATGTGTGAAAAAAAATATTGATTATTAAAAAAACAACACACAAAAAGTGGATCAAAAAGTTTTAAAATATAAGTTTAAAATATGTTAAGTAATAAGTTACTATATAAGTTAATATATCTAAAATATAGAGCTTTCGGGCTCCTGCGCGGTAGCCCCTCATCAACACTCCTTATTTCAGCATTTATTGCACACAGTTTAATTTTTTCAACTACAAATGAATTTATTTATTTATTTCAAAAATTTTGAATAAATTACAATTGATTAAGCATGAGACATCTTAGTATTTCAATTGAAACTGACAAACTTTTCTTCACAGTTTTTGTCTGTTAAAACGGCTCGGCGGATTTCCTGAAAATTTGATAAATTTCTTATTTGTAGTCCAACTACAATTGCGCATGTTTACTAGAGTCCTCTCCCCTATCGCTACTTACTTCGTTCCCACTACGAGACGGGTATTTGAGCGTATATCTAGTAATACGTTCTTATTTGATTGTAATATTTTAATTAGCTGAGATTCCATTCAACGTTTACCGCTAGAAAATGCTGCTTTAGTTTTTTCTAATGTCTTTAACCTTTGTTTATTAATTTACATAAATTTGAATTAGACCTACTTTTTTCAGCACTAATTTCCATTGATTTCCATATTTTACTTGCTACAATGTTCATCCACAATGTTCGCCATGTAAGATACACGGCTTTTACTGGTTTCGGTCCTTTACAAAATTCAAGAATCCAATACAGGCAGTCCTCGTTTTACGACGGTTCAATTTACGAGGATTCAGATTTACGCTGGTGTAGAATTTAGGCCAAAAGGAGGAAAAATATATTTTAAAATATAAAAAATGCGAAAAAAGAAAAAAAGTAAATTTCTAGAGCGAAAATGCAGCCATAAACGGTGAACGCAGTCAACTTTAACATCAGTACTTAACCTCCGCCCATTCGGTCCACGTGGCTCCTCCTTTCCTCACTTATATGTAGCTCGGTCATCTCAGGCATTGATTGCATATTTGAATGCTGTGATAAATACAATTAATAGTGATATAAGTTTTTAAAAATAAATAATACACACATGTTTGGATGTACCCTGACACACTTACACATTATGTATGTATATAGGTATGTATGTATGTAATATTTAAGTTATTATTTATTATTTTATGTTAATTTAGTACGCCTGTGGAAGTACGTAAATATTTTACATTACTTTTAGTCGTAAAAACTTATATTAACATGATTTAATTAAATAAAAAACAATATATTTTTGGATGTGTGGAATGCATCCTCCCTGTTTACATTATATAATGGCTTCGTTTTACGTCGATTCCATTTACGATTTCACTGTAGGAACGCAATCCGGCTTAAGGAGAAACTGACTTTGCCTGCAATTACCTATTTCTATTCATAGATGGCGCTATGTGCTTTCGGTGGGGGAGATCAATATCTCCCCTACAGATAATCTCTTTTCCCTCCCTTTAATTATTACTATTCTAATTGACTAACAGGGATTATATTCTAATGGACTTTCTTTGAAGGGGTTGAGTTTCAGTTGACTGATTTCGGTGTTCTAGGAATTGTCAAAGGAAGTAAAAGAGGAATTTCTCAGCCGAAGGCGCTTTTCCTTTCCCCTCTTTTCGAAAATTTGTAAGTTGAAAAGTTACTCCCAAGTTCTTTTTTTTTTCTGCTAAATATATATTTTCAGAATTATTATATTGGCAACCAATTAAAATATAATCAAACGTTTTAATATTAAAATTAATAAAAATTCTAAATTCTAAATTAAGCATCGTCTTTCATTAGAGCATATTATAAGAAATATATTTATGATTCAGACTAGTAACGCAAATTTAATTAATTTCTTCTGAAATTGAATAAAAGTCTATGCTTTGTATTCAACAGATACGAAAATTAACTTATAAAATTCATGTATTTGAAAATAGAATGTACATTATAATATTAATTCAGCCAAAATCCCATAATTACAAAATTTGAAAATTCTTATTCACAAATCTTACTGGCAAAAGCTTGCAAAAGAAAAGTCCTATTTGCAAAACTTGCAAAAGTCTTTATATATAAAAAAAATTATTATTCTATCAACAAAACATTTACGAACATTTAAATCTAGAGGGAAAAAAAAATACTGAATAATTTCTCAAAAACTTTTCCGTTTTGCATAAAGCATAAAAATACCATTATTTTCATTATAGTAAAGCTCTTTGTTATATATTAAAATAAAAATATATTTTTTCCTTCTATTTTGTAATGGAAAAAACATTATTTATTCAAAAAATAAAATTACATCCAGTATCCTAATAACGAAAACTAAAAATAGTTTAAGTTTAAATTTTTTAACAATACATGCAAAAAATTATTGAAATCCATTTGTAGCAGTCGGAAATTTCCCCAGTTGAGTTAACCATGCAACAATACTCCTGTTGCGTTGTAACGTGGATGATAAACTCAATTCTTGCACAAATCCAATTTTTGGGGACGTAAACTCGCGCGCGCACTATTTTTAAATAAAATATAGATTTTGGTATATCTTTTTAAGATCAAAAAACATACAAATAGTTTAATAAATATAAATGGTAATCGTAATGAAAACTGCGTGATAGTAAATGAAAAAAATTGTAAGTAGACAATGAGAGTTTTGTGTTAGTTCGACACAAATTTGTAAAGATAAATTAACAACAAAATACAAAATGAAAATATTTTTGTAATATTTTTGGAATATCACTTTAGTGATTTAGACAGAAATTTCTTCCATCATTATAGAATGTTAAAGAAACAGGAATATTATTCTACTAATAAAAGTTTTCAGTAGAAAGAATTTAATATATACAAAATACAATATAAATATATTTTTAATGTTTTTCAGATGGTGTACCGTTACAAAGTGAAAAACATAAAATTTTTAAATTACCTTTCTTATTGAAATACTACTTTATAAATAGGCTAAATATCTACTTACATTCCACAATAATAATATAAATTATATAATTTATTTACAATTAATTTATAAAAATATTTACAATTATATTTACAGCTGAATCTCTATACATAATTGCCATTCCAAAATATACATTCCTGTACAAACAAATTTAATAGCAACTCTATTTTATTCCCCCCCCCCCCCAAAAAAAAAAAAAATCCATTACCAAAAACATTACTGAAAAGTTAAAAGACCAAGATTAACAGAATTTTTTAGAAGAAATAGAGAAATTTCAAAGAGAAACAAGAAAGACAGTTACAAATATAAATAATGAAGAATTAGAAATTTTGAGACAAATTGGTAACGACAAAAAGTTATATATTTCGAAATCAGACAAAAGTAACCATATGATTATTATGGATAAGGATGAATATGTTTCTAAATTAGATATTTTGGTTCAAGACAAAGAACATTACACTGAATTGCAGGAAGACCCAACATTTCCATTATATATTAAAGTAAAAAAATTAGTAACGGTCATGAATAAGAATGGTGTTATTAGCTATAAACAAAGCCAAGAAATCATGAAGGAAGCTTGTAGGACCCCCACCTTGGAAGGAAGATTAAAAAATCATAAAGACAACATGCCTCTGAGACCAGTAATTAATGCATATGGCTCACCGGTTCACAACTTGGCTAGATATGCAAATAACATTGTAAAGACTTCAAATTACCCAGAGAAGATGTACCGGTAATTGTTAAGAACTCAAAAGACTTAATTAATGAGATTGGACATTTCTTTAATAATACTAAGAAATTTTACATGTTTTCTCTAGATGTAGACAACATGTACACAAATATCCCTGTAAATGAAACTATGATGATTTTAGAAAGTTTAGCTTTTGAGAAAAGGGAAGAATTGAAGAAATTTAAAATGGATTATGATGAATTGATAGAATTAGTAAAACTAGTAACTGAGAACACATATTTTAAACACCAAGATAGGATTTTCAAACAAGTGAAAGGTTTCCCTATGGGGGTCACCTTTGTCAGGGACATTGTGCAATATTTATATGTAATTTTTTGAACAAAGATTATTGAAAGATACTAAATTTAGAATGGAATATTATCGCTATGCAGATGATATACTTATATTATGGTTCGGGACAAAAAGGCAATTTAGTAATTTTTTTCAGTGACATTAACAAGAGACACAAAGACATACATTTCAAAATGGAAGAAGAAATCAATGACTCATTGAATTTTCTTGATCTGAAACTAAAAAAAAAAGGATAACAAAATAACAATGAAGCATTACATTAAAGATTATAAAAGTGACCATATTTTAAAATTTGATTCTGGGCACAATATGAAAATAAAAAGGAATTTAATTTAGAATTATTTAATTAGAATTGATAATAATACCAGTAATGAAGAAGATTTTAATATAGGAGTAAATGATATGAAATCAAAATTAAAAAAGAATGGTTATACTGACAGATTCATAGATAGTTCAATAAGAAATTATAATAAATTTAAGATAAAAGAATTGGATCAACATAATGAAAATAGATTTTTCATTCCGTATCTGAATAAGAACAGCTGGAAATTAAGAGAAATTGGTAAAAGATATGGAGTAAACTTAAATTTTGAATATAGAAATAAGTTAAAAAATATTTTGTGTAAAAAGATAAATAGCACTGAAATGGGTGTTGTTTATAAATTAGATTGCCTGAATTGCGATTCGTTCTATCTTGGGGAAACGAAAAGAACAGTTCAAGAACGCATGGGTGAACACGAATATTATATTAGACAAAATTAGTAAAGGAATCAGAAATTGCTGAACACTGTAAAGACAAGCAGCATTGTATCAATAGTGAGGTAAACATTTTATATAATGAAACAAATACAAAAATTAGAAAGACAATAGAAAGTCTATGTATCCGAAATTCGAAAGAAAAAAATCTCAATAGATATGATGGAGTTAAAGTTTGTGAAAATTTGGTAAAATTGGCTAGAGAAATGATAAACAATAAAAAAATAATTTGTTGCCGATATATTTTTTTTTTTTGTAGTATATTTTCTGTTTATATATACATTTGGGAGGACAAAACGATTTTTTTAAAAAAATTTATTATTATTACTTTGGCTTTTATCGGCCATTTTGTACATGAGGGTCGACCGTTTTTGGTGTTTTCAGAGGTTAGCGATAAGTTAAATAACTTTTTTGTTTATTAAGATATCAGCTTGAAACAAAAACCATCTTATTCTAAATAAAACCATCTACAAATCATGTTATGACCAAAAATGTGTTAAGTTGTAAGGAAATAACCTAAAAATTAATTAGAAAAATGTGTTTTCGATTAGAATAAATTGAAGATTTAGGGAATTTTTTTTCCAAGAAGGGATTGAAACACAACTTTAATGTTTTTTCCCCTTAAAAGTATAAGAAAGAAGAAGACTTAAAAAAAATTTGATAACTTTTAAATGCCACCTTTAGGTTTTACAGGCCTTCAAATATTGCAATTTGTCCAAAATTCCGATTTTCAAACAGGCATATCTCCAATACGGGCTGAATCAAAAAATCTGAAATTTTCAAAAAATACTCTTCTAGTATCTGGTAATAACCACATGAAATTTTATCATTGTGTTTTAATCAGAAGTTTTTTTTTAATTAAAGAAAAAAGCTAAAATACACAGTACGACGCACATTGACGCGGACTTGTAAAGTGTTAAAACATTAAAAAAAACACATCTAATAAATTAAATAAATAATAAAATAAACATTTTTTTTTTTTACTAGAGGAGCATTTTTTTTAATATATCTTCAGTCAAATGTTTTTGAAAGCGGTGAACAGTCGCGGTCCTGTGGTCCAAATATCACTTTTAACAGAAAGGCTTTCGTGGCTGATAGCACCATCATGCTGCTCATACAAGGGTGCAAGGTAACTTGAGGAATACTCCAATAATAGTAGCTCTGGATTTGTAGCTCTATCTCACACCTAAAAATTTTCAGATGTGCAAAATCTTACAGCCCACAATTTTCATATTTGCAAGATCTGATTTACAGCCCAAATCCAACAATTACAAAATTTGAAAATTCTTATTTACAAAATCTTACTGGCAAAAGCTTGCAAACGAATAGACCTATTTGCAAAAACTTGCAAAAGTCTTTATACAAAAAAATACTATTCTATCAACAGAACATTTACAAAACATTTACGAACATTTAAATCTAGAGGGAAAAAGAAGTTTAATGAATAATTTCTCAAAACTTTTCCGTTTTGCGTAAAAGCATAAAAATATTATTATCATTATAGTAAAGCCCATTTATATAGATTAAAACAAAAATATATATTTTCCATCTCATCAATCTATTAAAATTCCACAACGATATTTCGCGGAAAACTATCGTTCCGCTTTGTCAAGTTCTTCGCAAAATAAAAATAACAATAATATATACTAATAATAATGTCAACAATGTATATGAAAATGCTATGCAGTAGCTGTTCATTTTGTTTTTTGATATTCATTATTATTCGAATGTCTATTTATTTAAATTTCTCTTCTTTGTGTAAATGATCACATTTCCAGAGTATAATGCGACATTATGTTTTGCTTTTTTCAAAGTTTATGAAATTATTGAATCATAATAGTTTAATGTACACGACACTATGAATTGCGAAGTAAACATTGTTGATTTTCAAAGTAAATAAAATAAACATAAATACATGAATAAAAGAAATCACATAGTATATAGCATTACTTAGTGTCTTGCCAAAATAATAAAAATAAGGTTTTTCCAAAAAACATAGTTTTGAATTTACTTAATTTATTTAAATTTAATTTTATATTTTTGGAAGAAAATTTGAAATTGCCCGATGACTCAAACGAAGGTACAATTTCTCGAGTTTCCTGTTTTAACCCTTCAACCTTGGAAGGGAGGGGGAAATTTCTCCCTCCAACATTCTCCCCAACAGGTCCTTAGGGAGATAATAAATTACGCTTGATTGACAGCTACAAGTCTAAAGCCGTCTAGAAATGAAAAAAGGAACTAAAATTTCGCTAATACATAAATATCTCAATAAATAATGAATATTAAAAAAAAAGAAAAATGTCAAAAGATTCAGCAATAGATTTAGCTTCGTTTTATCTAAACAGAATCCCAAAAAATTATTCGACTGTTTCAAAAAAAAATCATTTGTCAAACTCCATTGTCAAAAAAATCCTTTTTTTTTTTTTTTTAAATTAAACAAAGGCATTAATGACAAAAGTGTTTAGATTAAATTTTC
>JAFIDM010010028.1:59635825-59691042 GCA_023159025.1 Thereuonema tuberculata | reverse complement strand
TGATCATAAATTAAATTCTTTAAAATTTTTAAGATTTAATAACATAATTTTGAAAAAAATTCTTGAATGGAGAGAGTTGAATAATGAACAAAACAATAACCATTGAACGTACGATAGTTATAATAATGATAATAATAATAATAATAGCCTTCAAATTCTTCTGAAAGTGCATTTTGATGCGGGGGGGGGGGTCTGATGACATGTCCTCAAAATGATTGGTGGGAGATGACCGGGGAGTTCGGCGGCAATTCTTCATCTCTCGCCCGAAGCCAACTCGCTGCTTTCCCGGTAAACTTTTCTTCTCTTCGGCGGGAGTCGTTGTTTGCCCGGCAATGTGTGTTCAGCGGCGCCAGCGGAAAAGTGGATCGCCCACGCATCTCTGTGTAGTAGCGGCAACAGTGGTGGGCGAAATGACAGGATTTTGCCGCTGTAAATTAAAAATCGACCAAAAAAAGAAATCTCAAAAGACTTTTGTTGAAAGTTTGACAAATGTTTTTTAAACGAATTCCCAAAGTTGTTGTTTTTTTTTTATTTTGTTCAAATGTATTTTAAGATAAAAATGTTATTGATGTTATAGAATTTTTAGACATTTTTTAAGACATTTAGAATTTAAATTGTAATTACAAATAAATCTCGAAATAGTCAATTTTTTTTTTGTTTATAATTATTATGAGCCCGGAGACTGCGAGTAAGAGATTTGTAATTGATTTTTAAGTTAAAACAAGATAAATAAGGCTCCAGGCGTTTCGTGACCAACTGGACCATGGTTCGTGAGATCGGTTTGTTAGCACGATATAAAGGAAAGGCGGTACCCATTCTACAGAGGGCTGGGTGGACTCTAGGAACTGAAAGGGAGGAGAATTAAGAGTGAAAATCCTGACAAGTAAAGCTATTTTCAATGCTAAGTAGCTCAGAAAGCTCAATATGATGCGAAAAAAAGCTGTTTCTAAAAAGATATATAAAGCCTGCTATTAAAAAAACAAAGAATTTGCACTTTACTTTTTGAAAAGATAAAAGTAACGTTGTATATTAATGTTTATTATTGTGTGAAGAAAACACGCAAAGTTACCACTACCGTAGTGCTAAAGCCAACACTAGGCAAGATATTTACAAGATTTATTCAAATTTTCTCAACATTTTATAGGTTTGTTTTTTTTTTCATTTTTATTTTAGACAAAGTTTGGAACCCTTAAAAAGAGATGTCCTGATTAAATTACAGTCATCCGTGTTTTCCCGGATAGAAAACCGTCCTCTGAAATGCTGTTGGCTAAATGTAAGATACTATGGAGATGCAACTCGTAAATGGAAATAACTTAGGTCCAAGAAAAGACACAAGGGGGATAAGAGTCGTGGGTAAGGGGGGGGGGGGTACTGAGAAATAAAGGTTCTCTTATCTGGGTTGCTTGGAGATGACGTCACCGTAGAGGTTTGGCAGACGGAAACTCGCGCGTGCAAGGAAACGATATTTTTATCTGCGACAGACGGCCATGTCTTCCTCCCGCCCTTGCTAACGACTCGGCACAGCTGCATGGCACTTCGGCCCGAAGAACATCCGCCCCCGTTAGCAGAAAGAGAGCTCCTCCCTCCCTAGAAAAATAGCCTGGCTCTCATTTCGCTATCGCAGCCCGCCCAAGTACCGGTACCAAAAATTCCGTTTACGACCCCCTCCTCCTTCTCCTTCGGTCTAAACACATCTAATTCCTCTCTTCTCCTTTTTTTCATATTCTTTATTCCCTCCGTTAACCCTATTCAGCAATTTTTGATTCCGAAACTTCAAGTTCTCACTTTCACTTTTCAAGTTCTATTAATTTAGAATTATTGAAACTACAATTGTTACACGGATCAAAACTTAATGATGATTTAATACCCTGAATCACCAGGAAAACAAACTTATTTATTCAAAATGATTTTTATTGATTATTTCTTTCCGTGTACACTGATGAAGGTTTGTTCAAACCACCTGAACCTGCAATGTTTTGTACCTTACAAGCAACACAATTTTGTATTGTTTAAATGGCACAAAAATTGCAGGTTCAGTTGGCTGAAAGCAAACTTCCATTAGCATACACGAAAAGAAATAATCAATGAAAATCATATTGAATAAATAAATTTATAAATAAAAAAAATATAAAAGCAATTCCACAAGAATTCTACAAGATCTTCAGTTGTTAGCAGCAACTATAATTGTTTTACATCGGAAGAGTGTGAGTTAAATCCCATAAAATATCAATAACAAAATCATATTTAAAGCTGTGTTTATTCAACTGTGTTTTATTCTGACCCTTTTATAAAAGAGGTTACACATACTATTTCGAATTTATTTGCTTTTAAAAACAACAAATAACAGATCTCTAGGAATGAGGGGCAGTCTCAAAAAGTACGCATATAACAGATGAACATAATATAACTGGGAAAATATATAGATAATAGAATAAACAAAAAACACTTGAATGAATCTTTACTTTTTACGGAAAGGACTCTTAAAATTTGAACTAATTATTTACATTTAACATTTAAACTAATGTGCCGTGAAATTTACTGGGACTCAAGTTGTGAGAATTGAAAATAACAGGAAACATCCAAATCAGATTAATAAATAAATAAATAGATAAATAATAGATTACTATTACGGATCTTTTATTAGTAAAATGTCGTTATTGTATTTTACTTTAATTTTTGTTAATATTTATTTGACTCTAATTTGCATAACATATCACCTAACTACTGCTTTACGTGGATTGATCTCAAACCTTAAATTAACGGCGTAAATACAAATAACCAAATATTACAGCACTTTCAATGTAATTTCATTCCACTTTCCGCTGAAATCAAAGTATGAAAATGACAAATTATCAACAACAAATTTCAGGCTGTAATAAATTAAATAAATAAACATGAAACGCAATAAGACATTAAAGATTTCCCATTTCTATTCCAGATTTTTAAATTATCCTGGTGACCTGCAGTCGTTAGGACGATGGGCGCAAGGGGGCAGAAAAGAAACGAGCCGGGTTTCCCTGGCTGCCCCTGAAAGGGGGAGGTCGACTTGTACTCGTCCAACACTTGTTCACTGTACCGTAATCAGCTCGAGCGAAGCAAGTGGTCCGGAAGCGGGTGATGCGAGGGGAAGAGAATGCGCTCTCGTTCCCCATCCCCTCACCCCATATCTCGCATCCCCGTCAGAGCCAGAACGACGAGAAGGGGAGCCGATGAAAATGGTTTTCCCACCCCCACAACACAGCCGGCAGCCAAAGAATCCAGCCAAGAAGACGAGCAGGGGAGAAGGGAAAGCTGAAATTGCTGATTCGGAGATTTTTTTTTTTTCCCCTATCATATACATACTTCTTACTTAATAAAAATAATGCAGCAAATGTGCGTCTTAGTTGCTATTTTACATCTGAATGTTTTTTTAAAGCTGTCCTAAATAGTACGAAATACAAATGCATAAGATCTTTCATCTGTAAATAAATAACTTATGTTACCATCTCCAGTATATTATCTTTTTTAAAAAAATATCAAAACAACTAGTTACCTGGAAATCGTTCACTTCCATATTAGAAAAAGCATATTACAAAAAACATACAAACAGAGTACAGTGGTTCTCAAACTTTTCGACCTCGAAAAGTTTGTATATTAATCTGTGCTCCTCTCTACTTTTTGACTGTACTAAGCCATCACTAAACCTGATCATTGTAAAAATCAAGCGGCAAACAAATTTTCCCCTTGATTTTACTTCCGTCATGAAACGTGTAAGGAATTATTCTCTGGGTTCTATCCAAACTTGCTTTTCTTTTATTAACATAGTTTACTGCAATCTCAAACGACGAATCAAACACAATATGCATTGTTAACTACATCTACAGCTCTTAGATCCTTCTGGAAGGTCTAAGGTCTAAAGGTAAAGGTCTTAAGAGATCTTGTAGGTAAATAAATCTGATAAATGAATTGAAATTGCCTTTTAAATATGTCTTTCGGATTTATGTTAATACTAGCCGTTGCTACAGTGATTATATACAATAATTTATATAGTTATAGATACAAGGATTCACAGCTGAACGTTCAGATTACATTCCGTCCATTGACTAAAATGATATATGGCAAAACTTCATATATAAACAACTATGAATATTGTATTGTACCTATATTAGGCTTGAGCGTTGAAAACTATAACGCCCAAAAATGTCCTGTTCTACAGGAGAGCGTTGGCAACGTGTGGTCTACATGAGCGTTGCTAACGCCGCCTTAGTTTAGCCCTCAGATATTCTTATAGGGATAAAAATTAATAAAGGCAAGTGTATCCTCGAGGACTGAACGCTCATCAACACCAGTGTAGGCCAGACCATTGTTGAAAATGCTCACGTAGTCCGCATTTTTCACTTTCTATAGAAATACATGGGATTTCGCTCGGTTCAGCACTCTATTCAGAAAAAATCGCCAAATTTCTGTATTGCATACTTTAAAATAAACCAACAAAATGGATTTTATTATTATACGAATTTACTTTTCTTGTCCGGAAGGGCATTAAGTGACGCATACTGTGTAGAGTTTGAACAGGCTTCCTATATAATAATTCCATAATAATAATAAGCCTTCTTAATCTTAAGTTGTTTGTAAATTGCAAGCAAAATCATAGATTCACCTCCGATGGACCTCCTCGGAGTTGTCACGGTATTGGTGATTCTAACTGTCCTGAGTAGGAGATGTGGGCCTCATCCAGTTTATACCGAAGAAGAATCATGGTTGTTGCTTTCTCAATTTTGAAATACATCGCTTTCAGATTAATATAAACTTTTCAAAATTTACAGATAGACTAAATTTGAAAAGATTTGGTAATTTTTGGATATTGCCGATTTCAACAGAATTAAAAGAAATATTTTCATATCCACTTCTCAAAAAAAAAAAACTTTCATTTTCTCATGGCTGTTAAAGGGTATACGTTCTGTAAAAGAGACTAAATTAAACTGTACATTTAATTGTTACCTATCTGCTACATAATAACATCTGTCTTGTAAATATTCATATTAGTAACAACATTGGGAAGAGGAGAATTCCTATTATACAAAATAAATAGCAAAATGTATGTATTCACTTAGGCTCCGCCTCCTTCTCCCATCAGAGCCCTGCGAGTGTTGGCGCCGCCGGCACAGCCTAGCTGGCGGTCTGTCAGCGCGTCTTTGGCCCCACGGATCATCTTCCGATTTCCTGCCATTTTTTAGCTGATATTTCATTCCGTTCCGGCTTGGAAAATGAACAAATGAGACAGTTAAAATTTAGAGCTGACATTTAATAATTTTCAGTATTAAAAAAAAAAAAAAAAAGAAAAATTGCCAAATACAAGAAAGAGTTACAGAATAATTTCTAGATATGTAAAAGTTATCATAAAGATAGTCCACAATATGGTATCTTTTTTCCATAGGAAAAACTTAATTCATAAGTTAATAATGCCCTATAAAAGGAAAATTTTGATTCTTTAACGAATAAAGTAATTTTTTTTCAATTAAGAAATATTAGATGTAGTTTTATTATTTAAAAAAGAAAATTATAAGTGACCTGCCAGCATCGGAGTGCCGAAAAACTCAAAGAATTTACGTAACATTCTAATCTATACGTAAAAAAAAAAAAAAAAAAACTTTCGCTTCCTTAGGTAATTCGCTTCTTGATATTTGTCATCATAACAGCGCTTTTAGAGAGAATTGTGTAACTTTACCAATGGACCCAATTTATGTTAAAATAAGTAGATAACGCACCCTAAGTAACGTTTCAGCTTCCAAAGATAATTAGTTTGATTGTAAAGTATATCAATAATAATGCATGTACACGGTTTTTGCAACACGCCCCACATATATGCTGAAGGTCCAAACATCAATTGGTATCTTTTAGTTAAAAAATCTAAAGGCATTAATAAAGTTTGAGCTGCTAGGCTAAAGGAGTTCTGATTTAACTACGTGACAGCGTAGTTTGACAATATTTTCTACTAATTTCGTATGATGAAAAATACAGATGAGTATTTTTTCACTTAAAACTTTTCTTTTAAAAACTCACTTTACGAGAAGATGTAGATTTTGGTTATTTTCACCACATACAGACGGACGGACCTGTTTATCTTGATTTAAAATAGCATTCTGAAGTTTTTATTGTAGCTGTTTTTGTCTTTCTAATGTATGTAAAGAATTGTTACAATGTCACGCCAACCTATCCTACAGAAACTATGATTATCCTGTGAAAAAAAGTAAGTTGTTTTTTTAGTAAATATAAGACACTGAATGGTATAAAAATTAAAAAAAAAAAACTTTTCAAGGATTTTTTTTTTTGTTGTGGGCTGGAGAATGAAAAAGAACTATTCTCTATTTAACCGCCCGGGATTTCCGATAGATAGACGAGGTTTTGGAGAGAGAAGATGGGGTGACGACGACCAACGCCGAGAGAAGTCACTCTCTCCCCTCTTTTGCTTTTACCCTTGGGGAATTCGGTCCGTTTTCGTCCATCCATCCAACAGAAGAGAAGAAGGGGAGGGGAGAGAAGGAGAGAAAGGGAAAGGAAGAAGAGAAAAAAAAAAAAAAAGAAAGAAAGCAAGCAGGAATGCCTCCCCTCGCTTGGGCATCCGAGTTGTTGGCGTCGGCGCTTATCTGGTCGGGGAGAGGCGAGTGCAGTGCCCGCATCGCAGCCTTTGAGGCCTACGGCTGGCGGTGGGAGGAGTGGCGTTGCTCTGCCCGAGGGGGATATCTCATAAATCTTGACTGGAAGAACGGTGCAGCGCAGCGGGATGGTGGAGGAGAGTGGATGAGGGACGAGGAAGAAGAGAGGAAGGAAAAAAAAAAAAAATCAGACTTCCAAGAGCCACGATGGTCTAACAAACTACCCTACCCCCATCCATCCGACGTAAAGGAGGGAAGGGAAAAAAAGGAAGATGAAATACACTATCTACGGCTTCCTAAAAAACTCTTGTTCACTTGACAGCAATTTTTTACGGCGGCTTTTTTAAGCAGACAATGGCGAAGTACAGACAAGAAAAAAGAATATACCATCATCATCAGACTGTAGCATTCAAAGCTATGCACTAATGTAGGTATCTATTGCTTCATTACGGGCAAATGTCTGTTTAAGATGAGTACTTACTACAAAAATGTAAGTTTAATATCTTACTTTTTTAATAATACTTATAATAATCAGTATTCTAATATTAAAACACCATAGTTAGAAATAATAAAAGATTCACAAATTGTACAGGTTTAGAATTAAATTTTATTTCTAATTGAGAATGAAGTATTGTTATGTTATATACTACTTAAAAGAATAAATGCTGTTGGATTCAAGATATTCTGCAAATAATTAACTTAACAGTGAATTAATAATGATGAATATATAGGGTGAATATACAATAATATATAGGGTAAAACTTAAAGTTGTACAAACTTTAAAGTAAGATTCCACTCAGTAAGATAAACAAAAAAAAAGTTCAATTGGGGTCCGGAAATGTTATTTCAAAATATTCATAAATTAAAACACAGATATACAAAATTGGGAAAAAGTAATAAATAAGTGATAAATAAACGGTATTTAAAAAAAAAAAAAATAATAAAAAAAAAACTATTAATGGTTCCGGAAATATCGAATAGTTTTCGCGAAAAACGTAGTTTTCATTATTCATAGTCATTTCCGGACCCATTAATTGTTTTTTTTTTTTTTGATTTGTCAACACCGTTTATTAAATCATTCTTTCCCTGTTATGTATATCTTTGTTTTAATTTAGGAGTATTTTGTTTTATCGCAAAGTGTGGTCGCAACGATGGTCGCCGTCTGTGCGACCATTATAACAACCATATATTGAATAATGAAAACTACGTTTCGGGAAAACTGTTCATTTCGGGATCCATGCTTATTTGATCCTTTTTATTTGTCTTTAAGTTTAAAGTTTGTACTGGAAATTTTGAATCACTCTTTATTTCATAAGAAAAAATGAAATAAAAAGATCATCAAAAAAAAATAAAAAATGGACTACTTAATCGAAGGCTTTCCATAAATCTTTCCATATGTGTTAGACGTTCTTTTCTGTTTTCCTAGGAAAGTATGGTTCATTCAATGTTGTGAGTATTCATCTGTTCAGCAGCAACTCAGAACTTCATTGAGAATTTTAAAATATTAGAATTCATCTATTTTACAGAAGCATTTCTTCATTTCAGTTTAATTTAAATTTCTAAATATTTTGGAATTGAAACAGCAACTTGTTATGGAGAAAGTGATGACACGACTTAAACGCCAATTTCAGTATAATTTGAGTTGCTTACTTCTAAGTATCAACTTCTACTTTCGTTAGTCGCTAATGAAATTAGTAGTTGAGAAACATAAGGTAGGTTGCCTTTCTTAAAATGGTAGTAGGTATTTCTTGATAAATTCTACGAAATGAAGCATATAATAAGTAGTTGAACAGTACTTGACGGCCTTCAGGAGATGCAAGTACCCAAAAGGAATGGGACGGGATTTGGGGGGAAAAGGGGGGGAGGGGTGACGAACAAGCATTGCGAGCGGCCGATCATGTAGATAGGGGGTAGAAGGGAGATCGAAATTCGTCCCCCTCCTCTCCTCTTTTGCTGTTACCGCCCGCAGCCAACGTGTAGGCTCACAGAATCCACCCCCTCTCTGCCAAATGCCTCTTGCGTTCGTACTGCAGCATGAATCAATGACGTGAAATATTGCCCGACTTATCTGCCGTTCGATGTAGAAGAGAAGAGGCAGGAGGATGATAAAAAGCAACGGGATTGAGGGGGAAAAGGTTTGAAAACACTGAAATTCCGAAGAAAAGTTGGGAGAATTTTTAGTTTTGTTATATCTAAATTATTTTTTTATCTTTTAATTATAAAAATTGCAAACTTTTAGTTGTTGATTTACAATGGCTGCCCAGAAACGGCCGAAACTGTTATTTTCATTTTGGTAAAATTAAAAAAACAATAGAAAAAAGGGTTTTATCGACATTTTTAGACCGAGTCCTCGGACGACGCTGCAAATATAGGCTCCAATCAAGAGGACACTGAAGCCCATGATTAATCCGACGGTCGTCCGCCTTTTCTCATTAAAAAGAATCTGATCCCTCATATTTTACATAAATCTGAGTGATGCTTTGGAAGGGCCATAACTTGAGAATAAAAAACTGACCACTTTCAGGGATAGCTCCTGTGTAGACTTCTGTGTAAACCAAATCACTTCAATTATTCTACAGAGTTTTCTCTCGTTCTTCTATAGTCTAACTCAGAATTCTGAGGAAAAGACTTACTAATTAAAAAGCACTTGAAAGTGTACAAATATAGTTTACTTTCTTATTTACAGACTTAGTTCGATTCAATCAAATTACAACGAATTGTGCAATACCTTCTATTCTATATTTGGGTATTCTTTGATTACCTAATAGATAAATCTACTGATTCTTTCTACATTTCTATATATGATATACATATTATTCTACATTACAGGATATATATATTGATGTGTCGTTCACAAGGTCAAGCGATTAAGAGATTATCTAGCTTCATGGGGATTAAGACTATTCCTGAACTGTTCTTACTTGATTGGCGGATCGAGGTGAGATTGTTTTTTGGCTCTGGGAATCCAAAGGTCCTGTATAAATACCTCCGTTGCTATAAATAAAGTCAGTAGTTACCTGTTCACCTGTTTCTGTCCACGTCGTTATTTTGAACCCCACAACAATATATAAGTATAAGTAAGAACTTTAACGTGCTTAATTATAAATCATAATAAAAATAAATAGTGCAACTGTTAAAAGCATATAGGCTAATTTTTTAACTTTGTATATAAACCTATGTTCTTTTAACAGTTGTACTATTTATTTTTATTACAACAATAAATAAGTGATGTACAGTTGTACAGTATGTATATATTATATTGTTAAATGTACAACGTGTAGTTAGGTTCTGTTTAATATATATTAACAAAAGCCAGAAACATGCTCATTTCAATTTGAATAGGGGAACAGAAGAGGATTGTGGTAATCTTAGCCATTTAGAGAAAAAAGAAAATATGTCCTTTTTCGGATGGGGGTGGAGGTTTACAAACAAAAAAACCTATACATTTCCAACCAAAGTAAAATTCCAAAATTCTGGGATTGGGTTTACAACCCCTGCCAACCTCCCTCTACTCTGGATACTGAATTTAGTTAATCAGTCATTAAATTGATTAAAGAATAATTAAGAGAATAAGATTAGTAACATCCACTAATAAGTCAGTACTTCTCAATCTTCTGGGCGCGTCACACTAGACATTGTTCTTAATATTCCATGCCATAACAAACTCTTTTTGTTGCTTTACCACATATATATATATATATATATAGAATCCTCTGCATGGTTTGAGCATTCGTAACAAGTATATTAAACATTTCAAAATGCCTTGAAATAACGAGGAAAAAAGTCTTTGGAAAGAAGTTAATACTTTATTAACATTCATTGTTTAAATGTCAGTTTTCCTACATTAGGATCGTATGATCTAGGCTTTAGTCTAGACTAGAGAACTATGATGTGTCTAAGCTAAGAATTTATTATAGACGCACTCTCAGAGTTTTCTTGTCGGGTACCAATTGAGAAGCTTTGCCTTTAGTAAAGTCGTCAAAGCTGCTAATTTGTTTTTCCTTCTTTAAAATAAAAAGATATTTAAACATTGAATATCATTACTTCCTTTAATTTTATCTGAAAAACAAAAGAACTTGAAAAGAACCTTTGAAGTAACCATGTCCCCTGAAGAGGCCGCTTTGCTTTTGACCAGTCTGAAAACGCAAATGAGAGACAGTTTTTCGCTTGTAAATAAGCGAGTCGAGCTTCATGAAAGAGTCGTTTACAAGTACTGAAGTTATTACATGAAGCGTATGTAAAAAAAGGGATCATATTAAAAAAATCATACTTCGCAAAGTAGACTAACAACTGAGACATATCTTTTAAAATTTAAAGTGTTTATAGTAACTTGGAAAAAGAAACTAAAGGTTTTTAAATCCAAAGCTATGTCGAGAGCTAAATAGAAAAAAATCGAACTTGCTTTTGCCAGTGTAGCAGGAGAGAGCTTAGCGTTTTCTGCTCCTGCGCACGTGAGCGGAAGCTCGCCTTGTTTCTGAAAGAGATGGGGAGGGGGTAGATGCGTGGGTAGTTGTGTGCTCTGGCAACCGATTTCCGCTCTCACCACGCTTCCTCCGGGGTTAAGGGAGGTTTGGATTAAAGAAACGAATAAATACCGCGTTGCTTCCATTGCGCATTAGCTCGGCTTTTTTTTTTTTTTTCCTTTTCCCGCCATTTCTTCCGTCCGTAAGACATGAAAAAAAAAATGTCTATGTCAACAAAAACAGAGAAGAAATCTTAGCAATTACAAGAAAAGCAAATGTAAATTCGTGTTCTTTGCGAATTTTGAGTTGAACAGTAATTGATAGCAAATATGCATGCTATGATACCTACTTACAACACTATAACGTTTTAATTTACATAAACGTCATTGAAAAGTTGATCCCGCTTTTTATTCTGGAAACTTGTTATTTTAACTTTCAGAAATATGTATATTTTTGAGTATTTATGTAATACATTTTTTATTCTTACTGCAAATTAAGATATAACGGAATGAAAGCTCAGAATCTACACAACAGGAAAAAAAAAAATTGAAAATATTCCATACTTAATGTAAAGTAAAGTTTTAAATTCTACAAGCAACAAAATCAAGTTCATGCGCAAATTTATCACAGGATGTATATGGAGAAGTTTACAGAAAACAAAACAAAAGTTAGCTTAAAAAAAAACAACAACATTCTAGTTCAAAAGTTATTAGAACAGATGCACAAAATGCATTCTAATTTGCTGCGTCTAATTTCATTTTGCAAAATGTAGTTATTAATATAAAGTTTTATAACGAGTATTTTGTACATTAAAAGCTTGATAAATTTGTCATTCTTTTTCGTTGGCGTTCCTTGTGAAATGTTTTCGTTGTAAAACCGTTATCAGCCCATTGACCACAACTTCTGGTTTTTCCAAGGTGTGCATTAGTGGGTCCTCCTGAATTTTCCCCTTCCCTCTTTTACCTTTAACCCCTCTTCTAACTTCTTTCCGGTTGACTTATGTTGAAAACAAATTGCAGGAAGTGTTAAAATTCCTTCCCTCCTGTTGGAGCGAGTTGGCTCAACAGACCAGCAGTCAGAATTATTCATTCTGGGATCGGAGGGGTACAGCAACCCACCCACACAATGGGGGGAGGAGAGGTCTCAAGAGACCACCCGGGATGGTGGACCTCTTGTCCACATCCACTCTCGACATTTGTCTACCTTGCCACCCCCTCACCGTGTTCCCTACAACGGGGCAATACCCTTGTTGTTGAATATTTTAAAATTGGACACAGTTATTAGCAAGTACTCTTGCCCTTCACCGAAACGAAGGACTATGATTATTATTATTATTATTGTTATTATTATTATGTAAAAGTTTCAAACCTTGGGTTTTCCCAGCAAAGACAAAATGGCGGTTCAAAGACCAAAGCACATATTGCCAAGTGTTAAGAAGTGTGCAAGGAGGGTTAGGGATGTGTGTTGTGTCCATAAATTATTATTATTATTATTTAGCTCTAACATACTTCCTATATCAGTGAATGTCAGACATCTTGCAGCCTCACAATGAATAACAATATCACAATGAATATGAAATAAAGTCTCAATATATTTCATACTCTTCAAGAATGGAAACATTCTGAATAGTTACTGAAATATTTAATTCATGACATTTATAAAGCCTTTTAAGTCAAAATACGGATATTCATTCCAAGCAGTGTAATTTGACAAATACTGTTTAAAAACGAAAACTGCGAGCTTCAAGCAATGTTATAAATTATTAAAAGAAAAAACTTTCAAGGGAGATCGCAAACGAAATACTTGGATGAGAGAGCATATATGAGTGGCAACATTACACTCACTTTAAAGAACTTAAATGGAACTGGGCAGGATTTGTTTAAAAATTATTTAACGTGTGTTAAAAAAGTCATTGTTAACAAGTATTAAAAGTCAAACACACTAAAATTAACGTTACATTTAAAAAATACATGCATAACGGAATGGGGAAGCTTTTCGGATCCTATTAATGTTCACTTTTACCATGGACATCATACCGTTCCTGCAAATTTTCTATCGTCCAGGAAAGTTTCAAGAAGAAACTGTTTGCACGACACAGCTGTTGTTGTTATGGTTTGTGGCCGTCCCGTGTACCCTTTACGCTATATCAGCATATTATCTGTCAGTCGGATGACGCCAAGAATCACACTGTCACTTGGGGCGTATTTCTCAAACGTAACCTTAAACTACTCCTTTATAAGCTCAAGGCTAGGTCCATCTTTTTCATTCTAGACCATACAAACTATTGTAGAATTCGACTAAAAATACCTTTGCTCAGAACCATCATTGCCTCGATGATTCAACACCTAACACCAGTTATATTCAAATAAATCGTGACGTCGGACAAGCCTATTATCGTGTGAGGATGAGGAATGTTTCACTACTATTTGTTTTGCCCAATACTGTATTTCTTAGGATTATTATTTTTTTTCCGCTATTTTTTTGATTACTCGTAGTGACCTGTAAACATAATAAATATACTGTCAATATGAATATAAACGATTATATACAATTAACGTAATTATTTATATATTCATACCGAAATACAGATATATCAAGGATTATATTTTGGAAACGATAATAAACATTTCGATTAAAAAAAAAAAGCCTAAATAAAATGTGTTTAATAAACTAGTGTTGAAAAGATAAGGCTTAACGCCATCTCCATTGCATTCGAAAAAATTAAAGGTTTGAACTTTTTTTTTTGGTTGGAGAATTTTCCTTTTATTTACAACATCTTTCCTCACCCAGAAAAAGCACTCAACTTTTTTTAATTTTTTGATTGAATGACGGGAACTCTCTCTTGCCTTTCGCGATTCCTGGATTCGCCACGGGTTTAAAAATCAAATAATAATAATAATAACCGCGATTAACTTCTGAAGATATTCTTATTAATAATTAATCAGAAACAACAGCTCTGAACAAGTATAACTCCGATATTATAGTAATAAGAAGAATAAAAGTTCTGTAAATGGTAAAGATTTAAAAATTTAAAATAATAAGAATTCAAGTTCCATTTCTTCGTCTTTCCATTTCAAAATACTAAAAAAAAAATCTCCATTTCAAAATTCTCCAAAATACTAACAGGCTTTTTTCTAAGAAATTCGAACAAGAAAGAAAACAATATCTTACTTCTGCCATTCATAACTTTGAACCTATTATTTATTAAAATAATTTTCATCTTTTAACTGAATTGTAAAGTATACATTTAATTACCATATATAAGTATATAAATATATTAGAATAGACTCTACAATAAATAAAAATATTTTAACTTGTCTAATTAATTAAGCAAATAATACAAATTCTTTAAGCATATTAAAAATTAACAAGATTAAATTAAAATTGACATTCATCCAGTCTTAATTAAATTAAACTCAAATTAAAACATCTCATTAAATAAACAAATTTAAGTTAGATCAAAAAAACTAATTAACTAACTAACTAATTAAATAAATAAATAAGTTTAATATTAACGAAACCATGAATTATTCAAAATGAATACAACAAAATCACAACAAAATATAAAAAGTAAACTTGAAAATTATAAAGAAACTAGTATATACAACAATGACGGGATAACAATGTAACGGTTTTTAGTCATATATATAACTGATAGCAAATTAAAATGATTGCATTGCTAGGAACATAAATGAATTTATTTATTGGAAGGCTTGATTATAAGTCACATTGCGAGTGAAAATTATAGCATCATTTAGCAAATGACCTTGACCGTCGGTTTTTTGTTTATAAATACTTTGATGTTGTCTCTGTTTCGTCAACGTGACAATGCAACATAAAGCTGGCCATGTGAAAATACAGTCTCGCTCAAAAAAAAAAATTCTAACTTTGTGAATGCGAGCACACACAGATAGATCTACCCTGTCGTACATGTGAGATCCACAGGACCGCTCTCCTCCGTTAATACAGGGGGAGTGCGTTAGGAGTGCATTACCCTTACACAAAGACAGACTCATCTGGAAAACTATATAATAAATAATTTCTTTTTAATAAAATGGTTTGGATGGACGATGAATCAATGAAGAATATTTAACAAATAATTTGAATGTAGTCAGCAGGGCGTAACGGATAAGGCTTCTGGACTTCGGATCAGAAAGTTGCAAGTTCGATTTCTGTCGTGAACGTTTCATTGAAGAAATTATTTCTAAAAAGAAAATCTCCTAATCTTGTGCGTTGGCTTTAATTAATCTTAAAATTATTTCTATTTTCACCGGAAATTAAAATTATTTTTAAACCTCCAATTATTATTATTATTATTATTATTATTATTATTACCATAATTAGGGTTTAAGAAATATCAATTACAATATAGAAAAGTTTCTAAATAACATAAATATAAATATTTGATGATTATCAAAATATCTCAATTGTAAAACAAAAGTTAAAAAAATGGATTATAGAAAACATTTAAGCTCATCGATCACTATTGTCATAATCTTTTCAATCCTTTCAATTTATACTTTATCTATAAGTATATTGTTACTGTAAACTATATGTTGATATACTGATGTAAAATCTATTTATACAAATCTCATGAATTAATCTAAAATAATAAATGATTGTAAATGATGATTTTGTAAGAAATATTATTGGTGACTACAATAATAACTGTTGTAGAAATTATAGTTGGATAATGATATCATATATTATTTGTTAACACTAATGTTTTTTTAAATTAAACTGAATTTTGTTCTTACTTAATTGCCAGAATTCGTTGATAGGGACTCTCTGTCCCTAATGAGACTATACTGTATTATCCTTTTAAAGAAAATTAAAAAAAAAATTATTATTATTATCGTGTTTGTATGTTTCAAACCTTGGGTTTCCCCAGCAAAAACAATATGGCGGGTCAATGACCAAAGCACATACTGCCAAGTGTAAAGATGTGAGCAAGAATGATTAGGGATGTGTGCTTGTGTCCAAAAATTTCCTAACTATGCGTGTAGTATTGAGTACCACAGCCTTCTGCAGTTGTCCATAAGTGATTTTGTGAAGTCCTAGTGTGCTGAGACTGTGGTGCAATGTGTGAGGCACCAGACCAGTGGCAGACAGAACGATGGGTACAACACGTACTCGATCCTGCCTCCACTGCTTCTGGAGCTCGTGTGCTAGATCAGTGTATTTACTGATCTTGTCTGCGTGAGTTTTCTGACAAGATCAGTAAAGGTAATTATTATTATTATTATTATTATTATTATTATTATTATTATTATTATTATCACCAATGATTGTTGATATATTATTGTTTTCCATATTCATAATTGTTATTGTTAATGTCATTATTATTTACATTTTCGATTTATTTAATTTGAAATTTATTTATATAACTTTTTGATATCAATACTATTATTTAAACTTCTTTTCTTTATTACTATTATTGTTTTGATTTATTTAATTGAAATTTATTTATAAAAATTGTTAATATAACCGTAAATTATATGTTGATTTATTTAATTTAAAATATATTTTTACAAATTTCATAAAGTATTATTATAATGATTATTAATTATTATCAATATTATTAATGATTACGTTATAACTGTTGTTGTCATTATGGTTATGATAATTTGTATTAATTATTATTACTGTTTTATTTTTGAAATTAATAATTCTGTACATAAATTCTTGCCAGAACACGTTGATAGGAATTTTGTACCTAACGAGACTGTACTGTATTATCCTTTTAAAATAAATGAAATAAAAAAAATATTATTATGTTAACAATCTCTTATATATAAGTACAGATTTTACCGTGTGTAAAAAAACATTAAAAAACGTTTGTGAAAACCACAAAATGATTAAAGTAAAATAACATAAAGCTTAAAAAGACAAGTGAGAAGTTTCGGTCCCGTTACGGGTCCATCATCAGCCTGTCAATAAAATTGGTTGACTCCTGAACATAAAGATGGTGAAGAAGAGACTGGAGGAGGCTAATATACAGGTTCTTATATAGTTTCCAGATCTGTCTGTGTTTTCCGTAATGCACTTCCTCTGCGTTTGAAAAATAATGTTAATTTCCCGTGAAAAATATAAATAATTTCTTCAAAGAAATGTCCGCGAAAGGAATGTATCTTCTGATACGATGTCAGACGTCTTATCCATTAGGCCACGGAGACTACATTCAAATTATTGTTGTTAACTATCTCTTATCACTCCTTCTTGTGTGTGTGACGCAATGAGAGAAGAGCCAGAGAAAAAAAAATAATCATTAATTTTAGCCTTTAGATTGAAATTTAAATTTCAATATTCATTTTTTAGCTTACTACAAGCACAGGATAGACAGCATTAGATACAAAGCTCGCCCTCAGCGACGAACTGAATAGTCGTTAGAGATATTTCTCTACATGAATAAAGAAATTAAAGATAATATTAAAAAAAAAACAAAAAAAAAACCAACAATAACTTCTACTTAAAAAACTCTAAAACTAAAAACTCTCAACTAAAAGCCGTCACATTATTCTCCCGTCATTGTTGACAGGACGTATACGTTAGATTTAATATAAGATTCTTTAAAACTGATTACTAAGTCATAATAGTATATAGTATTGCTATATTACTTTTGCATTAGTATATAAATTAGTATAGAAATACTAAATGCTGTTCATATAATAATTAAAATAATAATATAATAATAATGTTGTTAGTTGAATTAGCAATATAAAATCATTTTAAGATATTTAAAAATACGTTTAAATGGTAATGAAGATTCAATTTAAAATTTAATTTAAGCAGGCTATTTTATATAATCTTTTTTGTATTTAGACTTATTAGTAAAAGATTTTTTTACAAATAATTATAATTATTGTAATTTATAATTTTATAAATTTAGGAAATATATTTTATGATTAGTACTTAAGTATAATATATCATTATCATTTATCAATAAATATATCATTGCATTTCACACTGTATCTAAATTTCCAAATTTTTTAATGGAATTTGAGTTAGAATTTATTAAAATATTCTATTGTCAGTTATAAATTTAAGTTAATTTTATTATTATTATTATTATTATTATTATTATTATTATTATTGTTGTTGTTGACTTCTATTGAGGTACTCATAATGTATTTATAGATTAAAAGCATATGCTATGAAAGTAATTTAAGATTCTTAACTGTCCGTGTTTACTTCAGATAGATTCTTCTCAGGACTAAATTTAACATAAATAACACAACAATAACAACAAAAAAAGCTTAAGAGTAAATAAGGAGGCGGGAGATTCCAAATTAGAAGCTGTATGCGTGGGTGGCCGCTGCCTTCAACGTCAAAGCAAAATAAATATTTCCTACCTGCCATGATCGTCTTCAGAGAATTCTGCGTCTTGACAATGAATGTTAAAACTGTGAAGAGGAAACAAAGCATTGCTACCTTTCGTAAAAGTAAGGAGATAGCTTTTAATTTATAATAAACTTTAATAAATGAATGCAGTTCCTCGAACGATCTAATCTGTTAAAGCTGACAGACGGTATTTTGTACACAAAGACTGACATCTCCTTATAGTTTGGCTTCTGAGATTTTGACGAAAGGTTATTGGTTTTTATAAAATAATGAGAGTATGAAGATCTTGTTTATGGAGACTGTTTTATGCATGACTTGAAGAATAAAGTTGTTTGCAAAGCTGATTAAGAGCTTTACCACTCATCATTTCAGTATTGTAATACTTGTGGCATCATTTAGAGAACATACCAGCACAGAATGTCCTTCTGATACAATTCTGTAATTTCTTTTTTGTGTGCAACTTCTCATGCAACCGTTACTTGAAGTAAAACTATACTGAACAGTGATGTTTCAGGTTCGTGAGATTCAAGCATAGATCAATTGTTAACAGATTGAATGAAAATGGAAAAATATTCAGTTTTCCCGCGATTTCATTTAATGCTGTATGCCGTTGCAGAATAGAACTGTACCATGTGTCGGTTTTGTATGAAGACATTAAATGCTCTTCCCAATTTGTCTCATATGATATATCTTTAGATTCAACTGTAGACAAAAATATGCATGCGCCTCTTAACATCCGAGTTACCTTCCATCAGAAGACAGAAGGCGAATTGGATATTATACGAACATCATGTGTAAGCAAATTCACATACTGTACTGAGTAATAATCAAAGTACTGTACTGAGTAATAATCAAAGTACTGTACTGGGTAATAATCAAAGTACTACACTGAGTAATAATCAAAGTACTGTACTGTGATCCAATTAATTAACACATTACTATCCTGTGAGAACATTACTGTATATTAACATAATTAATATTGTATATTAACATAAAAGAAACAATAAAATCTCCTTTTTTGTAAATGTTTAGAGAAAGTACAAATTGAAAACAACAACACAAGTGAGATTTTTCGGACGATTCAGTCTGTACATGTGTATGTACCACATATGTTTTGTACCGCTGGATAGATCTTCTTGAAACTTGGTATGAATACTTTCGAACTAGGTCTAATTAATTACAGTATTTGAAATCTTTTTCAGACGCATCCATGTCGAGAAATTAATGGGCGAAGCGACAAAAATTCCAACAAAAAAACAACAACATTAGAATTTAAGCAGTGGGAGTTAATCCTTAAATTAATCCATTGCGCTTGGTTTTATAAGATTAAATTTAATCCGATTTTAACAGCTTCAGTATGTAATACGGATTTAATTCATTTACTCTTTTGGAAAATGGAAAATTTTTTATTCTTTTCATTCACCAGATATTAGAATTTTAATTTTAATGAAGACTTCTCGCTGTTATCGTTTTTTGAGACTCCAAAAACGAAAAAAACCCAAAAAGAAAGTAAGTTTTAAGTTCTTTCGAACTTCTTATTTTTCATCGAAATCTTAAATAGCAATTATACTAAACAATGCAGCTAAGGAGGCATTTAGGAGATTACCTTTAACTCAATTTGTGGAAAACCGACTTCAAATTGCTGGTCTTCAAGAACGATTAATTACTTGCCAAAAGAGATAATGAAAATTGAACAAATTGTCATGTCAATGTTTCAGAGTTTGGCTGTTTTTTTATGATTCGTTTTTACATAGGTTTAATGTCTGATAACAATGGACTGTTATAACAGCTCCCTTCTGAGAACTTTCCGAGAACAGATACCCAATGTGAATGATGGCTTCTTGCAGTAGGACAACAATACGTTTACTTAAAGTTTAGAGTTCAGTTGATTCTTCAAAACTGTAAATTGTACTGGAGTGGCCTTCATTCTCTCCGGACATGCATTCGATTAACTAAAGAGAGAAAGCATACCAGATGTTTCCAAGAGTAACGTGAAAAAAAATTGGATCACCAAGGCCAGTAGAGATACAATGAATTATATTATATTATATTATATTATATTATATTATATTACATTATATTATATTATATTATATTATATTATATTATATTATATAAATTAATGAGCAGCATCCCACATCTCATTCGGAAATTCCTACGGAATAGGAGAGGAGAAGGATTACTAAATATTTAAAATTATATATTAAAAAAAAATTTTCCTCTCTCTCTTTCTTATTTTTGAGGAGCAGTTTTTATTTAAAATATTTGAATTTGTCTTTTCATGTATTTCTAAGTTTACATCAATAGCTTTCGAAAATAACGCTTTTTTGAATATACTTTATTAATTATTTTTAATTCAACAAGATTTATTCAAAAAACTAATAAAAATTGTTTATTACTTAAGCCGTTGTACCAGTGTACTCTAGCTGAGAACTTTGAAATGGTGATTCCATACATAATATCAACATTCATTGAAGTATATTAATATTATATACTTCAATGATGACAAGATAAAATATTAACATATAATAAAAAAAATGACTTATATTAAATAAAACATATTTTATTGGAAATATCAAAGCCATTTAGCAGGATAACGAGAGAGTCAGTGTAAACAGTTCATTAAATTTCAACTTAAATTTTCCAAATATGGAAATATATCCGTAGGCTAATGCATGACAGACATTTGTAATGGAATTAGCATGATAATTGATTACACCAATTAAATAACAATAATTAATTTATTTACCATGTAATTTTTAATGCCATTAACATCCTGTAATTGCGTAATTCGCTCATTTGCGAAATAATTGATTTAATGTACATGTACTCAAGTTTTAAGTAACTTTTTTTTATATTTTTAAATTTAAAAAGTGTTAAATACTATTAGGATGGATAATTAGCAAGTGTTTAAATTAACTAATTTAAAATCAGTCACATACTTATCTTAACAGATACAAATAACTAAACTCTTATTAATCCATCTGAACATTTGAAACATGCTAAAATGGTTGGGCCGACCTTCTTAAAATTTTGGTTCGATGTTTATTACAACTTAAAACATGATGTACTCAACGATGTACACAATATTCGAGTTTTTGGTTTCTAATCTTCTAGTTCTACTCAGGTACTTTCCGTAAGAAGAGTGTATTCACTAAAGATGGATAGTTCGTGAACGAACTAGTTCATTGAACTAGTTCGTATAAAAGAACTATAGTTCATGAACGATCTAGTTCAAATGAACTAGTTCATGAAAAGAACTAAATAGTTCACGAACGATCTAGGTCAAATGAACTAGTTCATGAAAAGAACTAAATAGTTCACGAACGATCTAGTTCAATGAACTAGTTCGTTCTTTTACCACTCCACTATTGGTTATTGGAATTGGTTTATTTCGTTTTATATTAAGTATTTTGAGAACCTTTTTTTTTTTTTTTGGTTGTAAAAGTATTTGAAAACTTTTTTTTTTTGGTTGTTAAGGTAAAAAGAACGGCTTAGTTCATTTGAACTAGTTCATTGAACTATTTCAATAAAAAGAACTATCTCAAAAGTACTAGTTCAGTAAAAAGAACGACTTTGCCCATCTCTAGTATTCACTAGTAACCTAGATAATAAGCTCGAGTGTTTGTTTGTTTGGTTGGTTGGTTGGCTGTATGCCTTGAAACAACGTCGCCATTTCTCAACGGATCTTTACCAAATTTGGCACGGGAGGCTCACATGCATTCCAGAATTACGGATGAATAACGAAAACCCCCGGGTCCAGACTAAGGGGTGTAAACGGGGGGAGGGGGGGGCAAACATTCATGAAGAGTACGAATATCTGAAATCTCTTTAATTGGAAACGCGAAATTTGATGTGAGTGTTCTTTTTCAAAATCTAAAATATACGTATTCGACGAATTTTCGATATTCGGATCCTAAGGGGTGTAAACGCAGGGGGGCGGCTTTCCTGCAGAGCTTGCATATCTCCGAAACCTCTTGAGTTGCAAACATGAGTGTTCTTAATTATAAATTTCAGTTTTTAGTTTCCTTGATGTAATTTGCTTTTTGTTGAAGAAATAAAGCGTTTTTTTTTTTTTTTTTACCTACGTAAGAAGGCTTCCGGAGCAAAGCGATGGTAGCAGGTCTATAACTTTAATTTTAACTATCATGGGGCTTTTTTACCAACTGGAAAAGTTTCAAAGTGATCACATGATTACAATTTCTTCGTCATCCACATCAAGATAACCCTTTTTGTTACCCGCGCGAAGCATTGATGTATTTGCTAGTCTATTATATTTGATAGTTATTCTCTCTTGAACCAGAAGTACTTAATTCAAAATTAACATCAAGCTTATTCAAAAATTTAAAAAAACAAACAAACTTTAAATAAATGTGCTAATTTTAGACGCTACTGAAATAAGTCACGAGAAACCCATTAATCCAAGGAATGAGTCACGACTTTAATGAAGTTCGTTAACTAAGAAATTCTACTTCCTTAAGTTGTTCTAAATATCTTATGGTTATAATAATTCTTGTCTTTCTGGATGTCTTTGAAAAAGAATTACAATTAATGTTCATTTCACAGATTATACAAAAAACTTTAATTGCATATTTTTTTCCTATTTCACTGCAATTTATTATAAAAATAAGACAAAGAAATTCGAACATTATTTCTCTGCAAGAAATGCACAAACTTTTGACTTCAGCAGAGGCGGTTCAAGGCAGAGCGTGTCAAACAGTGTGCCGAAAGAAAATTCTGAGCACATCTAATAATAACTAAATCAAATTCTAGGCATCAAATAACCAGGTAAACAGAAATATGACCTACATTCTGTTTTGTAGCAACAATGACTAAACAGAATATAGTTTATGTTACAGATGTATATTATTTCACATTCAAATCATCATTAAAAATATTTCAGAATATTATAAGCACTTCAAGAGATTGTTTTTGTTCAGTTTATTTATTTACACTGGTATTTTTTTCCAAACGATTCTATTATATTCAGTGAATGAAAAAGTTTAATATAGCGTGAGATTTTATTTGTCTTTCTGTTCAAGCGTTTTCGTTTTCCAGCCACTTAAAGGCCAGACAAGTTAGACTTTAAAACAAAGACAATTTAGGTTGAAGACATAGACAATCATAGGCTTTAAAGTGTAGGCAACTTAGGCTTTTGCTAAGGTCGCATAAATGAAAATGTCTTTTTTTCTTTTTTTGATGTTGTGAGATGGAGGCTCAATTTAAAAGTTCTTTATAACAATCATATCCTTCATAAGCTAAGCGATTGCTAGCGGGGATTGAATTTCTGCCCTTTTTTATTCTTCATTTATATTTTGTTGTTTTTTAAATATGGCGGCCATTACCTTGTTCACTTTGTTTTCTTTATATATTTCTTGGCAGCTGTAAGATAATGGGCAAATCCAGCTGATGATGGTTAGGAAACCTGAAACAGCGGATTCCCTGTATTGAAAATACTAAAACCAGATCAGTGAATCCTTATTTATGTGCGTGCATGTTTTTTTATTGCTATGTTAATAAAAGTTCCTTGCTTAGCGCTGATTAACGTCTTGTTTTCCAGAATGAATTAACAGCGTTAAGCGAGTGTCTCTCATAATGATGGCTAGATATATGGTTTCCACGTTGATTTTCCAGAAGGAATTAGCAGTGTTAAGCTTCTCGAAAAGACATCCTGGTATAATTTTTAAGGTTTTCGTACTTAGCGCTCTATTTTCCAGAATGAATTAACAGCGTTAAGCGAGAGTCTCTCAAAAGTGATGAATCATTAGTTATTCAAGTTCTTAACATATGCAATCAAGACCAATTAAATAGACCTACAGATAAGGAGACTAACAAGACTCGCCTAAAACAGACTGTTAGCCAAATATTGGCAGTTGGTTGGCGTTATTAGACATGGGCCAACCAATCCTAACATTGGATCAACAGTCTGTGTTATATGAGAAATAACTACAAAATGTATCGGTAATTCAAAAACAACTTACCTTAGGGAGATGAATCAGATAGTAAATGCACGTTCAATATGAAATACTATTTTTAGTATAAGCCCCTAGTTACGAGTCTAGGGCTAAAACCCATCATTACATAGTTCTCATTAAAGCGCTTATCTTATTATATTTTATTTTTAATAATCATCATATTTATTTAATTTACTTATCTACTACTTATATAACTGGTATTTGTATTCTATTAATTGTCCATTTGGATCTCGATAATCGAAAGTCGGTACGCCAACTACAATTTCCTTCTGTTTTATATTAAGATCGTCTTTTGTGATAACTTAAAGAAACAGTTTTCATTTATCTACAGAAAGAAATACCCTAAGTTATTGTTCTTCGGCGCACTCTGGCTTCGGCGCTGATTCATCTGCGGCGACAAAACAGCGCGCGCTTTTCGTATCAGTGAGATCCGTCACCTTTTCCCACCCCCTTTATGCGTTCACCATCCGTTAACCCTTTATGGCCTCTATTTTATGGACCGTTATGCTCGTTCCGCTGAGACCGCGTTGCCGCTCTCTCATAATTCGTCGGATCTCCGAGCCCGCCGATGCGCCCCCTACACACACCCCCGTCTGGGAGTTCAGCCTCGCCGCATCGAATTTCCGGAAGGAAATGAACTCTTCCGTCTCACTGGATATCGACGGAACGCTGTTCTACTCCCCCCACCACCACCACCACTCTTCTCTCTGCCTGCGATGCGCCTACCGGATTCCGTTCTTCAGCAATCACAAAACTCGGCGACAGTGGAAAACAGCCACGGGGCCGCCGTCAATCGCCTACAACAAGTTAACACTCATCGAACATTTGCCATTTTAATTTTAACTCAGGTCCTTGTTTTTGACCCAGTTGTTTACTAATACAAAAGGTATTTACAAAGAAAAATGTCAAAAGTACATAGTGAAAAATTAAGAATTTAACATTAGCTATGTTTCTCTATTGAAAACATAAAAGATGACTGTGGAAATTTTTAACAACTACAACTGCACGACAGATGGCGCAGAACGCAATTTTGTGAGTTTTGATGACATTCTTAGCGATTATCAATCTGACCTAAAGTCCTGACAAACTTGAGACTCAGTCAGATCACCGGGGCTTCCGGGCATATTTCTAAGTCCAAAACTCTAGGAGCATTATTCGAGATAAAACAACAGTCACGAATAAAATATGGTTCCAAGAAGGGACGTTTTGTGGCCTGTCTTGCATATTTTGACAGGTGTTCTTTTCCTGTTCAAACATTCTTGGTCTGATTTACAATAAAGCTCAGAAAAATACTTGAAAATGGTAAAAAAAAAATCACGAGGACAAAATTACACTACGTTTTGTAATTAACTGACTAGTTTGGAGAAAGTTCTAGAAAATCCTTAATTGTGCTTCGCAAAAAATGTCGTGCGCTCATCAATGCTTACATCAAATTATCACCAATGAAAAGTTTTTCTCATTTTGACTAAATTGAGGCCACATGGATAAAAAAAAAACACCATTTAATAGATAAATAACAGAATATACAAGTATTCTAATTTTTTTGAAAGTACGGTAAGAAACCAGTACTAGTTTTATTGATATTTATTGATTATATCCAAAATATATCAAAAGTACATTGATAGAAAGGGAATACGCAATACCCGGAAGAAGTAATGGCAGAAAGCTAAATTTGTTGAGAAAGCTGAGAAATTTCAGCTTTCTTAGCCTTCTGTTTGTGATATACAAGTGAAAGTGTGTAATCAATAGAATGTAATAATATTACCATGTGTAATACTGAATCCGCACTAGTGTCGATACAGCCATCTCGTGCTGCAATGCAAAGCCTGCACTCTTGCCTTCCATCGTAGATGTGTTGAATATCCTCTTGAAGAATTCCTCCCATACTTGTTCAATCTTCAAATATTGAACAAGCATGTTCAGGCATAAATAGGCGAGATTCGTAGCGGTGGCTGGACACGAGAGACACGTCATCCCATCCAGTCCCAGACATGCTCACTAGAGAGAAATCAGATGACAATGGTAGCAACGGTAGTTGACGGACTTGGTGTAGTGCATGTTGAGTCACATGAGCTGCTTGCGAACCTGCTGCTTGCCCTGCTAGAATAATACATTTCCATTTCACTCAGGAAAGAGATCAGGACTGATTGGATAGGTTCTGGATGCACGAAGCGGTAATCAATGTTCCTTCCATGAACACCAAATGTGAAAGAACCACAGCTTCCCACACCAGAACACTGGGGCCCGAAGTATCTCGGCATGTTGTCTCTCTCCAGGTATCTACGACACATCACCGACCATCACTCCTCCACAAACAAAAACGGCTTTCATCACTGAAGTCTAAAGATTTCCATTCTTTTCAGCCTGTCCTTGGCACCACTGTAGGTCTGCCAGCAGTTAATAAGAGTGTGTGGCAGTCGTGCCAAAAGTCACACCAACCAATATTTTCTACAATTTGAAGGTGCGGTCATTCTTCTTCCTGCGGCCTTTCTGCTTCCCGCTGGTTTACTCAGCAACCTTACTCAAACTCTGATAACTACACGAATGTTGTTCGTTATGATAGTTTCAAGAGTACTAAACAATACGTTGATGCACTGATCAGTGGTTATTCGTAAAATCCCAGTTTCCATATATATGTATGTATTTTTATTCAGTAGCTAAGTGATAAGTCGCTTGATTGTGGCCTAGAGGAGCCGGGTTCAATCCCAGCGGAAGTGGGGATTCTTCATTTGAATTCTTCTCCAGAGGTATCCTAGAATCCAGCCAACTGTCTGTAGAATGGATATGGATTTGTTGCCCAGGAGTTAAGGGTGGGCAACAACCACCCAACCACCCAACGTCACTTCGTCCCGATGATCTGGAAATACGGATAATCTTTCCCGAAAAGACACACATTCGCTTCAGAGTGACCGGCTATGATTCTCTAATTTCCTTATAATTAACTATTGCCCATTACAATAGCACTACTATTACTGCTACTGCACGAATAGCAATAAGAGTACTAATACTAACAAAAATAGTAGTAATAATAATAACAATAATACGACTGCACTTTGAGCAGACAACATCACCGTTTTCCGAACAGCTCCTGTGTGCATATTCTACAAAATCTTTGACCACTGCAGAAGAATGCTTCCGTTAGATAGATCTATGACTATCCGGGATTCAGGACCCGCATCACTAGAATCCAATAATCCTAGCTATGTTTTATGGGATTTAAATCCGCGAATTCACCGCCTGCTTTAACACCGGGAAGTAATTTTCAAGTCGGGTGAACCATTCTCAATCTATACTGGCAACTATCAGTGAAATATACTGGCACTATGCTACATTTGCAGCTTAAACTTCCAAGAAATGGAATAATTTTATCTTTATCACGAACAAGTAAGGAAGGCTACCACTGGCCCAGCGATGGGTGTTCTGTCCACTATGCTCTTATGGATCATATCATACAGTAGGATTTCCGCGTCGCAGTGAAAAACTGACTAATTTTTCAACTCTGTCGTTATTCCAGGGACGTCAATATGGCCCATTATTAACGTAGGCTGTATGCAAAGACAGAACCGTCTTTTTACAACTAGTGATCAGGCATTGAGAAGATCGAACCACTCGACTTTTTTGGTTTTAGCTTCGATTTAATGCAGTCATTATGATATTAGAATTATGCAACTTGTCAAGGCACTTGCTTCACTTGAAGCACTGACAAAAATGACTCCGCTGATTCGATTTGTCCTTTGACGATGAAACTACTTTTACCACCACATGGTTGATATCGTGAATGACGTCTGTGAATGCTTTTCAGAAACAGAGTTTGATGCAAAGGATCTGCATTGCTAACCAAAATATACTTTAGCAATTTGACCTTTGGAACAACTCTTCAAGCAGCTTACGAAATAGGCAGTTGTTTGGATACCATCAACCTTTCAACTTCAAACCTGCATTCATTGCAGTCATATCGCGAGAGGGAAAAAAAAAATAAGAGGTTTGTTGCAAGCCTCACAAAACTCTTGCCATGCGAATCGGGAGTTGGGGACCAATGGTTTAGTGGCTGCATCTGATTAATTTCGAAATAGGTCTTATTGATGTTATGTATTATGAATTTGCAAAACATTAGAATAGCAATGAAAAACCAAATTTGAACACTATTAAACGTTTGATTGAAAAACACTATTGAAAAAGTTTTGCAATGACCTACAATTGCTAACTGTCTTGATTGGTTACAAAGAAACGCCGAAGTTTACACCTTCGCAGAGCATCGATGAGTCAACAGAGACTGGAAGAGGAAAGGTAGATGTTCTAATGTTCAGGAAGAGTAGCAAAGTACATGGCACTTTTACAAAAAGTACATGTAACACTTGTAACCGGGAAATACGTATATTTAAATCTATTAGTTGTTGAATATTCCGATGGCAGTGCGTGTCATAATGATGAAAGTTGAATGAATAGAAGTTCAATGAATCCAATTATCTATTACTAAAAATAAATCCTTCTTCTAACTTAGATATAGTCAAGGAAAACACTAATCTCATCAAGATTTCTGTGATTCGAGATCTTATGTCTTACTTTAGCAACCCTGGAACGTCTTCGTGCTAAAAAGCGCTACATGTAAAATTGAAAATTAAATAGTGATTATCAGAATTTTGTAACTTACTGTTACAATCAAGAGAGTTTTTAGAAATGAGTTCTTAAAATTTTAATTAAGTCATTACAAATCAGATGATTTAATTTTTCTTGCTAAGATATTGTGGAATTTGAAAAAAGGCGTGATTAAGGACTTATCAGAAACGAAAATGCTATTAAAGATAAAAATGAAATACACAGTAGTTAATTAAATACCCCCGCCCCCACTTTTCGGTTTTCCGTAAACAGACGATTTTCAATTATATTCATCTTCATTCCGTTCGGGACTTGTCCCGCTGTTTCGACGATGTTAAACCTAGCGAACACAACCGCTGAGTCAGAGGATTGTGTATTGTGTACGCGCCATTTTATTATAATGTTAAAACGAAACTGTAAGATAAAGATGAAAGTACGTTAAGGTAAGCAATGTGTGTACTGCATTTTCATTTCACTTTTTTATTTATTGCAGACCTAGCTCTAAGATCCACTTAATATGATAACATGAACGCACTTTCGTAATTTTTTTAGGCTTAGCTCTATTATGTAATATATGATAATGTAAGCATGTTTTCTAGCTTTTACATGCATTTGCAAGTGAAATAAAAAGAAAATTTATACAGGAATCTAATCCGTCGCATGATTGGTCATGTTCAATAGATTTTTTTTTTCTTTTTTTATTTCTTCTTATTTTGATGAAATGCAAAAAGTAGCAGTGAATAAGAAAACAGGGAATATCATCATTGTCTCAAGTCACAGAAACAAGATTTTTTTTTTTTGATAGAACTGAAATTGGAACGGTTCAGAGTGCAGCAAAAGAATGTAGTGACATAAGCCATTCTTATTTGCTTACTCACTAGCTATTTCTCAGAAAGCACATCAAAGATTCGAGTCATTCGAAATATGGTGCAATGTCTGTTAGGAATTATAAGACGAGATCAGGAATGGAATACGTATGTTAAAGGAAACCAGTATTTAGGGTGTCTCCGAACTTATGTTTCCGAACATAAGTGTTTCCAAACTTATATGGTAGATAGGAGGTACGAAAACAAACAGTTTTCATTAAGTGGTGTATGTCGTTATAGTGTTGTGGCTGGGAGACAATCATTCATGGAAGTACCATTGCCACTTGCATATTTGTAGTGTTGTGTAGTAGAGAAGATTTTCAAAGTGACTTCTCTCTTGTTCTACAGAATAGTGGCATCGCTGGAGCATTGACTGCCGTACTCGTTCAAACTTGTCATATGTTATACGGATAGTGTTGCAGGCTTAGACAATTGGTTGACGCAATTCATCGACTTAATCGACAGGTGTGGCATACACCGAGGCTCTTTACATGGCCCAACAGAAGAAGCCAATAGAATTAAGATCCCGCATTCGTGGAGGCCATGGGACTCCTCCAAATAACTAACAGCTACACCACTGAAACGACTGTAACTCCGTATCGGTGCAAGACCGGACACACATTACTTAATGAAAACTGTGTGTGTTATTTTTGTGAACGTAAGTTCAGAAACATCCTGTATTTTAACCAACTTAATTTATAGAATTACAAGGAACGTGTGACAAGAAAAAAAAAACCAGAAATGGACAGAAATAAGCGTGTAACTAACAATACCAGGAATTAAAAATTTCACAAATTAATATTTTTTTATAGAAGTAACTAAATTTCCTTTAAAACTGAAAGGAAATTATGATTAATTTAAAGAGAAGATTAGAATTTAAATTTAATTTAAAGGTGAACAAGTATATATTATATCAGATTCGATTTTATATATCCCTAAAATGTTGGTTTGGTGTCAATGAATTCAAAAACTATTTTTGAGTGTCCGGATTAATTTTTGTTAATCAAGATAGGCTCCATGCACCTATACAATCTTGCCATCGCTGTCTTAAGCTATAAATTCCTTTCTTGCACATATCCGTGATTTGGCGTTGCAGGAATCTTTCGATGTCCTTTTTGAGATCACCATCTTAGAGGCAGCTCCTGCCCTTCAGAAAGTTGTCCTTATGCCAGAATAGGAGAAAATCTGTTGGGGAAAGGTTTGGTGAATAAGGTGGATGAGACAAAAGCTCATATCCAAGTTCGTGAAGTTTCCTGCAGGTGTGTTCTGCCGTATGCGATCTTGCATTATGATGAAGCAAAATGGACCTTTTCGGTAGACCAGTATAGGCTGTATCTTTCCTAGTTTCTGGTGCATTTCAGTCAATTCTGACACTTACATCTCTGCTGTAATGGTGTTTCCGCGGGGAAGAAAGTTGCAATGGATAATTCAGCCGTGGACCACCAAACAAACAAATTTTTCATGGGTGAAAAAATGGATTAGGAGTTGCTTTCGGTGGCTCGTTCTTATCCAGCCATAATGATGAGTGGAGTGTCGTACACTACCGGTATCCACTTTCTGTCGCAGATTACAATTCTGTACAAGAAATACTTTTTTTCTTCGCGAAGATGAAATGAAGAACAAATATGTAACGCGTAGCCTTGTTTCCTTCTGTGAGTTTATAGGATAACCAGTTGTCCATCTTCCGCATTTTGCTAAGTTCTTCAGGCGACATATTGTTATGTGACATACCCCTAGTTTCTCAGCCATCTCCCGTGAACTTTGATGTGGGTCAGTCTCAATCACTTCTTTCACCATCTCGGCTGAGACCAATTTTTCCTGGCGTCCTCTAAAGAGCATTCTTTACGTTGTAATCTCAATCACGGAATTTTTGGAACAGTGCTGCACTGTCCTTTCGCTTACATGGTCTTCACCGAAAACACTATATACTGTCCCTTCGCTTCAGCTTCTGATAAGCCTCATAAGACCTCATAAAGCATTACTTGTCGAATATCCAACGTCTCCAGGTTTTGATTCAGCTCAGAACGCAGAATACAGAAAGAATATCATGATCAGTCGATACCAAATGCAGGGTGATCCTTCAAGTACACACCTACAGCTTGCTTTTATTACTTCCGTAGAAGTGGTGATATTTGCAGATCAATCAAATTTTAGGGTTTCCAACCTTACATTAACAAAATATAAAAGTGATCTGTATGGAGCTTTGGCGACACTTTGACTATTTTAAGTCATGTGATGTTCGGTTCCTACTTTTTAAAGAAAAGTTGACTCCAAAATAAAATGTACTTATGTTAAAAATGAAGCAGAAAAATCCTACAAATCTCTTTTTGAAATACTCTAGTCATTAGAGAATAGAATCACTAGATTTTTATATTAATCCGAAAATTACTCAAATTGGAAAATAAATTTTGTTAGTTATATCCGTGAAGTTCTCAGTTATTGTGAAATGTTATAAATCAATAAAAATACTTCATTCTAACATTCCTTCTTCGCAATATTTGCTCGTTATAACAGTGTTTCTTGTAAAGGAGATCGATTGTCTATTGAAGCAAGATTAAGAAGCTCACATACTTTTCAGAATTGCATTAATCCTGAGCCATCTAGGATAGGCCTTCTGAACTGGTACGGCCTACTAGTTCGCTGCGACAATGCCTGGGTGTCCCTCAGAAAATTCGGAAATTGATCTGTAATAATATACATTTTATAATAACTAAATCTAGTTAGAATCTATGCTAAAATTCTCGATTTCAAACTATCTGAAGCTATTCAAACTATCTACAAGTACCGTAAGTAACTACAAACTAACGCATAGTTAACGCATAGCTAAGCATGAAGATGCTGATTGTGGTATTTTATTAGCAAATATACAAAATGTGTCGCGAAGTAAAAAATTGTTGAAAAGCACTGATTTAAAGAACTCCGTTCCCAAACCTTTCCTCAGTAAAGAAAAGCCATAAATTGATCTTGTATATAATTTTGAAATGATCAAAGTAATGCATTTCGGATTTGAGATATTTCACGTCAATATGTTTTGTATATCTGTCACTACCAATATTTTTGTTAATAATACCTTAGCAGAATTTTGCAAAGGTACCAGAAACAGATTTACTAGCATTAGATGTATGCTGACGATAATTACTGATATACCGACAATGAAACGTCAGCTGTAATTGGCGGGAGCTTAAGCAAAGTTTTTCCTAATCGCCGAGAACCAATCATCTCGTCCCCATCAAAACGTCTGTTTGCCTTTTCTTTACTCTACGCCCCCTCCCCCATCTTTTCCAAAGAAGTTGCGCTTATGTAAGGGCTGTCTTATTACCTGTGCGCAAGGGGAGGGAGGTGGGAGTCACCACGAAAGCACTTGGAGAAGGGAGAAAATAGATGGAGGCAGGGGGTTGGGGGAGTAGGAGGTGGAAACTCTTCTGGCAGCGGACGAGAAATTGGATCGATCCATAAATCTAAGGAGGGGGTGGAGGGAGGGGAGGCAGAGAAAGGAGAGAGGCTTGTCATGGAGCGAAATTAGACGATAGCCCGAGTGGATGCTCTATCCTTCCCCTTCTCAGTATGTGGGTGGAATGAAAGGAAGGAGAATGACGAAACAAGGAGGAAAAATATTAAAAAACAAAAAAAAGAAGAAGATAAGGATGAAAGGAAGGAAGTAAATAGGAAAAAGAAAGTGCACAAGACCGTATTTTCAGGTTAAGTTTAGGAAAAACCAGAGATTCTAATAGTTTTCATCCAAAAAGAGTTGTTAAAAAGTTTTAGCTTTTGTAAAAAGATTGTCTTATTTTTACTAACTTTATACATAAAGTTTTCATATTCGTATTCTTTGTTTTTCATGTAGTCATATTTTATTTACCATTAAAGTCATTCTGACCTAGACTAGCTTTCCCATCGCATTTCTTCACTGCTTACGCTTATTTTCCTAAGAATTACTACATAATTAAAAAGCTAGGATTGCGAATAAGAATCAAATGAAGTCCTATTATCTCCTTGCAAATTAATCACTCGATTTTGGTTATTTAAGATGAGACCAAAAAAAACAAAAAATAATCTATATCTTATCCGATATTTGAATCGAAATCCTTGTTTCACACTACCTGGTTGTGTTTATCATTGTCGTAACTTACAATGATTTAACAACTTCCTAAATTATTGATTAACAACTTCCTAAATTATAAAAAGATGAGTATAACGTAAACACTTGAATTCTTATGTCAAGGGTGTAATGGTTGTACAGGCGATGGTCTGTATGGAATGCAAATTTAATCCCATGCCGATCTGTAAGTCTTCCAGGCTTGTTTCTTCACGGAAGAGTCTCTTGGGTAACCCAACCCACTTTCAAATGAGATCTGGTTCTTTATTCGTGGTCAAAGATGGCTGATTTCTCAACTTCAACTCAATCGAGTAGCAATGGGAAACTGAGTGAGTATCACTACATCAGTAAAAGCCTGAATTAAACATTGAACATTCTTTGCTTTGCATACAATGACAGCTTCGTAGAATTTCCTCCCATCTTCAATTTGTGCATAATTTTATAATAACTTGAGGAAATAAAAGAAATCTTATAAAAATAATTGATCTATAATAAAAAATACTGGAAAAAAGAACTCAAAATCATCCATTAAGATATTAAAAAAAAAGTATCAATCGACAAAAATTCAAATTCTAAAAGTAAACAACAAATCAAAATAATAATAATAATAATAAATATGAAAAAGCAATTTCTTAAATTTTTGTAGCTTTACCTATCTTTGTTTACAGTTATATGAATACTAATTACATTCAAAGCCCATTGTTATATTCTCTATTTTTAGAACTCGTAAAAGGAGGTTTTTCAATCATTCTAATTGCTTAAAATTTGTTGAACTAATCAACAAAGTTTAAAAAAAAAAAAAAGAAGTCAACACTAATTGGCACAAAGAAATATTTATAAAATGTTTATGTTAAACTAATTATTTAATTATTACCATTGTAAATAACACAGCACCTGTTGGCAGAAACTAACCGTTCATAATAGCAATGGAACTGTCATCACTTAAAAGGAAATAAATAAAAAAAGGGGAAAAATAAGCCAAAAAAAAAATTATGGAAAATATTAGGAAGATAAGAAGCGGTTTTTGGTTTGTTATTTGCTGACGAGCAAATTAAGTTAATACGAAAATTATTTACTTGCCGATAAAGTCCGATTGATACAATAGAAGTAGTAGATATTCATTGATAACAGAATACAGGAAATCCAGGCGGTTGTCTGGGACTCAGACTTCCGAAAAATTGATTCCAGGAAGTCGTGTCTATTTTGACGTAATGTGAAGAACGTTGTGCAGAGACATCCAGGTAACACTACTAGTTTTCAGGTGAATAATGTACCTGCAATTAATGAGTAGAAATCGAAAGAAGAAGAAAAAAATAGGAGAGCTTTCTACCTCGTGAGTCTCAAATACAGAATCGATCTTGGAGGGCAATGCTATTCAGATCACAAACGACTACTGTCCTCCAAATGAGAGATGGCCGCCCTGTTTTTGTGAGATCTGCGCATGTATGATCGATTAGTCTGGTCAGGCACTTCCGTCTGATTTTATGACAGGACGCCGCCATTCTGCTAATCGCTTGTTACTTTGCAAAAGAGCATTGTATTTATAAATAATATATATTTATTTATTTATATAAATACTTATTGTTAGCAACTGGTATTGAAATAACGCTAAATAGTCGAGAGAAGTTTTAATTTGGCTTTCTCAACATGTCTTTGTCAGTGAAAACAGACTACGTCGTTCTTTGTGACAGGAAAACATAATTGATCAGCTACCGGAAGGGCTGCGCAGTTCAAACTTCCGCCGGCCAACTTTCATTTTGAGGACAATACTGTTTATACATACACCAGCCCTTTACGCTCAGAGAAATAAACCTTGGATAAAAGTTTAATGTGTGTTAAAATTGCATTTAATAGAATTAGAACTCACCAATGTCAAGGGAATTGACAAAGGAATCCTACAAGATTCCGAAAGCTTTCTTTTGGTTTTGCGTAATGTATTTTTAAACATTTTTATTATAAACACTTTTTAACAATGAGTATGAAATAATCATTCGACTTTCAACAATTTTTGATGTGTTTGGTGTTTTCTAATTCTATTAGAAATTCCTGTGCTACTATAATCGCTGTGACAACTCCTACAGAAATATTGTATTTATTAAGTATGTTTCGTGAATTTAAAATCTGAATTCATAAAACCTGAGGTGTTTTGCAGTTTATAGCATTTAAGCTAAAACCGGAAATCCAATGAAACCAATGCCAAATATCTCGAGTATAGGGGAGGAGGCTCTGAAAAACAACAGCAAAAAACTATATTATTTTCAAATATAGTGATACAAAGTATCAAAAAAAAATTAAATCTGCAGTATTTATTTAAAATGTCAAAATCAGATTAAATTTAATCAATCAGACCAAGCGTAATGGTTTAGCTAAAAGGATTAATTAATGAATATTAATTCATTGTTTAAGGAAATTAAGTATTAACAGAAGTAGATAATAAATTCCAAAGCTATTCTGTGAGAGTTTTCATTGCCTTCTCGATCTAATTTATCGATTTCAAAGACAAAAGTTATATGTCTAGGAGTCCTCGAATAGACTCACCAAGTTTCAAGAAGATCTATCCAGGATTCAAACGTTATTGTGGGAAAAAAACATAATTCACTTCATCAATTCAATCAGACAAGACTCTTAAAGAGAAGAGTGTTTTAAAAAAGTCATCAATGATCTAGAAAAATCACTAAGAATGTCCTCTAATTCAAATTTACGATGAATGAATTCAATTCCTCCTTAGTACATTCTGTCTGCTTGAGGAAGTGTGATTTGTTTGTCACCCACCTACAGCTCAGTGGGATGTAATTGGTAACAAAAGATACGTGGACGCCAGTGGAAACAACGCAAGCGTCTACAAGAGCGCTAGAGACCTAAGTTCGGAGGTGTGGTGGGTGCTTTTGTTCGATAAACTGCCGCTGGAAGTCGAAGGATGAGTTCGATTGGAACAACACCAACGACGCCAGAGATGAATGACTCTTTTAGGAGATGCATCAGCGTCCTCAAAGGCACAGTCACTCTGTCATCCAACTCCTGCTAAAAGAAGACAGTGCCTTAAAGCTAGTTTCGACGCTTAAACTCACACGCTTCCTTCAAGATATAAAAAATAGACTCACATTTAGTACAGAAATGGTCTAGTTTTCTATAGATATTCCGTTTTAGAAAGTGAACATCTGCTAGCCTTCTTCTGAGAATTTACTACTAATTTGTATCAGATACCTTTCGTTCCTTCTGAGTCAGTCATCGTTTGATTGGCTCACGAGTCCTAAAAAGTCCCAGTCTCTTCCCAGTGACAGCTCAGGGTGCGAATTCCTTTTTTAGCTTTGTACCTTACTTTGTTACCTTTTTTTGAATTATTCAGGCATGTTAAATCTCTTTTCCTTTATAACGCATGGTTTTGTTGCTTTCTTTAATGCCTTCATTAAATTCCTTTTGTGCCTAGCGGAATGCAGAACAAGGTATATTTGTTGTTTATTTTTGGTTAGGGTTTCTTCTGGGGAAGGTCCCGCTCTCGGGAGCGAGACCCGGGATCCTTTCGCACCTTCTGAGTCAGTCATCGGTGGAGTTTGGCTGGATGATGAGTCC
Source organism: Thereuonema tuberculata (assembly GCA_023159025.1). Classification (NCBI taxonomy): domain Eukaryota; kingdom Metazoa; phylum Arthropoda; class Chilopoda; order Scutigeromorpha; family Scutigeridae; genus Thereuonema; species Thereuonema tuberculata. The sequence continues at coordinate 59,653,500 of JAFIDM010010028.1, read as the reverse complement.
TAAAAAGGACGAAACTGTTACGGGATTTGTTTCAGTGTTACTTTGCGTACGCTGTAGACGCTGCCGACTATTTCGACGTAGTCATGGGTATGAGTTCTCTCCTAATACACTAAACTCTTTATTTTAACTTCTATACTCTTTTATCTCTTAACTGGGAAGCACTCTTAATATTCCAACAGAAATCAAGGTCTTATAGCAATCTTTCAAAATGTAGATTGAATTTTTATCTATATTACTTAGGTACTTTAACGCAGGAACATCAAAAAATAAAACAGGCTAGTTTGGTGCCACTGTTGAGAAATCTTCACGTCTCCTGCATCTTGATTCTTACATATATAAGTTTACTTAAATGGTTTAGATGACGGTATGTTGGCTGATGGATCGTCTGTGATCGGTAATTTCACTCCTCTAGAGTTCACGCAGTCTTCCGTAAAATGGGTGTCGGTTTTCCTTTCCGACGGTTAAACATGGGCGAGCGTCGGACTTGCCATCCTATTTTCTTCCTAGTCTCCATTGGCCAGAGAGGCATTGGAGGCTCTACCTCATCATCCCATGTGCCTTATATGTCTGAGAGGGCATCAATTAACTCATCTGCCTGCCTATTAAGTAATAATCCGGCGTTGATTTATTAAAAAAAAAAACCGTTTCATAGACCTCAGTTTTATTTTACTTGTTCTGTTTCTAAAATTGGATGATATTCAGACATCTTTGCTGGGAAAAAAAATATTATTTTTACAATTGAAAGATTGCATAATCTGTTCAGTTTTAAACAGATCGAATTGGAACAAGAGTAGTTCTCAAACTATTTTAATAAATTTAATACAGTCTAAAAGATCACAACAATAGCTTTTCTCGTCTCCAGATGTATCCGAAAAGATAAGCAGAATTTTAGTAAGTTTATTAAAAAAAATATGTTAGAATTGTATTGCTGTGTTTGTTGTTAATATGAAATTTTTTTGAAAAACAAATAACTGTGATGTTACAGCCTGCATAAAGGAAAGCAGTAATTTAATTTGGCAGACGCGTTGAATGAGCATATAAAGGACCTTATTAACTTTAATTTAATTTAAGAATCCTACATATATTTTAATGTGAATGAATATCATTGTATTGTCAATATTTTTTCACTGTATCGCTTTTTTTCTTTCGTTATCTGTATGGTATTTATTCTACCTTCTTTAACTGGATTGACAATTACATAATTCTACTTTATACAAAAATAAAACATAACTAAAATAAAATAAAAACCCATACATTTCAGAGGCCGATCTTCTGCTTTTTACAATTGCTTTTGTTAATTTTGTTAATTGTAGCTTTTTTAATTATAAAACTGAAAAAGAGTAAATGTAAAAACCTTTCAAAACGATACCAAAAACTGTAAGTTCAAAGCTGTTACAATTTTAAATTAATAATTAAAGGCAATATACTGTACTGAAAATCAAAATTTGGTAATCTGGCTGGCTAAGCCTTTAACATTGTGTAACTTTATATTGTTATTTGTTTTCTTACAATGTCTACCGATTTGTTATTATTATTTTCGTTGGAATTTCTGATTTCGAAATGGTTGAATTTGTTTAATAAACTGTCTGGTGATCTCAGTCTCTTCTTCATTAGCTGAAGTGTGGATTTACGTAGATAACAATGGACACTGCTTCCTTCATTCTACTATTCTTTCCCAACTCCTTCGTTGCCGTCAAATTGGAACCACCCACTTCTAGATTTCAGGCACGGAGAAGGCTGTGGTTCGAGGAGGAAGGCGATGGGAGCCAAGGAAGTCAGTCCCACCCTCCCTTCCCGGTTCGCGGACCCCGAAAATCGGGAGCCACCGTTAGGGCGAAGCGACACTGCCGCTCGCGCTGTTCCGGCTTCGCTGTGGCGAGAGAGAAATGGAGACGCCGCTGCCTCCGACACCCCCGCCAAGCGCGAGACAGACAGGCGTGAAATGACGACGTCGCGCTGCGAGCCGCAGGCGGGGATTCGGCTCACCCGAGCCATCGCGAAACTGCCACTCGTATCTGGTAAATTCTGCCTTCCCTCAGTCCCCCACCTCTCTCCCTCTATTCCACCCATTTGTCCCCATCCTGAGTTGGGAACGGTGTCAAGATGGAATGTTGGAAGGGTGGGTGGGGGGATGTAATGACAGAGAGGCAAGGAAAATAGTTAGCATCGAGGACGGTTCTGACGACAATCGAAATACCTGCTTCCTCTTTATGGTAAACGCTGGAGTTAAAGTTTGTGGTTTTATAATGATTCTGCAATTTCAGTGAAGAATAACAAAAACATTTAACACTAAACATTTTGCCTGTTTTGATCAGACAGTAATTACAACAAAACTAAAATCATAAACTTAATTTAGTATAATACAAATATTAGATATGGGCCCGCTAGCCGAGTGGGTAAAGGTCCTTGGCTGGGTTGGAGGTGGCGGGTTCGATCCCCCTCGACGGGGATTTTTCCACGCTCCATTCTCCTCCAGCGGGTACTAGGGTCTATCCAGCCCTCTGTTAAATGGGTTTCTTTCCCGTGGGTTAAAGGCAGGCGGGCGTCGGGCTGACCACTCGACCTCCACTTAGTCCCGTTGGTCACAAAACGCGGGGAGCCTTACCTTACCTCCCGCTCCCCCAAGGGTCACATCGGCCTGTAGTGGGACACTTTTAACTTGTAACAAACATTAGATAAAGTCAACAACAATCTTGAACGACTGTCTATCTGCCACTAACCGTACATCAACAATGTTATCTTCCTATCAATGGTACTAATCTATCTCAGAATGTTAGTTTGCCAGTAGATAAATTCTGAAGATGGAATCTATGAAGTTAAACTGAAACTTCAGGCTTCGTTTATAAGTTTATCTTTTTTGTGTTTGTAGCTTCGCATTTGATATTTGTACACCTCATGTTCACATTTGAACTATTGCGTTTAACGCCCAGTCCATGTTATTAATGCCCAAATCACAAATGTTGTTTTCATCATTGACGCTCTATGATCTGTGATTTGCCTCTGTTAACCATTTTTATCACTGATCCCATCATTGAAAAAATTTAGGAACGGTTCGAAACGCAACGTTGTTTACAATGAAGATCATTAATGAGCTCCAATCAGAACCGACCAGTTTTGAGACCGAAGAAGCCGACCAGCGCCATTTTGGCCACCGTTTCAATTGAATCCGAAGGCTATTAGGAAATTAAATATCACAGTGAAGAGATTATTTTTCGAAAATAAACAATATTTTTACTGAAATAAATTAACTCTATGCGTCAGAATGTGCAGATGTCAACTTTTTAAAGAGAGATTTCTTCTTGAGCTTTGTTACGGTCGCACGGGCACCGGTAGACCTCTATGGGTGCTTCTACACGACAGAATTTAAAATCTTCATATAAGTCCCTTATTTGAAGATCCTGCAGAAATAAGTGAACTAGGCAGGAAGCTCTAGGTATACATGCAAATATATTGAATAGTTTCTTTCAAAGCTTTTACATTGGCTCAATTTGAATCAGTGGCGGCTCGTGGCTGTGAAGAGCTAGTAGGAATATAATTATATTATAATATATCATAATATATATAAATTATATATATTATATATATAATATATATTTTAATATATAATATAAAATATTATCGTAACTTTCTTCTTATCTTCGTCTTTCCAACCTGAAAATGATGTTTCTAATAAAACACACACTATATCTTAAACAGGATTCATATTTAAAACAGCACAGGACTGCGAAACAAGCGCGCTGCGAACAATTTCACATAGGAAGAAGAGAACATACTTCTCAGTTGTAACTTCACCTATACGATGCTATACAGCGGGTGACGTCATGATTGTCATAGCAACCATCGCTTCGGTTATCCAGCTAAGCTCCGCCCCTGAGAGTGAGAAACTTCATATAAAAGCCTACTTCACTTGGCCCGGTGCCAGAACAAAGTCCCGCACCAACGGCGCGGGACTTACAAAATACAAAAATACGTTTCTATTAAAACCAACATCCGTGATAAGGAAAATAATTTTTTCCTTGTAATAATTATTATATTATAAATAAATAATATTGTATTTATATTGAAGTGCCACTTCACCTACTTCCCCTGAATAGCCGCCACTGATTTGAATGCAACATATACGTTGTGGAAAAAAAAACAAACAAACAAAACATTCACAGAAAACTATATTTTGTTTAGTTTTCATTAAGATACAACCAATCACCTGAAAGTAAATCTAAATACGGCTATTTCGCGCTTTTAGCGATATTCGGGAGTTATTCATTTGACTTTATTCGGGTCTCTTAAGCAATAAAAAACCTCAGACCTTTTTTCCTTGACGGTACGCAGAGCAGCAGATAAGGTCCTTGCTAATGCTCGCTCACGAAAAGAAAGAAACCTCGGTATTCAGTGGTGAGCAGCCACAGTTAAGGAGTACGATCTTTCTAAAGAAATTCTACAGAAATGTAGCATTAAAATAATGGATCTGAATAAACAAAACCACAGTTAAGAAGTAGAGAGAGATCTTAGGATAACGCCAACCGCGCGGCCTTACCAATAATCAATGTACTTATTTAAAGGCTTAAGAAAATGAGGTAGTAATCACATGAAGGAAATAGATTGAATGAATAAATTTAACTATTATTTAACTAGGATTTACAAGTACCCCATTTTATTGAACACATTGGATAAAACGGGATAATTTGTGTTATTATTTTGTAAATAAAACTAGCTTCTCTTTTGATTTTTATTAAGAAATGTTAATAACACTATAAGAAAGATACAGCAAGTTTATTTATTTATTGACTAGTAATTTTGATAAAAGATAAAATAAATAGAAAAAATAAATTTTAATAACAGGAAATTATTAAAATAGAAAGATATAAAATAAAATAAATAAAAACATTGATGGATTTTATTTTCTCATAAGTTTTTATCTGATCGTTGTTCTATCTTGAAAAACGTAATGGAAGGCGAGTTGGTTTCCTGCATTTAGGGTTCCGGCGATGCCGAAACAGGAAGCGTAACCTAGGAAGGTCGGAGAACGGACAGTAATTATGCAACGACGGGATTTCGTACTCCGTGCTCCCCTTCGCGTCCGACGACACGCATCCTGCCTCGCAACCGAGGTTATTACCTCGCGTTGCCTACGGCTGTAAATCGGCGCTACAGGGATCGACGCTTGTTTCAGCCGGGTTTTTTTTTTTATTATTATTATTTATTTATTGTTATTCTTTTCCCCATTACTTTTCCTGGAAGCCATCGACGCCTGTGATAATTGTGTCTTTGTGGAAGTAATATTTACGGATGGCGGTCGCTGCATGAGAATACAACGTCGTATTCTTATCAGATGGAGAATGACTTTCCGAGTCTGTGCTATTTGGACTTTTTTTTTTTTTTTCACACACTGGGGCATCTGTGCGAAAATCTGTTGCCGCGGCCGATGGCAATTACTCGCAAAAGCAAATAGTCCTAGAGGTTAACCAGTAAAAGAACGGAATAGTCTTGTATTTTTTTTCTTTTTCCTTTATGAAGTCCTGATAAATTAATATTCCCCATTACGTAACGCTTTCAAAGTTCACAACAATTAACACTATAATTGTTTGTAGTTTTTTATATATCAAGGTAGGCCTTAGGGCCGGACTTTTTTGGGGCCTTACGCTAAAAAAAAATTAAAAAATAAATAAATAAATAAATAAATAAATAAATAAATAAATATAAATAAATAAATAAATATAAATAAATAAAACAAACAATAAATAAATAAATAATAAAAATTTGGAGGCATTTTTATATATTTGTATATCTACAAGATACGCCTTAGGGCAGGACTTTTTTAGGGCCTTATGCAAAAAAAATAAAAAAATAAGTAAAATAAAATAAATTAAATAAATGAACAAATAAACAATAAGCAATACAAATAAATAAATAAATAAATAAAATTTGGAGGCATTTTTCGTCAAAGTAACAAAAACAATAATAATAATCTTAAAAAAAAAATTTTTTTAAAAGTAATAAAATTTTAAAAGGATCTAAAATAGGATTTTTTTTTTATTTTTTTTATCTCTACTGTGGACTGCGTCAAGAATTAACAGCAAAACAAAGCTTTGAAATCAACTTCCTTCGCCGATCAGTATTTATAATCGCGATCTAAACGAGAACAATATGCGATTGCTGCTCGCACGGGTCAAGCGTCGGCATTTTCCCAAGCTGCAACTAGCAAGTTTTCGAGCGCGTTTGAGGCAAGTTTTCGAGAGCGTATAAACTAGCCATGAATAACATGATAGTGTTCATAGTATTTAGATGGATCTAGAAATTCCTCAAGTATCTGTTTTCCGCTTGAGAGTTCCGAGAATTTTGCTGTTTTTAGAAAAAAAGAAAACGTGCGATTCGAAATCTCAGCTCGCTTCTTTTGTTGAAAGAGGGGATTGTGGGATAGCTGTTTCCAGCTTGTCAGCTCAATTCAGCTAGGGTTACCCATTATTCTACAGCTAACATGCGCCAATTTTCAAAATGAAGAAGAGCGATAATCTCTTGTTCATAAATATGTATATCATATTTCAAAAAGATTCATTCAAGTCAAACGTAATTAAGAGAAATAGATTTGAAAATACGATTTCATCTCATTGATATAATAAAGCTAAGCGAACACTATTCGACCCGGTCGAGCGGTTTGAAGTGACATGTCTGGCAGAAACGTGTCGGATGCGACTTCAAGGATGGAATACGGTGTAGCATGTCTTTCGCGAATCCAACCAATACAATGCAGAATTGAAATAAATCACAGGTGACTTGTTGAACACCGCTGAATGTTCCAACTGCCTTGAAAACCATCAAAAAAGCTATTAAAATCTTAATAGGAAAGATCATCATTCGATAGGAAACAATCTTTACATTGAAATGTAAGTTAGTAATTCTATGCATGAAAATACGCTTTGAAAACATTTTGAAGAAAAAGTTTATTGAAAGATATTGAATGATATTGTATGTCTGTTTCTACTTTGCGAATCAAACAGCGAAAATATTTTTAAAGTTTTAAATTTGATAATTATTGAAGCCTTTAGTATGACAAAAAAAATTGAGAAATTAACCAAAATTTAGCAAAATCCGTCCTGAGGTATTTTCTTTTTGAATTTCTTAGATTTGTTAGAATTAATTCTTCAATTGTTTACTAGCGAGCGATCGGCTATCCCGGAATTCCATGCGAACACAGCCGATGCTATGAAATTTTTTTAAATCTTGTTTTTAAATACTCTCTAATAAATTCTGAGGCACAAAATCAAAGCGTTTAAGTATAAACTTTATTTCTTTTCGAAAGATAACCTCAATGCTGTGATAATAATTTTGTATTGCTCTCCGTTCAGATGAAGTGGAGACAAATTTAGCGGACTCTAGGAATGGGCATGACGTCACGACTGACGTATTCTAATACTTTACTCTCATTATGATCTTTATCGTGTCTGAGTAAAATAAAACATTTCAGACGACATGTCAGCCGATCAGCGATCGCTCGAACACTGCCAGACATGGTCGCTCACCAAGTGCTCTTCCTTACCGTGTGCGCCTCACTTAAACGTGTAATGATAACATATTATAAATGAGATTTTAATAAAGTTCCGATATACTAAATCCTAGAAGATTTGTTCTTAAATAATTATGGGACAAGTAAGACTTTATGTTGGATGCCGTATAGGTAAGAAACAAAAAAAAAAGAACAAATAAATCAAAATGTGGATTACTATGAGGCTCTGCATCTATGTGGATGAAAGAAAAACATATACACAAAAAGTCATTTACAAAAGTAAATATCTCTGTCAAGCAGCGAAAAAATTAAATTAACAAGTGTTCAAACATTACATCCAACAAATACTTTTTATACATTTAGTGTAATTTAGAAATGGTAGATTTATTGTAATTAAAACAGTTTATCATTTTAAAACTGTTTATTAAAACAGTATTTTCCTCATAAATTAAATAGTCACTAGACGAAAGACCCTACAGCCGACTTAAAGTAAGACTTAAGATGTAGAAAACACATTTTCTTCATTATTTCTAGTTAAGCCCATTTAAAATTTATTGTGTTACCATGCCTGATTTTCCAATAGGTAAACTACATACCAATTTTTGTAGTGATACCATCACGAATTCCGCCGTTAGCTAACCGATCTCCTTCCCGCCATTACCAACAGACGATCATCATTCCCTTGTTGATTATGATGTCAAATCTGTATATCTCATTCGTTTCGCCACAACCTCAACTCATCGGAAAGACACTTCCATGACAGTTGAAGCCATAGTCTTACACCATCCAAATGTTTCTGCCCTGATAGCTTATGTCAGTAGCCACAGTCCTAGTCCTCAATTGACAGATAACATGTTACAGATTACTGCCAGTGGAAACGAAAATATGACCACATATCAGTTATAATAATCTTAGATGATATTCTTTTGATATTCATTCATAGTTTTTAAGTTTACAGTAAAATACAGTAAATTTCGTATTACAGTCTTACCACTGGAGGAAGTTAAAAGTCATCTTGTGAAAGATGTAGTTAGAGTACGGATATGTACGAATTATGACATCATTTAGAGCTGTACAGTTATCTTGTGAAGAAATGTTTACACTCTTAAATTTAAAAATATAGAATTACAAATAAAAAAGGGCTTTCATTATTTAACTACATCTTTTACTGCAATTAGAAGTTTGCCACTGTAGTAACATATTAGGAAATTTGTTAAAACTCAACTGAGTTTGAGCTAAGTGTTCCCGGCTAACTCTCTGAATTCGAGTCTACAAAGAAAAATTAAAATTAGAATAATAATTTATAATGAAAACAACAATAACAATTATCTTAAGAAAATAGACTGTAAAATTTTATTTCTTTTCAGTGGCCTTATAAATTTTGAAATTTCTACGTATATTTTTTGTTCTTTAAAGACTTAATTGATAATTTAAAGAAAAATACGTAAATAAATAAATAAAAAAAAAGGCTCGGCATAAAAAGTAGACAATAGCTTTCTCGCTCTCTGAATTGACTGATGAGACCTAAAAAGAAGGAAACACCTATCCCAGATTCCCGATACTATGAGTGAGAAAATGTGATTTTTTTTTTAATTCATAAAACCCGTTATTAACATAGGCGTGCTCAAAAATTTGGAATGGTGGGGGTGAAGGGATTTGATGGCCCGTTCAACTAGAAAAAAGAAGTTCCGTTTTTTTTTCGGAAACTTTTCCGAGGGAGGGGTTTCAGACAAAACGGTGACTCTCCGACCTAAAAAAAAAAAAGTATTTTTTAAAAAATTTTGATTTGTAGTAGGGGAAGAAGGTAGGGGCTAAATACCAACCTTTTTCCCCGTTGGCACCCCTAGGGTCAATATGTTAAATAAAAGTTGGTAGAGGGGGGGGGGGGAATTGATGAAGTGAAGCCAATCAATATTGTACTTCAAATCGATATGGTCAAAAAGTCTATCAAAAGAAAAAGAAAAATATGATCATGTAGCGTATTCATGAAATCAGACCAAAATGTGCACGAAAAGCAAAAAAAAAAATGAATTGAAATGTTCTCAAAGAAACGGAGTCAACTGACAATATCTGAATTCGGTCTTTCCTTTGAACAGTCGCGACTCTGAGGTTTAGAGATTGGCCTACTTTGTTAGTCGTTTGGCGAACGCCAATACAGTGTGAGTTTCTACAATAGAAACCCGTTGAAAAACGGCTGAATATTGTGTTAATAAATGGGTGTCACAGCGTAGGCGTAGTCCGTATATGGCGCTCTGCTAATGTTGTGGACATGTTGCCATGACAACCGAATGGACCTAGAGCACATTAAGTGCAGCGAGGGGAAAATGGAAGGGCGAAAAAAAAATATACGAAATGAAGACAGTATAATAATAATAAAAAAAAGAGCGAAAAAAAAAAATAGGTTAGTTTAAAGCAGAACTACATCCATTAAAAAATGCGCAATTTTCACAGTTGCTTTTCATTGCAAAAAAAAAAATCTATCTTTTTCTTCCTTGCTTAAGTCACACGTTTAGTTATCATTTTATATAGAATTGAAAACCTACGTTTTCTTAGGCCTAATATTATTCATTTTCCAAAATTCATGGAAAAAATTTTTTTTAGCAAATCAATAAACTTTGATTAGAAATCTTAAAAGTAATTTAATAATTATATTTTAGAATTACAGTGAAAACTCGATTGAAAGTCACCGTGGGGAACAGGACTGTGACGGTTAACCGAATAGACGGATAACATAAATTTCGCAGTAAACATGTACAGTAACGAAATTTCAATGCTGGTTTGTGACGAAAGGCAAACAATTAATTAATATAAAGAAAAATCTATCGGTAACAAATAGATATCGTCAAACACCAAACAAATAATAACAATAATAATAGAACATAAATAGTACTAGATAATTATATGTTAAAGCTGTAATCAATCATCTACTGTTTCTTCGAGGCTCGAGCTTTTTTCGCGGCAATGTCCCGTATTTTACGGAGAAGTAGGTTTTGCGTATGATGACGGATAACAGAGTGACGGTTTATCGAGTTTTCACTGTATATATATCATCAGCTTTCCATAGGGAAGATCATAGATCACGACATTAGAGCCTAACAGGATTGAACGTTTCTTTTTTTGCTTCTAGTTATTAAAAAGAACGAAGGATGAAAAATGCTTAATATTCCAAAATTATTATAATTGACTAGGTCTGCTTATTTCTACAGTATTTTATTTCTGTATGCATTTTATTTACAACAGCATCCATATGAGTCAGAAATGCGGCAAAAAAGTCATCAATTGTTGGTAATTTCAGTGAGAGAATCTACTGGAAATGTCTGAGTATTGGTTCAAACTATCTGTAGGCTTTAAAGACGAAGGATTTGCTGTTGTTCCTCAGAACAACGGAAATTGCTTGCTACGATCGTGATCTCAGAGAAAGGGCGATCTGTGCGAAGTTGGGAACGAAGTGCTGGTAATATGAGCAGAGGCCGTGGTAACACAGCACCGCTTTATTGTTCTTAGGAACTAGAAAGTTTGAACAGCACCTGTCTTTGCCGGCAAGATCGAGCTCGGCGCTGCGTCGGCAACCGGGAACGATGGAGAGTTTGTGCTCAGTAACGATACCACCGAAGATAATAAACTCGTCCAAATTATAAAGATAAATAAACCATTTTAGGCTAGGATGCAGATTGTCCACTAGCTTTTCAAAGGCGGAAGGTGCATTGCCCAAAGTCCTAAGGCATTTTGCGGAATTTATAGACACATACCTGTGTTGAGAAAGCGGTGTTTTTGACTAGAAGATTTTTGGGAAGATCTTCTGGCCTTCCCAATAGTCGATCATCGGCTGATGAAAAAGTATTAAGATCAACACAGAACTTCAAGGAAGTTACAGAGTAAACGTCTCTTTATAATGAGACTTAACGCAGAAGCACAAGAAACCTTCAAATCTATGAACGAGCACAATAAGGGAACTTCTGGTACTTTGAGAGCATTATGTACTGCAAGTTTCCTTTTTTATGGCAGTTCGTTCCGTGACTGACTTTTTATGAGGCTTCTAGTAAGTGGACTGTTGTCATCTGTGTCAACTCCATAGGTTGTAGGACTGTCAGTATCTTAGGTGAGAACATCAAAGATCCGGTGACATTCATAAGGCAGAGCCCTTATTTGAGGAATTCCCATACAAGTACTTGTTGTGTATACACTGTTGAACTATCAGGAACTAGAAAGGCTGGACTTAAATTTCCAAACCACTGCAGCGGATGATGAAAGTCTATACACAATAGTGAACATAGAGCCGTAGGGATGGCGGAAAATCGGACAAAAACTGCTTTAGCAAAATTTGGTAGTCTGGTAAACGTCATTTGATCTGAGGATATTCCAGCATTACCTAGTCCTAGTAGAGACAGTGATATTCTGTCAGTGGTAAGACGAGGTGAGAGGTAGCATTGTCGAATGGTAGTTTTCATCTAAGGAGCTTGGGTGTCGAAAAGCAGCAGAAGATGGCAAACTGTAATGATGTTGATCTGAAATAATTGCTGAGAAATCGCTGGCCGTGATTTAGGGAGTATTGAAAATGTCTTCAGCAAGGAAGAATTTGTAAAGTTTTAGGAGGCTCCACCTGGTAAGATAGTAATAAAATTTTGGTAAAGTAATTATCTATGAAGATACTGCGATACCAAGGGAGATCTGAGTGACCCAAAACAGAGCAGCAGTCAATAGTGGTGTTCTATTTAAGGTGTACTGATGAAACTCCGATCTAAGGTGTACCGATCGTCGTTAGGTTGGGACAACAGATGTGTAAGACACTCATTCCCTCAGGATTGTTGGTAAATAAGCCAGGCTGGAGTACTGAAAAAGGGTTTTGACTACGTTATATGCCAATCTACAATTTCTGGTTCAAAGATGAAAGTCATACTCATCTAAGTTCTGCTTTTTCAGATTTCAGAGGCCACCATCGCAACCAGTGATTTGGCAAGACATGAAGCGAGGCATGCAATTTCTGATCGGAACTACACATTCAGGACGAGCAGTTATAGTGCTGCATGGGACTTCTAGTTTGACCATTTGAACGTAATCTGAGAAATTTCTGGAGGGAACATAACATTCTGTCACAATAGTTTTTAGCAAAATAGAGGCTAAGGAGTGTCTTCATCATCTTAGAAGTGTTTTCAGTGAAAATCTATTTTGTGTTGTATTTCGCAATGACCAGTCTCAACTCTATCCAATAGATCATTTTGTGGTAGATGATGCACTTAATTGTTTGATGTACGAGTCGGATCCACTGGATGTGGTCAATTTGAAAGAACACATACGTATCTTTACAGCGCGACTATTTAACCACTGTTTAGTAAGAGATTGAAAACTTTCACAACATAACGAGTCCTACGCTCACTGAAAGGGAACAAATACTATAACATATTCTTTGTCAATATGCTCTGAATAAAACGACTGTATCGTTTTCTCGGATTCCGCTTTCTTTTTCATCATTTCTAATGTTATAAATAAAAATTTCTGATCTTTAATTTCTGATTTATCTTATTTTATATATACAGTACACAAAGTATACTGTACTGAACCTTTTGTAATGTCATAAGGCAAAGAATTAAAGGAATCCTTTCGGTATACTGTATTTCCAGCCGTACTCTATATATTTAAATTACCAACTCATGTATGTATAAACTACATAGATCGTGCAATTGTTGAGGTTTGGCGTCTCACGTGTATTGGTGTGGGTGTTAAAAAAAACGGGTTTTCGGAGATTCTGCAACAAAATGACCAATTTTGAAAGTTTTATTTTTTTATTTTTTTTTAAATGTAGGCTGAGCCTCAACAATCTGTTATCATTTAATGGCGATATGTCTAATTCTGGATATCGACAATACAAAGCGACTTATCATGGATGATAACGTCCATCGTTCAACACAGAATTACTGATTGAGCAAATGAAGTCTTAGTATTCCTTTTGAGTACATTTTACTTTTTGTTTGGCTGTTTGTTTGCGCCTTACGCTGAAACGACTGGGCTGATTTCCTTCAAATTTAATATTGTTGTTATTTAACATCCAACTTAAAATATGAGAATGATAATTTTTGTCTACTTCTCCCACGCCCCTCCTAATCCTCAAATTACTTCAGTCCCAGTTCTTCAGTCATTCCCCATAGTTGAGAGCATCCCTTATAATAATAATAATCATTTGTTGTATCTGGGAAGGATCTAGAACATACAGACACACATACAAACTCATTTTCACTTCACTTTCTCAGGAAAGTAGCTACAAAAATAACAAATCTAAATGACCGCGTGACAAATTTTCAACAATTCCTAACAATTTGCTTAACAACACGCTGGTGTATTTACATCAGTTTTTTTTACGTATTTGCTTTAAGAAAATGCAAGGTTGTTAAGTCTTTTTTTTTTTTTTTTCTCTTTAAACTAAGTTTTTTTGAGATGCGACCTTCAAAGCGACAGCAGTCTGGCGTTCCATTCGACGCCCTTCTGAAAAGAAGCCGACAAAGTGGGGTTGGTTCCGCCGACCCTGTATCCTCGGGGATGGGTGGCGGAGCAATTGCACCGCCGAGAGGAACACAAGCCAGGAGTCGCGCACTCTTTCCCACCCTTCAATGGGCGTACACGGCCTCTTCATTCATGTTTATTACATCAGATTCATTCACAGGTAGGAAGTCGGCATACGATGATCGGTAACGATAAAGCATTGTCTCCAAGCGAAGCGGAAATAGAATTAAAACAAGAATATTAATGAAATAAAACACGTACTAATCAATAACAAACAAACAAACAAACGGTATCTATTACTCTTTCGAGTGTTAATAAAGTAAGCGTTAAAAAGTCATTAAAAATTAACGCAATTTACTATAATAATAATGCGATTTCTTACTATAATACTTTTTTTTCTTTGGTAGTCTGTCTATATGAACATCACACTAAAACGGCTGGAAGGATTTTCTGAAAATTTTGGATCGTTGTTTATTTACTGTGCAAAACTGAAATATACATTCCTCATAACTTACGCCAGAATTCTCTTGCTAAAATGGCTGAAATAATTTCTTTAAAATTGTTGAACGATACTGAATTGTAGTTCAATGTAAAATACGTGCGTAATTGTTTTGGTCTACTCCTCTAACTAATGCAATGGATAAACGATTGTATATTTAGCAATATTATTAATAATAATAATCCACTAAGACTTATCTAAAAAACAAGGCCGCGCAGTTGGCAAAGTCGCTAAGACACTGGCCTCTCACCTCTGAGTACCGAGGTTCGGTTCTCATGTGGGTTTCGTTGATGGTGGCGATCCGCGATGGGCAGGTTTTCCCGGGGTTCTCCCGTTTCCCCTACATTTCTCACACCATCCTTTCTCAGTCTTTCTCTCCGTCTGTCCTTCTTTCCGTGGGATAGCACAATATATCTTTCAGGTCGCGGTGCTCGGCTGTTAAGCTAAAAAACATGATCTTTACTATACTTCGTAGTAAAACAGTAAGTATAATAGCTGTAGTCCTGAGCAATAAAAAACAAAGATCATTTGGGTATATGACTATTATTGCAGATTAAACAGTAGAAGCAAATAAACTGAATGAGGAAATAGGAAGAAATACAGTAGAAGAATAGAGGAAAAAAATGCTCGATTGATATAATAAGGCTTCTTTTGCCAGTTCTAACCTCAAGAAGTCCCTTTTGACCTCCGTAAATGAAAAAAAAATTATACGTACCGACTGCAAAGTGTATTTGTAATCCACCAATGGGCTTCAAACGAAGGATAGGAGTTTCATACAAGGAAAGCGACAGTGACAAAGTCATCTGAGCTCAAATTGTCCGGAAGCTTAATTCCTTCCTTGTACAGGACATAGTTCCTTGATTCGAATCCGTTGCTTTTAGTCTGCATGTAAAACGAAACAAAATACGTAAATACTCATCAATGGTTGAGACCACATGTTTACAATTTGATATCTGAGAACGTCTGTTTAACGCTGTATTGGCGATCATCGGCTGAGAATAATCACAAGTAAACAGCGCGGTCATAAGAATTAATGGTGAGAAGAATGTGACATTTCCAAAAGTGATGATTATACAAATTTTAGGCATTTTGTATGTTCTTTTTACGCTTAAGGTTTCTTTTATTTGAAGCAACATAAATTTTCCGATTTTTATTTTTAATATTATTTATTGTTTTTAGTTCTAATTTTTGTCACAGCCTTCTTCACCAATAATAAATAAATACTGTTATTATTAGTTTTGGTGTTACCTTCTTAGATTTTGGACATCTATTATATAACGGGTGGGCATAAAATAACGGTGAGGATGTTAAGAGCCCTCTAGCGAGGAATGTACTTGACGAATCGTAATTTAAAAGTTAAAGTTACTAACTAAAAAGTTAGTACCAAAAGTCACCAACAGGGGGAAATGTGGCACTGTTAACGCACTAATTTGCTTAACCGCGTTACGTGTAGAGCATGATAAAAAGCAAGGCTTGGAGAATTCCCATCACTCGGCGACGATCTGCCTTTCGATGGCTTTGTTAGTGAAGCTGTATTATCAGAGGGACGAAAATGCTAGTGCTGCCCTTCGGGAATTTCGGCGGTTGAAGACGCTACGAAGAGGACCGATGAGCACAATCTACAAAAAATGATTCAACGCTTTCAAACTATCGGTACTGGAACTCTAGTAGTGCAACCAGGCCAGGGACGCCAAGCTATCATTCACCCAACCCGTTGAATAAGTTGCAACTGCTGTTGTGAAACAGGAGATGACGAATGTTCAGGGTACCAGCAGTGCACAGGCAATATCCCGGCAAACGGATACCCCATACTCAACGGTGCGGAAAATCCTCCTTCAGATGTTTAAGTATTATACCTACAAATCTGTCCAATAATTGCGCCCTGGCGATGCGATCACTCGCATTGAGTTTGCATTAAGATTCTTAGCATGCACGGAAGTGGACGAAGCATGGCCGTGGCGAATTTTACGGAGTGACGAAGCGCATTTTTATTTGAACGGTGATGTTAACACACACAACTGCCGCTTTTGGACTGCGACTAATCCACACGTGGATGCCTATCCACTCGCCGAAAGTCACAGTGTGATGCGGCTTTATGTCATCGTTTATCAGCGGTCCATATTTTTATGAGGAAACTCACCGAAATGGACTAGTGATCTGTTCTGTCAATGCTGCACGGTATTCCGATATGCTAAAGAACTTTGTGGTTCCACCACTGTAGCAAAGAGGATGTCTCGATTCGACCATCTTCATCATCTGACCATCTCATGATGACCATCTCATGATGACCATCTCCACTTGTTGCATAACAATATATGTGTAGTTCTCATTGTCAAGATAACAATTCCTAAAACCTAACAATAGTAATGGAAGCAAACTTTCAGCTTTGTATCTTAAAGCAACGCTTTTTATCCTATCCCAGGAGAATTTCGAAAAATCTTGAAGGTTTTAGTGATTGTAATTACCTACCTAATGCCAAATTTGAAGTCTCTACTAAGTATAGTTGCGGAAATAATTACGGAAATAAGAAACCTTAAAAGCGACAAAAAAAAAACCCTCGTTATTCCTGAACCCGTGGGAATTTCGCAAAATCCGGCCTTATTCCTTGTCTACAACATAAAGGGAACCTCTGTGCAAAATTTCAGCTTTCTAAGTCCAACGGTTTGGGCTGGGCGTTGATCTATCAGTCAGTGAATGAGTGAGTTAGGTCTTGTCTTTTTATATAGTTAGATTATTAAAGAACAAATAAAGTAAAAATGATGATAGTTAACTTTTTATCTGTTTCTAATCCATCTTAATCAATTATAAACTTAAATATAGTTAAATTTTGTAATTTATTTCGGGATAGAATAGGTCGAAATATCCTGACATGTGAATTCTAACTAAGCACAATTCTATTTCAGTAAGCTTACAATTCTATTTGCTTACAAATCTATTTCAAAATAAGGGGTCGTCCATTAATTACGTGAGGTCAAAAGGGGAGGGGGGGTCCGGCAAAATCTCACCAAATCTCACCAAGGGGGAGGGGGGGGTTAACGAAAATCTCACGTAAACTTTTTCATTCAGAGAAAATATATATTATAGCAAGATTTCCTTTTTTTTTTTTGGTTGTTAAAATTTTTGAAATCTCACCAAGGGGGAGGGGGGGTCCGACAAAATCTCACCAAATCTCACCAAGGG
>JAFIDM010010028.1:59612200-59633576 GCA_023159025.1 Thereuonema tuberculata | reverse complement strand
AAAAATATTTGTAGTTGTTGGGATCTAGAACTTCAGCTGTAATTTATACGTAGATAATTAACTGCAGTGAAAGATCCTAAACGATTAAGCACATGCTTGTTCACGGTTTCATCAGAAATTATAATAAAGAGTAAGTTCTTGTAAGCTACTTTCCTTAGAGTATTGTCTTGTATTTTTTTTTTTTTTTTTTAATTTCCTTAAAAATAATACAAGCGAAAAGTCTCATTTTGTTTTAAAATCAAAATGTATGGTATCTGCTGAACATAAACACTATAATTTTTTTAGAGACTAAAAAAAAAAAAATTAATTAAAGCCTTCAAGGAATAATCACTCACCGATATATCCGTAAAGAAAAAAAAACAACGTACATTTATTTCTCATATTCATAACTACTCCAAAAAGTGAAATTTCGCAAATTCGCTTGAAGAAGCAGAACGATAGAATGTCTGCGAAATGTCGCTTTGTGGAATTGTTATGAATATGAGAAATAAATATAAGTTTGAAATCGTTTCTACTTATATTGTCGAAACATTTTAATTTTAATCATGTTAGAGCTTGAAATAGTTAGCGAATTATCACAGTATTAAGTTGTCTTGTTAAAACATTAAAAGAAATCCATATTGGATATTGCGGATAAGGGGATTTTAATTCATTTTTGCTCGCTAACTTTTCGGCTGACAGCAATAGGAAATATCAAAGCAAGAAATATAATTTTTTCGCAATGTGCGCCAATACCAATCGGTCATCGGATCGACTTTATTTATTTTCTAGTTAAATTTAATTTAGAATATCAAAAAACAAGCAAGATTTCTTTACAAGAAATACAGTGCCGTTCCGGCATCGCCGTGCTAGACGGCGGTCTGCCGATGTGCCGGAACCTGGGTTCGAATCCCGGCGTGTGCATGGCTGTTACTTTCATCTTCTGTGTTTCTTCTTCTGTCCGTTTCTGAAGGTATAGCGTGAACTGCCTCCTATGGCGTACCCTGGGCAACGTTTCATCAGCTAATTGCACACATTTCTCGCCACTTGTTGAGGCCAATAGTTTAATACTAAGAGTCCGGGCGTTGGCGAAAACAAAAGAAAAAAAAAATGTAGTTTTTCAAGAGACATCGGTGATATTTACGAAGTATTTATCAAGGTATTAATATTATTATTAAAAAAATAAAATTTTCATTGACAAGTATTTTTATTTACTATCAGGCGATCTCATTTTTAATATTTTGAACATTAAAATTCGGCACAACCGTTGAAAAAACTGCAAATAGAAGTGTAAAGAAAGTTTTTTAATGTCCTGTAATTTAAATGAAGAAATTGTTGTTATTATCAAAATAGAAAGTCTGTTTTTCTTTTTTCTGTTATGAAATGCTTTTATTCTAATCAATAAATTGGTTATCGCACTGATAATGTTTGGTGTCAGGTAGATACTTTTGGTCAGGCAGTGTAGAGAGAAGTCATTAGGCCTAACAATCGACCGAGATGAACGCCATAGGGGTGGGGGAATGGATTGGCGTCTGTATGCACGGAAAGACGCAGCAATCACCGCCAGTCGAGAGGCGTTGGGGGGAGTGGGGGGGAAGCGGGGAGGCGACTATTCCCCCGGTCCCTTCTTCCCCTTTCCGCCACTAACGAGGTTCCCGTGTTCCCGCGAAAGCGAGGCTCCCCCGCACCTCTGCTGCCCGTTCTCCTCTAATGATACCTGGGAGACGTTGTCTAATGAACTGCGTCCTGACATGGGCGTGAATTATTTATCAGCCAGCGGAAAAGGCTGTCGGGGGAAGAGGACCGTTGCCACTCTCTCATGCCGGCAGTCCGGCGGTAAACAACGTCAAAGCAGAACGGGTTGAGAGAAAATGACATGAATACTCAGAAACAACAAGTTCCCAAAGAACTTAAAGCCTACTTTTCCTAAAATCTTGTCCTGAAAATTTTCTTTTCGTTTTCTTTCGTTGTTTTTCTTTTTTTGTAAGTCATGAAAATGAAAAAATATCTATGTTTATTTTTAAGTTACGGTAATTACATCACAACAGAACTTCTATTTTCTGAAAGAAAAAAATAAATAATTAAAATGCTTTACTTATTAATCTAAATCTGATTAATTTTAGACATCAAGGCGCGCGCAAATTAGTGGATTACTAAATAAGATCACTAAGCTTTGTTAGATGTCATTGATTTTTAATTCTTTTCTTCGCTTGCTTTGGTCTCTTTGATGTTCTGATTTCTCGTCATGAAACCAACAGATAAAATTTCAAATACAACCAGATACTCTCTTGTCCTTCCTATATAATCCTAAATTTCAAGGAGAAACATTCAAAGGTTAATAATTTATTCGAAGGCAAATAAAAATTCCTCATTAAAAATTTAATCCTGTTCATTTCCTTTAGAAATGTGAACATAAATCCCATTGTTTTAAAAAGTTCTTGTAAGGCCTTAAGAATTTTCTTCAGTTCTGTTAAAATTCACTGTAATTTCTCTATCTTGTGTAGTTACGAAGAAAATCCAAGAAATTATTAATTCAATCATTTTCATATTTAAGTCTGTTATGGAAGCCAATAAACTAACCAATCACAGTGCTTCCTTATAGATCAATGTAACATTATTGTCTGCATTCGATCCTCTCCATAAGACTCAAAAGAAAAAATCAAATTAAACCTTGCCTTTCGCGCTTTCTCAGTTTATCATCAATAGTTATCTCGCTGATGAGTTCTACGAAACAGCTGTCCCAGATTTCCATCGATGATAGCTCAATGTGTGAAAGTAAAAAACTGCAAGACCTAATATTTTTTTTTAATATATAAAATTTCATGAAGATTCATTGATTGCTTCAAAGCTGTTACAGAAAGAAAAAGCACATACACACAGACATTTGATTTTATCAGCATTCTTTTCTTTGTTAAATACGCTGAATAAGTCTACTGTATACGAAACACAAAGATATCTCCTGACGAACTTGTACGGAATGCTAATATTTCAATTGTTGACCGTCTGCCTGTACGTACGCCGTCTTCTTTTCATTCTATTCTTCTGTTACTAGGCTGGAATTCGTCCCTCTGCTCTATCCATCCTTCGAGCAAAACAAACACGCCATCACGATCCCTCTCCAGTGAAGAGAAGGGAAATGAAAAAGAAAAAAAAAAGAGAGAAGAAAAAGGTTCTTGGCAGTCATGGATTCTTCTTTCTTCTCCCTCTCTTTCATCCCCTCCCCTCCTTAATCCCGTTTCCTTCGGAGAGTGACACAAGAATCATCCTTTCCTTTTTGTTCGCTGGACTTGCAGGGCTACGAATAAACACAAACACGTAAAAGACCCGAAATAAGTGTATGGCTTCACCAAACTAAAAACAAACTGACGAGAACAATAAAAAGAATTATTCCTTAATTCATGTTTGCCTAATAGATGTAAATAGCCTATTATACTCTGTCTAAATAACCGTGAGCCCAGGACGATTAGCGACCCCGGGTACCCCTACGCCCACAAACAATCACATGCCGGGCGGGCCTACCTGCCCCAATGGTTCCCGAGGCATCTATTAGGCCTTTTTTTACAAAACTACTTTTTTAAACTGTTAGTCTACCTTTACTTAATTTTTGTTGCAATTATTAAATTCTACATATCATTCCTTGCAAAAAAGAGTTCAAACACGGTGCAATTGTGATATGTCTAAGCATTTTAATGGTTGTTTATATTTTTTAACCCACTCACCATTAAAATACTTAGAAGTATTACAATTGCACCGTGTTTGGACTCTTTTTGCAAGGAATGATATGTAGAATTTAATAATTGTAATAAAAATTAAGTAAAGATAACAGTTTAAACAAACGTAGTTTTGTAGAAAAAGGCCCAATAGAGACTCAAGGAAGAACCACTGCCGACAGGTAGGACGGGCGCGCGTGTGATTGTTTGTGGGCGTGGCGGTGCGAGGATGGGTTAATCGTCCAGAGCTCACAGTTCTTTGAACAGAGTATAGGTCTAACCTGGAAAAACTTTACTGATTTTAATTTACATGAATAAGAAAAGGATCTGAAAACAAAAAACAAAAACAAAAAAAGAAACTTTTAGTTGGTGCCATCTTTAGTACATCTGAACGGTAAGATCCAAAGACAACTGTGGCCAAATCGCTGACCACAAATAAATTTAAATCGTTCCACAAAATGACAGCAGTCGTTTGAAACTGCTGACAATTTGAAAAGAGAAACAAGAACCTACTTTCCTAAAAATATGGTCCTTAAAATTTCTTTAAAAAAAAAAGTCCTGAAATAAATAAAAAAGATGTTTACTTTTAAATTGTATCATCTAATGCACGCAAACAATAAACCTTTCCTATTTTGTG
This sequence comes from Thereuonema tuberculata, assembly GCA_023159025.1. Classification (NCBI taxonomy): domain Eukaryota; kingdom Metazoa; phylum Arthropoda; class Chilopoda; order Scutigeromorpha; family Scutigeridae; genus Thereuonema; species Thereuonema tuberculata. The sequence continues at coordinate 59,629,250 of JAFIDM010010028.1, read as the reverse complement.
AAGAAAAAAAAATCAAAACCATGAGTTGAATTCGCATTATTTACTTCTTTACGGAATTGCCGTTAATTCTAATCGGATTAAAGCATGCGGAATTAGTGGATTAGCTAAAAACGATTTAAATTCAATGTTTTGATTTTGTATAAGACTTTTGTTCTCATCTTCACAGTTCTAATTTCTCGATAATGAAAAAAAGAAATTCAAAAGTGAAAGTTAGAGCATTCTTAAATAGGCATTGCAAGTTTCAGGAAGATTCATTCAATGGTTCAAAAGTATCAGGAGAAACATACACCACCTTAGTACTAAGCAACTTTGCAGGGACGGGAAGTCCTATTTCGGAGCTGTAGTGAAAATTGCGCTTGATTGGCAATTTTGGAGCTGTTCAGCTTAAGAGTACTAAGGGTGCGATTTGTGTAGAGGTTTTTCTTTTGAAGAACTACTACTAAAGGTTCAGCTTCCTAGGACAAATAGGTTTTGACCAATCTTGATCACAGACCAATGGACGACGATTTCGAACGAAAAAGTGTATTTTAAAACTTTTAAAATGCATGCTCTAACCGTGTTTCTTGCCGCGCTGGTGTGGTCGAGCGGTCTCAGGCGTCGGTCTGTCGTGAGATCAATGTGCCAGCGCCCGGGTTCAAATCCCGGTAGCGAGCATGGATGTTTCAAAAATTTCCTTTCCTGTGTTGTAGCCTCTTCTTCACTTTCTCTTCGGTCTGACGTCATTCCTTAATGGCGTCCTGGGGAAGGCCACGGGAAACCATCCCAGTATCTTTCCCTTGTAATTCTAGGGAGTCTGCTAGGGGTTCGCCGTCTTGGGAACACTAGCGCTCCCTGGAGCACGGATGCTTCGGCAACGAAGCTCGCACTTCGGTGCGAACCGACCACACACACACAACCGTGTTTCTTAGCCCAAACCTACAATATTCTGCGGCAAGAATGTGCTGCCAATGGGATGTAACAACGAAAATCCCTAAATTTTTTTGTCTGAAGGATTCTGGAACAATGTTTATTAGCTAGAGAAATTGAAAGACGGAACGTTTCTCTTTGTCTGTCAGTGATATATTTACAAATCAGAAACTTTTTAATTGGTGAAATTCTCAAAACATAAAAAAAAAAAAAAATACGTAATTAGCTAAAATTCACAATTCTCAGGTTAAAATTCATTTAGTCAGTTAATTTTAATAAAAAAATCAAAACGTTAGTCATCTGCTCAATGTAAATGCGTAACTTTCAGGTCGTTTGTACAAACACTATTAACACTGTTTTGTCTCACCTTCCTGCCTATTGTAGCCATTTCTCCAACGAGGTACATTCCATTTTACCACTCTTAGTTTTCACTGTCTATCCTAACGGCTTAAATTTCATAAGTAACATTTTAGGTGATTCTGCATTGTTTTAGTGTATAGGCAGAGTTTGGAAATATGTTATTTAATATACAAAATAAACTTCTTTACTGGATACATCATTGAAGCTCTGTTTCCTAGGACATATTAGCCAGCAAATTTTGAAGGCACTTTTCGAAGATGTTATTGATATTTTAAACGACAGTATTTTAAGCATAGAATAACGATGTATTATTGATCTTCTCTGTTTTTAGATGGATTACAATAGACATTATTTCGACATAAAACAACATATGAAATAATTCCGATTTTCATGAAAACTGGTGAATTGAAGGAGAACACTTAATTTTATTATTTAATCCTAAATTTCATCAAAATCATTTGAAAATAAAAGCTACTTAAGTCCTTTTTAAAAATAGTTCTTTTCCTCCGAAGTAAAAGAACTCAGGTGCTACTGGAAATCTTGCAAGTGTCCCCTGCTTTTCGACATTTTTCAATTATAGCCAGAACCCGTAAATTCGAGGCATGATCCTCTCTTTCTACCTTTTCCGTCATGTTTCTACCATCTTCCATGCTCTTCTACAACCAAGCGTATCGTTTCAAATATATATTCATCTTCCATGTAAGCAAGAATCAAACTTTTGTTCTTTTACTGTACATTTCGGTATTTACTTACGTTTCTCGGCGGAAGAAATGCATTTTTCGACGATTTCCGGTTTGCGGTAGTGCCCCAGTGCCCTAACGTGTCGAATAAACGGCGGACACCTGTATTTTTTTGTTGGGGGGGGGGGGGCAGATTCAAGTCAACTTAATATTAAAGCAATCCCAGAGTTAGAATGACATAAGCTTACTACATTTTTCAACTGCGCATTGGAAAATAGTCCATAACTACACTTTTGTTTTCAATAAAACTTCAAGTTAATAATAACAAATATTGTTGTACAGTAACTGGATACAAACAGAATATTTATACTTTATCAACTCACACTTGACACTTACACAACCTTTAATTAAAACCCGTTTAACGTGTTATTATAATAATTAAAACTGCTATCCTTGGCGAATCTACGGTCATTCTTACCGACGCACAGTATTCGACCTCAAAATCCGGTCAAAATTATTTCTTGCTATTTTTTTAATGGAGATGATTTAAAAAGCTGATTTTAATGCTTTACCGTATATTTAAAGTAATAATCTTGGAAAAAAGTAAAAATATACGTGTAATAATTATGATTTATTTTGAAAAACAGTAAAAATCAAACACGATACGACAAAATCCTAAAAATACGTAACTCAGTCACCCACGACTATCCACACTCACTTCTTGGATATCTTGTGGACCCACTTGTAGAAATAATTCTACAGTTTCTGGTAAGAAACACCCACTGCTCCTGAATTTCTGCCGTTTTCGCCTGCAGCTCATAAATGGATCGGAAGTAAGCAAAAGCCTATGGAATACATCTTTATTACATAGTTCTCTCGAGAATTTTCTCGTAAAATCGAGTCTGTAAGATCGAAAATGTTTGTTTCTGGCTTCAGCAGCCTCTTCTGATAGCTGTCCGATAGGCAGAAGGGCATGTTTAATAATGGCAGAACCATGTATAAGGATTTTATGTAATGTAGGTGACATTGGATGCCAACCATATAACTTGACATACAATTCTGCAGTCTCACTTGCGAAATTCGCAAACTTGGTTTCACTAATTTCGTAACCAGAAGAAATGGCTTCTAATATTACTCTCAGTTTCTGTATGAGGCATATATCTATGCCTGTAATTTCAGCAGCTGTTTCAGGATCACTGAAAAACCTTCTGGATGTATTTCCTGAGTTTGAGTTTCCGAAGCCGGGTTTAGGGACATCTACTATCAGTCCTGTTTTTGCCTTGAAATCTTTTTGTATTCTTTCTTTGGTTTGTTTCACAATGTTTTTCTCATTTTGATCCCTAACTTGCCACTTTTTCAAAGGCAGTTTATAGGCGATATGCAGAAGAGTCTCAAATAATCTAATTCTCGCATGTAAAGTTGAAATTCCGAATCTGAGTGTTTCAGGATTCTCAGTCTTAGTTGCTGTAAAATCATTGAAATCTTTTGATGTTTTTCCACATATATAGCATCTCATAGTAGAGGTTGTATTTGTGACAGCATTGCACACCTTTGCATCTACCATGGTCGGAACCAAGGTGTGCAGAACATACATCCCTTCTCCATTCGAATTTGATAACTCTGTTTTTGTCAATTGTTTTACTTGGTCCTCTATATACTTTATCTCGTCTTTTGTAATATCAGCAGTTTCATGTAGGAATCTTATCCGAATTGGACGACAGAATCGCGGTGATGATGGCGTTGGGTTCTGCCACAAAATTTTCTTTTGATCTCCAATATTACATTGTAATCTTACAGGAACCAATGAACTTTGGAATATATTTGAATCATCAGCTCCTGAATCGTCTTGAAAGTTTTGCTGGAATCGAGTCTGTTGACTACCATCGCAGCCCCATTTCGTTATAAGCTCCATATTTAGTAATTCTTCTGGAGTACAGGTTTCAATTACATCCTCTAGATATTTGCATAGTCTTGAAGCTGTGTGATTTAGTAAGTCTTGGAGGTTAACTTCTGCACAAATTTCGGTTACACGTATAGACTCTTCCCTCGGATAGCAATCCTTTTTTGCTTCTTTAATTAGCGAATAACACGGATAGATATTCTTGTTTGATTCGTGTAATACCTCGTACTGTCTCTTGGTCAAATCACACTCAATGAAAAGGGATAAAGCCTCTGAAGGTGAATGTTTCTTTATAGATACGTTTTGAACATCAAAAATCGCTTTTTTAAACTTTTTCGCCCTTTTAGGAGTGGCAGTGACTTCTTTTATTATTTGTGATGCTTCGATGTTTCCTGATTTTCGTTGACTAACACTGGCAGCGTATGTTAATTCTTGGACAGGCACGTGTTCTCGAAGTTCTTTTGTTTTTCGCCTCTTGCTGCGATCAGTTAATTCGTGAAACGGCTTGTTTGGTCGTCCTTGTTTTGATGTAGATATTGTCGACCAGCTACGCATTGCTATGGTACAGTCTAGCCAGTTTTCATTTTTAATTAGAAAACGTGATTCTGTATTGTTGGCTGAGCTCCATCTTAGCTTCAAATCTGATTTGAAATGTCTCAGATCATTCGTTAATGTTCGAAACTCATTTTCTGGACATTTCGTAATCTCCCGTACTTTCTGTTCCATGTCCAATAATTTTTCGTCCAGTTTTCGTTTACTGCTCTCTTTAAAAAGCATGTATAATGATCTTCTAGACATTTGGATGTCATTTGGGGCCAAACCTACAATTAAAAACAACTTCTTAAGTAAACGTGCAAATTGGCCAAAAAATACCTACGAACTATAAACTGTCTTTAAAAAAAAATGGTGGCAAGATGGGTGACATATTTCTACTTGGATAGCATAACTAAGATGTATAGTTAACTATTAGAAAAAAATATTTGCCCGATCATGCCCGGAACTATTACAAAAACATCTTTTTTCTAAACAATTTAGTCAAAAATATTAATCTTTTAGTGTAAGTCATTTTCATTTCAAAAATAAACTAAACATCAAGAAAAACAAATATATTTTGGTGTCACAATTAAGTACATACCCTGAGCTTCAGTATCCATTGAAAATCTTTCCAAAAATCACAACAAACTACTCAAAACAAAAACAATGAAGTAGTTGAAATGGCGGGCGTATCGAAATCAAGACGCGCGCGCATTCAATATCGACTAGATTCCGACCACCTGCGCCCCTAGCGGACAGTTTCAGACCTTATTTGGAACCGGTTTATGCTAGCTCGATTAATGAGGTGTGCAAACAATGCAAATTTGGTGTCTATTGTTGAAATTATTTTTTTTGACTTTTGACCGTATTTTGAGGTCGAATACTCCTCTGTGCGACGACTCCAAACACGGAGGAACAATTTTTTAACTTGGGAGCAATACTTGATAAAGGACCCTATAACATAAGATGAGGGTTTGAAACGTTGTTGTATATATATTTTATGCTTTTAATTAATGGATATGTGTTTTTAATCGTTAGCAGTTTTAATTACTTACACAACCTGTTTAGCCAATTTCAAGAAACAATGTACGCAGCATTTATTGTTTTTGTCCCATTTTTGGAGACTGCGGTTTGTCTTTCCTAAACCGAAATCTTATTTTATTTCAATTCAAAATGATGTTTTCACTTTTCTTTTATATTCAATTTACATATTAATCTATTGTTAACATGATAACATTTTCTGAAAATAAGTTTAGGACTAGTTTTTGACGCGGAACAAATTATCTTAACAAACCTCTGCAATTATTGCAATGCTACTAAGTTGAAACGAACTGAAGTGATAATCACAAAAATTAAAATCTACAAGTGTCAAAGAACGTGAACAGAATTATTATTATTTTTTTAATACTATGTCTCAATTCCTATTTTAACCTTAAGTAAAACATATTTTAAGCATAAATAAAAGAATGTATTAGAAGACAAGAAAATAAAACAAGACATGAAAATAAAACTAAATATTCGTAACAAATTAGTTACCTGAGATTTCAGGCGCCTTTTCGAGTCCTTTTCCAAGGCTATCAAATATAACCAATTCTTTATAACTAAATTTGTTTATGATTTTTAGTTTTACTTTTCAAGTTTTGTTGTAGTTTTTTTTCTACTTATTCAAAATTGGTATTTGATATTAAATCATTTTTTTTTTTTGTATTTATTTATTTATTTAGTGTTTTTTATTTCTTTGTTCTAATTTAAATTGGATTTTTGTTAAAATTTGTTTTCATGTTTTTATCTGGATTTATTTGTTTCGGATAAACGGAATCTCATATAATTTAATTACATCTTACTTAATTTAATAAGTTTTTATTGTCCTTACTGAACTTCTGTTAATTTATTATTCTAATTTTATATATAAAACAAACTGAATTACTTTTTTTCTTTCTGTAAAAAATTAATTTCTTTTAGAATACAAGTTAATTAAAATAATTAAACAATAATTAAATGTAATATTTGTATTATTATATTGATAATTTAATATAATAATAATTTAAATAAGTCACTTAAAAGGTCAGTACACTAGCAAAAAAAACGTAATTTAAAAATGTAATTTAAAAAAAGCGAGACGCCATTTCGTCCCGTACCACAGGAGCACACATCTACGAGCACACATAGAATGTTTTAATAATTTAAATGTTAACTTAAATTAATTATTAAACAATAATTAATATTATTACTTATCTTATTTACATATTTATACGAATAATGAATGTTATTAGTATAGTAATTAAAATAATAACATATTACATGAATTTAAAATAAAAAAAAAACATACATTTTAAAATTAAAACTATATAAGCTATATTTTATAAATTCTCATTAATTATTAAATTTTAATATACCCAGTACATTAACTTTAGAAGGCACGTTAATTACATTAATTAGACAAGCAAATCCTGTATACTTTTTTGTCACTGCATTTGTATAGTATTCAGTAATATTTGTTTAGAAGTATACATCATGGATAACGATGGCGAAAAAAGAATGCCGTAGGTGGAATAATTTGGTAGTTTGCCCCGATACACAGAGCCGACCAGTTACGCAAAGATCGCCCCCGTTAGTCTGTTTAAGGCACTAAAAAAAAACAAAAAAAACATTGACTTCTTTTTGCAGTAGGAACATAGACGTCTGGACCTAATTACCAGCTCCTAAGTATACTTCATTCGATAATTAAAAATATTTATATTTTATAACACACTGATTAATTTCAGATTACGTATTCTAAAATCTGTTGTAATTTTATATATATTAAAAATTCGTATTAAAAGTACTGCAATGCAAGTAAAATTTAGTAAAATCTAATTATTTTCAATATTTTGTTTTTCCTTTTCTTCTTTTTTATTAAATAAATCCATTTTTACTGTCAGTCTTGAATTTTCAACAGTTTCTTTTGTATATAGATTTATAAAAATAATTGTTTATTTATATACTTTTGTCTAGACCTGAAGACAGATCTCGAAACCTTTAATGTTAGATATATATTTTCAATGTTTTTTTGTTGTTGTTTTTTTTTTAATTTACTCTAAGCAACAGTTTATTTTTTCTTTTTTTTTTTAATTTAGACTGATTTAGACTTTTTTAAATTTTTCCATATCGTATTTAATATTTAAAATGTGTTACTTACAATAAATAGAATAAATGTATAAATGAAGTTTAACTTCGAATATTTCAATATTTGTAGTATATAATAATTTGTAATCTCATAATTACTGTATTTTTTTAGAAATAAATAAATAAACTTTTAAATTAACTTATACTAAATATATATATATATAAATTAGATGCATTTCAATATCTTTTGCATTTATAGATATATGAAAGTGATGTGGAAAAAAAAAAGCAACTTTCTTTTGTGGTCAATAATTTTGGAGTAACTTAACTACAAAATTTTATGAATTTTTTTCTGTATTGTTACTCCAAAGTTATTGACTATATAAATTTTTCATTAGAATTCATTTTCTGTCTGTTTCATGAAGGTAAAAATATGTTAAGGATCTACAATAATCAACGGCTTAAAAGTCAAATGAATTTCCGATATCTATCTATAAATTATCTTTTTTTGTCTATGGTTGCGTAAATTTTTCTTCAAATCATTTAAATCCTTTAGAAAATCCTAAAAAATAATTCGCTGTTTTTTTAGAATTGCCGAACTTCAAAGGCAATTACCAATTTTAAATACCAAAATATCTAGACTCGACTATTGAGTCAATTAAATTAAAGAATCTGTGATTCTAAAAAACTGGATATTATCTTTAAACCTATAATCATCTATTAGAATGAATTTGAATCATTACTAATTAAGTTACTACGTTACCTGAGAAATCATTCACATTTAAAATTTTTAAATATGCTTTCTTTTAGAGTGTATAGAATATTTTATTAGGAATATATGTTTTTAATTAGCGCATTCTGAATATAAACTTAAATTCTCAGCTTTCAGTTTCCCAGATTGTTGATTATGGTAGCAATATAACAATTTTCAGTGTTAAGATTGTATCATGTTTACTGTATATTATTTTTGTATGATTTACTGAATAATATTGGACTAAAGTATCCCGCGTTATGCAATAGGCTCCAAGGCTCCCTATGGCTCCCGACGCGACGTTCCGTGTCCAATGGGACTAATGGTGAGGTCGGGTGGTTAGCCCGACGCTCGCCCCCTTTTATTCCGGGAAAGAAACCCAGTACGCATTCTACAGAGGGCTGGTTGGACTCTAGGACCCGTTTGGAGGAGAATGGAGCGTGAAAACTTAGTCAGAGACGCACGGTAAAATAGAACGGACTGTTCCTAGCAATGACTGGCAACTCTTGGCAAATCGCGATCTGTCAGAAGTTTTGATGAAAAAAATGATGAGAAAACCTAATTTTCTTTTTTTGCTATTTTTATGATAGAAATTCTTATGATAGAAATCTCAGCAGAGTTGTTCATTTTTATTTTTGTTTTTATTTTTTATTATACATTACAACAAAAAAAATAAAAAACAAACAAGCCAAAACTGGCTAAGAATTCTGTTTCTGTCATTGCTTTTTTTGTTGGTTGAAAAGTTGTGATGTCATAGATATATATATTGTTGATATTGTTATTTGCGAGTTTTTTGGGGCGAAAACAAAGAAAATTACTTAATGTTGTGTGGGTGTTGGCGTCGTATTTACTAAAAGGTAAATATGTTCCAAAAGTAAATACCTAAATAAAAAAAATGCCCGTCTTCAACAGACAACCCCGAATCGACTGTTCAGCTTTTCCTTCTATAATGCTGTCGATGGGGTCCAAAAGAATTTATAACGAAATAGGTGAGATGGTTAAGGCTCAAATTATCCCGTATAATGTTAGTATTTCAGTAGTTCAGTGCTTGTTAACTCTTGACGTTATAATGAAAAGTGCGGAAAATCGCAGAAGTTGGCTTGAAAGATTGTAGAGATTTATTATATTCACGAATGAGGCGGAAATATGGGCGGGTGGGAGTGGGTTTAAATATTAGCGAACGACAGTAGAAGAAAAATGACGGGTGGGAGGATGGGGAGAAGGGAATGAAAGAGAGGAAAGAGAATCGAAGGAAATCCACCCTATGTCGATCGTCCAGCGCATGATGGACCGGAAGTCAAGTCAACTACGAAGCGTTCCTATCGCTGTGGACCTCTGAGAAGGATATCCGGTGGCAATGGACAGCTCCGATTACCCGAGCCCCGCGCTGATAAACTGTTACCGTCCAGACCATCGAATATTGGACGTCCAACCATCGTCCACTACTTCCGCAGAACAAAGCCACCAGCCTACGTCAGCCATTTCTCCAAGCCGTACTTTTTTTTTTTTAGAAAACTTCCTCTTCAACATGGACTTACTCAATCGATACTTCATTCTAAACAAAATTCTAGTATAGGTTGCAGTTTTTAAAGAGAAAGAAAGTAAAACAAGCAGCAATTCGTGAAATAAAAAAAAAAAAAATGCTTCTATAAGCACATTGCTTAAAATCGGACATGAGATCTATTACAAATTGCTTCTTTAAGGAAAAAAACAAATGTATATATATTTACAAGACCGAGTCTCTCCATTCCCAACTAGATCACATTTTGTGAACCGTTTTACTCAAAATCTACAGTGAAACGTGAAGAAACGTGAAACTTTGCATGCCCACGTAGAAATCCATGTAGAAGTGCACAATCATACTTTCAATACTTAAAACTGCAAATTTTATAAGAATTATTTGTTTTTAAAAACTTGGAAAAAGAAAGGCCATAACAAAAGCGTCATTAGTTCTGAAACCTAAACATAAATGTGTAATTTCTAATAATCCTACAGCGTCGTAATATTAGTCAAAAATTTAAAAATGTCTCGTCATACACTAAATTAGGCCTATTTATTTAAGTACTTATTATTCAATAAAGGGATTAAAGTGCGCGTGTCTACACAAAACCCGGATTTTGCTATTTACAATAAAACATTATAAGTTTGCTGCAAGATTTTATGCAGCACGTTTAAATCTGGGTGACAAATAGAGTATGATGCATTTTTAGACTTCAATGTAAATCTCATCCCCCCCGATATATAATGTAGATGGCCCCACTGTTGCAGTCTGGGATCTTCTGTCGTTCCTTTATCATCTATCTATTTCATCGTTTTAAGCCAATTACTCCATGTTTTAAATATATAAAATGTTCACTATGTAAGCTTTTCACTTGATAAAGATGAAGGTCTCATCGGCGAAACCGGTCGGTTATTTAATTGCAAATATAATTCATATTTTAAAGTTGTGTGCATGTAATCTATATTTAATTTCAGTATATATTCACTGTTTGACGTCATTGATAGTTACTTGTTTCTTTCCCTTTTTTTGTTTTTCGTTTTTGTAAACAGATGTTTGCAGAGAAACTCATACTGAAAATGTTCCAAAGATAGATAATCTCTTGATACTAAAGACGCACATAATCTTTCAAAAGATTCAATCAGTGGTATAAAAGGTATCAGGTCGATATAAACAAACACACGAGCATAGTTTGTGACAGATGTGTCAGGCATACTGGCACTCGCCAGTCGGGACCAATCTGAACACACTAGTCTACTGGCTGGAGAGGCTGTACAATTCCATCGTTTCAAGGAGGATGGGATTTGATCCTAGATGTGAGAAAAGTAAATTAGCTGTCTCAATGTCAATAGTGAATATAAAGTTCGGCATATATTATTATTTGATAAATATTCAGTTTTTGTTTGTTTGTTTTTTTGTTTTTTGTTCCTTAATTTTTATGTTTTTACGTGGATTAAATGAATGAGGGGCACATGGATCTACGACACTTATATAGTGATTTATTTGGCCTAAGTTCTTTAGGCCTTATAAATCAGTATGCTTGCATATATGTGTCTGCTTGTGTGTTTTCTTAAATTCCTGAACCGCTGGATGGTCTTCTTGAAACTTGGCCTACATTTTTAACTGTTATATTTGAAATTTCTTCTAAATGTGAATCCGTTGTCGAGAAATAAGCGCGTAAAATGTTCATAGAAAAGTACCACAAACAAAACAACGATATCTAACAATGGATAAAATTAATCCTTTTCACTAATTCTTTTTAAGTGATTAAAATTAATCAGATTTAAGCAGCTTAAGTAAATTTTCAGACTTTAAACAAACAAAAAAAGCAAAAAAAGAAAATTTCACGACGACATTTGAAGAAAAGTAGTCTTAAAGTTCTTTCAAGAATTATTGTTGGAAGATTCAAATATTATTCCAAATTAGATTTTGAAAAACCCTGCATCTGTATATTGTAAATACACCTTGAAAAGCCCCTGTATCTAATACAGACAGGTTAATGACCTTGGAGCTAAAGGTGTGTCCAATCAGAAATGGCGTGAGGGTGGGTAACAGCCACGGGAAGGAGGAGAGCATTTGTTCAACAAAGCGAAAAAAGGCGGGAGACAGAGACGCCACATAATCGACCAAGAAAAGAAAGAGAACACCTTCTTGGCGAACTTTGAAACACCTTGACGCCCACCCGTGTAGCGTGGCTCCGCAAAGCTTCTTATCACCGGGGTTATCTACTGCAACAGCCAAACTGTAGTTAAAAACCACACACGAGAAGAATGTATTTGTTGTCCCTTCTCGGAAAACTGTAAGGGTATTACTGTAATAGCAATGTAAAGTACGCTGGTAATATAAAATTCAAGCCCGTAATTTTGTCAGTTACTTATTTTTGATGTTCTAGATCGACTGTTTCAGGATTATTGGTACTCGTCAGTAGAAACCACTCTGTTTATTTAATAGCGGAGACGGTTCGTGAAGCTAAATAGAAAACTGCAGGGTCTTTCAGGAATTCAGTGTTAAGTTTCAAATCAACATGATTTGCAGAAAAGTTACAATGGCGAAATCAGTTGCACCATTATCAAAAGAATAATATAAAATTTAGTAAATAACTCAGAGATAATTCCTAAAAAACAAAAACAAAACTTTAATAAAAAAACATGTTCAGTTAACGAAGTTATATGAGGAAGCAGAATTATTTAATAAATGTCTGCTAAATATTGCTAAATTAAGAGATGATGGGTTACTATGACTGTAGAGTTTTTTTGTTTTTTTTTCAAAAAATATAAAATTGTCAAAAATTTCTTTAGCCGATTACGTAACTCTTCAGAAGCAAGTAACATTCTTCTTAAACTCTTAAATTCTAATTAGCAAAGAACTAAAAAAAAAAGCAAAAAAAGTCCTGATTTTTGATAGTTTATAAATACGTATTAAAATAAAATTCATAAAATCACAATATCATCATTGTAGAGGGCCTTTTTTTTGTACCTCAAAATGGATAAGTTTTTAAACTATTTTAAAAATTATTATTATTTTAAACTATTAAGTAAACTATGCATTCTAACTATTAACAGTTAACTCATTAAACTAAAAACATCGTAAAAAATAAACCAAATTCGGAGATTCAATGAATTCTCGATACACCATTAGTCGTCTTGCGGTTCCACAGCTCATCTTTATCATCATCTTCCATTGATTGTAGGAGTGCTGCAGACCTGTAATGAAGACCTCTAACTTGATCCACAAAAGGGGAAGTGAAAAATGATCTTGTTCTGAATTAGGCTACCTATAATTAATAGGTATGTAATATAGCTTATATATACCTACAAGATATATGAGCCTTGGCGAAAACTTAAATCATCATATTTGTTCATAATTTTCAATTTGATGTATCTACTCCTGATGATTTCATTGATGTTTTCGTCGCCCGGAGTTGGTTTTTATCTGAAAGCAAAGCCCAATAACATTTTTAAAACTTAAAACTACAAACTGTGGTTTTGTTTGCGGTATAAACTTCACACCACGAAACCTGCAGAACTGATCTTAAATGACTTCTCTCCATAATTTTTTTCCCGAAATTGTTGAAGACCTAAAAATTCTGGAGAAATTTTACAAAATCTTAAAGCTTTTTGAAAAAGACAAGTTGTAGGTTGTAGAGTAAAGTCGGGTAAAGTTTTCCTCTGTATTGAAACTATTCTGAATAAACTACTCTGAGTTATAGCAACCGAACTGCACATGCGCAGCATCAAATACAAGCACAAGCTGGTCTTTGGGAGATTATGGGCGTGTTATCACTTGCTTTGATTTTAGAATGTATCAAAACTCTTTATACAAATGAATGTCTGCTGATGGCAACTTTCGGTGCTATAGGGCGCTGTTTCACGGCGGTGCAATCGGCTAGAGAGAGGCCGATTTAACATATATCGATTTTCTTCCTCTGGGACACATGAAGAACCTTTTCTAGGAATTGTGTTGGAATACCTGTGTAAGTCTTCACATGAAGACTTGAGTAGGTCTTCTTGTCGCAAGAATTGCTGTCGCTGCTGCAACTGTTCGCGAAATCTTTCAAATTGTGCGGCAATCAATTCTTTGGCGCTCCATGCGTGTATTACTGTTGCCGGCTTTGAGCACCTTCTTTGAATAAGCAAGTTGTTCTCACTTATTTCCATTTATTTAGGTTGTCTTGGTGTTCCACATCTCCTCTCTCGCCGATTGCAGCTCCGCTAAATAACGCCCTCTAGCACCGAAAGTTGTCGTCAGCGGACGTATATACAAAAGACGAAAAAGATTTGTCTTGGTGCGCTCTATTTCTCATTAAAAATTTGTACAGGGAGTTTTGATCCATCCTGCATACAAGTTAACAGTATATTGATCATAAGGAACGTTAAGACTGGGAGAGGATCGTACGTCGGGGGTCGGCTATTTTGAAGTATTCGTCTTAACTGTTTGGAGAAGGGCGGGGGGCGAAAACCACATAATCTGATGCAAACAATACGAAAATTCAAATAAAACTGAATCTTTGGTGGAAAACAAAATACAGGAATATATCAGTAATATCAGTATGGGCATCAAATATAAGATTAAACTTTGTTTCAAAACAAAAACATACATATTTGAATTTCAGAAACTTCAAATATGTATGTTTTGTTTTGAACTTAAAAATTATACTTCTTACAAAGTTAATCCTTAATATTTCTTTATTACTTTTATTGGTTTTTTGTTTTAAGTCGTGGAAATGACCAAAAACCTACAATTCAAAACTGTTTGTGTAATCAATAGTTTTGAATTGTATAGTGTGACCCGGAAATTCCGGTATCCCTTAATTCGTAGTCAAATTTTAAGAAGACATTTACACATTAAGTGTCCAATGCGTCTATGTGTTCGTCATCATTCTGTACACACACATGTTCATATGCCGCCACGTCCTACTTGACATTCTTGGAGCGGTGTGATGGTTCGAAATACGATCTCAACTGCATTACCCAATTCTTCATTTGCAGCATAACGACGTTCAGACACATAGGCCTTGATGATTCTCCACAATGAGTTGTCAGGCGTCATGAGATCAGGACTTCGTGGTGGCCATTTCAATGGAGCTGCCTGTACTGGAATATCGCGACCAATCCAGCGTCCTGGAAAATGTTCATGAAGAAACCCGCGCACAAGAGCGAAGTGAGCAGATGCCCCGTCCTGCTGTAACCATACGGATTGTATGATACCCGCGTCTTCACGCTGTGTGCTTAATCATGTTTATAATATGTGTAAATAAGTTTAACCATTACTAAATATTCACATTTATTACTACATAATAGGGGTACGAGAACTTCCCGGCCACACTGTACATACATGTATATATATATATATATATATACATTATCTATAATCAAATACTCATTATTTATGTAAGTTGTCTCAAACCGATTTCTTTAACCCAGTGCTTCTCAATCGGTGTGCCCTGAGGCTACCTTTGCTGTGCTCCGAGAAAATCTGAGAAAGCTTCAAAAGTTAGCTTCACATTAGTCAAATGTTTCATATCTAGAATAAAACCTAAACAACAAAATAACAGAAATATGAACTATATTCTGTTTCATTTTAATAATTAAGATTTGTAAATTATTAATTCTCATTCAAATGGTTTAAGAAAACTTCAGGGAATCTTTTATTTAAAAAACAGATTGTTTTATATGCGTCTTTCATATACGCGGTTTCTTGTAAATAATTTACTCCTAGAATATTTATTCTAATTTTTGTTCTTATTTGTAATCCTAATGAAATGTAGAGAAAGAAGAATAGTTTCTTGTCCTCTGATACCACCTGAAAAAGTCCTTCGCAAAGAAGGACGAAATATTGTGGGAATTAAAGGAGTGTTATTATATTTAATAGATTTCTAGGAGTAAATTATTTGCAAACTGTTATATTGGTAAATTTTAGATGATTTTCAAAGGATTTTGCGGTAGCAAAAAAAGAAGCACTGAAAAAGTTTCAAGTGTGCCGTGAAGGCAAAAGGATTGAAAAGCACTGCTTTGACAGATCATGCGCAATGAATTATCTAAAAGGGTTCACTGTTTAATTATAGAAATCCATTGTTTAGATTCCAGCGTTTTTCTATTTTCGCCATTTTTCTTGGCTTGTATAGTGCATATATAGCAAAGTCTACGCTACTTTTGAGCTATGGATTAATAATAAAAATAATTTTAAAACACTAGAATATGTCTAATTCTATTACACGTGAAAGACCGTTGGATTCGTGGCCTGTCAATTGTCGTTATGAAACTACTCCGGTGCAAATTGTCGAGAGCCGTACGCTGTGTTTTAAATGAAACCAGATACAGTATGTTCCATTTCACTAAACGGAACTTATCCGTTGTCTTCATTTATTACTTATAATTACCTATATTTTAAATTTCTTACCTAGTTAATTCGAAATCACATATGACAAACAGGTGAGAGTATAAGAATAAAATAACAGATTTTGACCGATCAAAATTCTAATTGAAATTTCAACCTTCGGCGTACAAGACGAACCCCAGTTTTGAAACAAATGTTTAGGGAAAAAAAGTGCGTCTTAAATGCCGGAAATACGTTAAGTTTCGCTGTGGTTAAGTAAGCTTATTCATCAACTGTATACTTAATGAATTTAGGAAGTTGACATGGTCGTTACCATGAAATGGATTCTGAATCTTTATTAGAGCTTGAATTGTAAAATAAAAAGCTCTAGTAATGACGTAAAACATGAATGAAAATGATGTGTTTACGTGACTGAGTATTCGTAGTCTTTTTAATCCGTTTGCTAATTTTTCTTCTTTATTTATCTGTTTGTACGCATAGCATGTTAAAATAGCTACACGAATTTCCTTAATTTGGTAAGTTGCATATTTTTCGTCAACTTAAAACTTCTAGTATTTTGCAACAAAAAAAAAGGGTTGCCATATATGGTCATTATATAGCGATCGATTTTGTCTGGAACAAACGTTACCAGTCACGACGTCATCAACTTGAACTCCGAGCAGTCAGTTCAAGATGGCGTCGTTTTGTGATCGCATAAGCGTGATAAATTGCAATAAGTGAAATAAAGTAGAAGCACATTCAACTCCAATTTATTTTTAAGTAAAAAAAATGATAATTAATAAAAATATTTTCATTAAAATAATCTTAAAACATATAAAATGATGATAATAATAATAATAATAATAATAATAATAACATAATAATGTATTCGTAACTGCAGAAAATACAAAACCCAGAATGTTTTCGTAATGTTTATAAGATTCAGTTACGGATTTTAGCAATAGATGGCGCTGTTACGTTTTGAAACATCAATCCATAAG
>JAFIDM010010028.1:59575004-59602200 GCA_023159025.1 Thereuonema tuberculata | reverse complement strand
AAAAATATAAACACTTAAAAACGAATGTTTAAAACAACAGCATTAGCGGTAGGAAATCATAATACTAGCTGTACCCGGCATGCGTTGCAATGCCACTCAAAGAAAGAAAGTGTTTTACTTCTGTTCACTGAAGTTCTTTTGGATACACAATATTTTTTATTTTCCCGTCTGGTGCATATACGAATAAATCAGAAGGTTTTCCGACGCGTGGCAGGCCACATACAGCTGTCCATGTGTGAATCATGGATTTTCCAAATTTAGTCCACACACTTGTAGCGATTGTCCCTGTGCTTTGTTGATTGTCATTGCAAATGTGAGTCGCACCGGAAACTGCAAACGTTGAAACCGGAAATACACTCATTTGTTGAAACGACTCGTGCACCAGTTATTGTAAAATGGTTCTACTAATTCAGAAACCTTCGCGGGCGTGAGCACAGCAACTCACCAAAGTTCCACCGCAATCTGATGAATGGTATAGGAACGCATACGGGACAAACAAACAAAGAAACATTCATTTTTATATATTAAGATTTCAAATTTGTATGTTGCGCTGTTCTGTAGATACGACTAATGTTCTAGAGTGCTAGGAAATCAATGTCCTTATATATCATTTCAAATCTGTGTGTTGCGCTATTCTAGAGTTACGACTAATATTCTCGAGTAATAACTTAGTTTAAGGAATTTCAGTTGTAAAATAAGGGCTAGCTCGGACCTCAAAACTAAAAGCAAGAAAATAAAAAACAAGAACAAAATGTGGAATTCAAATCCTTGGGCAGCACTCAGGCTGCCACAAAAGGAATTTGACCACAAAAAGAGAGAAAAAAGAAAAGAAAAAAAGAAACATGCATAAATAAATAAATAACAAACCCTCTGATGGGTAAAACAAAAGCAATTAATTCAAATAAATGCCTTTTTGAGTCAAGCTGATACTCTGGGACGGCCGTTTAGAGCTTGTTAGGTTCTCATCAGCCAGAGCTAATGAGACTTGCACTGGCTGATTAGCTCTGGCTGATGAGAGCCTAACAAGCTCGAAACGGCCGTCCCAGAGTATCAGCTCGACTCAAAAAGGCATTTATTTGAATCTTTAACCTTTGTTTATTAATTTATATACAATTTGAATTAGGCCTACTTTTTTCAACACTAATTTCGATTGATTTCCGTATTTTACTTGCTGCTATGTTCATCCACAATGTTCACCGATTTTACTTTCATTTTCGATTTTGTTGTTCGATAATTAAAAAGAAGAAAAAGTATAAGGAAGCAGTTCTTCATAGGATATCATTGTTTTTTTGTTTTGTTTTTTTTTAAACAAAGAACAAAAAAAAGGCTACAACCACCAGGTAAGATACACGGCTTTTACTGGTTTCAGTCCTTTACAAAATTCAAGAATCCAATACAGGCAGCTCTCGTTTTACGACGATTCAATTTACGATGATTCAAATTTACGCCGATATACAATTTAGGCCAAAATGAGGAAAAATATATTTCAAAATATAAAATAAGAAAAAATTGAAAAAAAAATTCTAGAGCGAAAATGCAGCCATAAACGGTGAACGCAGTCAACTTTAACATGTGTACTTAGGCTCCGCCCATTTGTTCCACGTGGCTCCTTGCCTCCTCACTTTTATTTGGCTCAGTCATTACAGGCGTTGATTGCGTATTTGAATGCTGTGATAAATACAATTAATAGTGATATAAGTTTTTAAAAATAAATAATACACACGTTGTTTGAAAAGGAATGTACCCTGACACACTTACACAGTATGTATTTATGTATGTATGTATGTAAGTATGTAATATTTAAGTTATTATTTATTATTTTATATTAATTTAGTACGCCTGTGAAAGTACGTAAATATTTTACATTACTTTTAGTCAAAAACTTATATTAACATGCTTTAATTAAATAAAAAACAATATATTTTTGGATGTGTGAAACGCATCTCCCCTGTTTACATTATAATGGCTTCGTTTTACGTCGATTCCATTTACGATTTCACTGTAGGAACGCAACTCCGGCTTAACGAGGGCTCTCTATACTTCATTCAGTCCTTTTACTTCACCACAATATTATATCGCTGAAGGGTAATTAAAAATATAAAAACACATTAAAATCTTAATATCACCAGGTTTTGATCGGACCTGTCGACTTTTAGATGATTTGTAAAAGATCGGCAGGTCCGATCGAAACCTGGTCATGATATTAATTTAATTATTGTGTCTGATCTTTTTTTAAACTACATCATTAATTTTACACAAGTTAAAGTTTTACGGTATTTTATTGAATATATTTTATTGGTGTGAAGATGTGGTTATTTTAATACAAACAAAGGTTTTATACTGTACATAAAAAGTTTTTGTGCACAGAATAAAGTGGACATTCGCAATACTAATAACACACTGTTATTGCTTCTCGAAAATTGAGGAGAATGAGATGAAAGCTACATTATTGTGAGTTTAATTAGCATTCAATTAAATATGTTCACTGAGATCTCCATCTTGTTCTCAAGGAGTTGCTCCAACTTCGTCTTGCCGCTTATAAGTTTTTAATGGCCAATATTTGGGCTAATGTGCTCTGATCGAGGACTTGGAAGCTGGAGTTCGCCATCCGGGAGCGGCTGTCTGCCTACGTGGCGACGCAGAGGGAGGGTTCGAATAGAGTCACGTTTCGCCGTTACTGTGGCATCCCCCTCCCCGTGCCTGGACGCCCCCGGCCGTAATGAGCAGGCCGCTCGATCGGGCGCACTGCCCGCTAATGAGTGAAATCGGTCTCGTCTCGTGAGTGGTTCGCAGTGAGAGGGGGAGATAGTCACGCGGCTATTGTGTGCTAGGGGGAGGGGGGGAGGGAGGCAGCGGAAGCGTTCATTTCCACCATCGCTCGCTCGCTTATTCGTTCGCCGTTCGTTCTATCGCTGCATGTGGTGGCAGGGCCACCAGAACAGCGTCTCCTGTAAATGCGACACGCCGACTGCCCTAAATGGCCTTCTTTAGGCTCCACAGCGCCAGCCAAGGCCCATTCGCAAGCCACACACTGGAGGAGCGGTCTACACGGATCCAAAATAACGGAGAAAAAGAATAAAACCAATAAAGTTCAATTAATTTATGAAATAGGTAACAGCTGCTAATCTTAAAGGTCGAAAATTTATAAGTAAAAGTTAAGAAACGCCTAAAAACTTACAAAAAAAAAAAAAATGCATACCAAGGAAACAATTCTTTAGAACAGCTCAGAAGCTAAAAATGATTTGATTCTGAGATTTACTATTAAATTTCAATTGTGGAATTATTATACTATCTGAAGAGATCTATTATTATTATTATTAAAATAAAAAGTTAAATATATTTGAAAATTACCAAATTTTCTAATGTAAAAAGCAATTTAAAAAAGGAAGTACTGCAAATATCTAAGAAGGTTTATAAATTAAGTATTTTTTGTTGAATAGTATTAACTTATGTATAAATCCTCTCCTGGTCACATCTGTGGATTTAAATATACTGTATATACGAGTATAATAATAATAAGCGGTAACGCACTAAAGTGTACCTCATAGGCCTATCTACATTTTAATAATTAATTATTTTAATATACTGCTTATATTTATTTTTCTCTTTCTGATTTTTAGTTGTAAATATAATATATTAATATAATGTTATATTGTAAAAAGTAAATATAGTATATATAGTACACACTGTTATTTTTCACAATTTCTGTTCAAAGTTATTTATAAAATAATAAAGGGGAAAAAAGGTAGAAAAAAAGAGAAAAGAGAAAAAAAATAGAACTGACAGAAATATAATTACTATTATATTGCCCTTTCTGCATTTTAGAGTATAGTTCGTCCAAACAAAGTATTTTCATCATATTTGGATTTTTTCGTGTTATTATTATGCAAGTGCCATAACTGATTCTGCAAAAAAAAAAAAAAAAAAACTTATTTATCTTATATTTTTGATGTAAAAAGGAAAGTTGCAAAATATATGCATATATCATAAAATTTTGGGTCTCGATCATTCTTTACATTGAGTACTTATTTATGGATCTAGTAACTTATATATAGAGTAATATAATTAAATAAGAAGGTTTGAAGCTTATTTAGTCAAAAATATGACAAATCAGTTTTAACATTATTTTCTTCATTTTTTTTTAGTAATCTAAGTGAACTTTAGTTATTGTAAGTAGAATAAGAAATATTAGCAAATGTGAAGTGTTTGTAATGTACCAAAATCTCTGATAATTTCAATACATTTCTCAACTCTGCAAAACAGCTGATTCCCTGTCCCTGGAGACAGGATATGTCTCTCCCTTCCTTGCCACAGAAGTTATCTGCAAGAGGGTTTCCCCTCTTCTGTTCCAAAATTTCTGGCGTCCTTCGGCTCCAGGCTGGGAAGCAGAGTTATTTCCCTTATGGGTTTCCACTTGTCGTTTGTCTTTCAACGATGGCCAAATGCAGTAAAATTTAAACTTAGCCAAAGTTATACGATCACGAAAAGATTCGATCTTTACAACTGCTTAAAAAATTTCCATCTTTATGACGTTATTTGCAGCTGTTTTTAGTCTTCTCATAAGATCAGCAGACTAATATTCCCGTTTTGTCTGTCCTGTGGACAAGTATCATTAAAATCTCATTAAATTATCATTAAGCACAACAATCCCAACAATCGCAACAATTGCGTCTTTTACATTCGCAATAATCACATTATAGTGATTGTTGTAGAGCTGCATTATAGAGGCGCAATTGTTGCGTTATTGGAAATAAACGCAACAGGAAATTAAAGCAATGTCAATTATCAGAAGACATTGCGCAGCATTGTGGTTGGTTTACTAATCGCTTTCCCTATCTTGCTTTTGTTTTTGTTTTTTAATTGTGCTTGTTCTTATCTGGATTTAATCTCGCGAACATCTCGCTTTATTAAACGTTAATTTAACTGCCTTTTCAGATTTTTATCCTCCATTTTTTTTTTTTTTTTTTTGCGAAGGTTTTTGTCAATAACGAATCATACACTGCAAATAATCATATCGTATCATAGAAATCATATCGTAGAAAGAATTATATGAAGATGATCCGTTTTCAAAAATATCAATTAGAATTTTATTGATGTTGCTCAATGCATTTCTCTAGCACTCGAATATAAATTGCCTTTTTTGACACCAGGAGCGCTGCTGTCAACTTCCAGAAAAATCCGAAAGAAAATTTAAATTAAAAACTGATAAGGTACAGATAATATCTCTACAACAGAATTGAACTTGTAGGGTCAGCTGCTAATTCCAAGCAGAATTAAGTGAAAACTTTTAGCGGCTTGGGGACCATGGCAGAGTCGAGGAACCTAGGGGACAGACGGAATCTCCGAATCTCAAAGTACTAGTTTAGCTCTATTTTCTTTCTTTGTTTTTTTCTTGATTCCATAGCAAGTTGAAGGGATCTGGCCGTCCCCATCCCTTGAAATTTTGAATTTTTTTTTTTTTTTTGGTTGTTGCTGTTCAGTTTCTTAATTAGGACCCCCCCCCCCTAAAATAAAGTCCTGTAAACATATGTACTTGGAGTATACGTAAAGCGCTGCAAATATACCAATGATGTGTTATTTGTTTTATGAGATTCTATATTTACAAAATTAGTCTTGATAAATAAATGATATACAACAAAAGTAAACATAAATTTTCCAACAAATTAATAATTTGTAAATAAATATACAGGGTGATTCAAGATTACCTGTACAGACTTTAAAGGTAAGTCAGGAATACAAAAACAAGCCCCTAGTGGAACGTCTGTCCGCAAACGACCCCTGAATGTGCTAGAGGGCGCTTGGCCAACATGAGTTCTTCCTCTGGAGTTACCTCAAAGGCATCCGTCTACCAGACACCCATTCCCTCTGACGCTGACTCCGTCACAAAGAGTCCCTGGCAACTGGATGTGTCCGTGAAAGGCTTTGAATTTTGCACATGTTCGGCAATCCATGCATCGACGTTGTAAGGCAAATATTACTCTTGGTGGAAGGAACTTTGAGGACCTACTATGAACCTGCAAGTATACACCTTACTGTCATATTGTAAACGTAGGTCGAATAAATATGTTGTCTACTTTACTTTTATTTCTGAATCTTACCGTACCTTCTAGCAAATTCGGATGGCGTTTGCGGACATACGTTTGTTTTTGTATTCATGACCTAACTTTAAAGTTTGTACATGGAATTTTGAATCACTCTATAAAATAAGATTACCATCTATCAAATTGTAAGGGAGTTTATTGTTTATTATGTTTCCAATTGTTACTCTCTCGTGTTGCAAACTTAAGATTGACAATTCTTCCAGGTCTCTTTCTTCGATAAGGTCCTAAGATTTACTCAGCTTTATGCGAACCGTGTTTCTTTAGCGGGAGATATGAAACTACAGCTTCTATGCTTCCTTTTATAGTAATGCCTTCAAGAACCTGTAGCTCCTTTTGTTGCCCATTCTGGTGATAATTTAACCTCCATATCCTTGATTTCAAGTGAATGTCAAGCAAAATTATATAATGATTACTAGAAAGCTGGAAACATTTGTAACAGAATCTCACCTCAAATGAGATTTAGAATTCGATGATTTATGTTTATTTATTTATTTATAAAAATTTAATAAACTCTTTAGAATATTGGAAAAAAAAATAGAAGTATTATAATTTGGGAGTATTAACCTCTCCCAATTATAATATCCTTTCTACGCAACTGAGTGATTAATATTGTTTCACTATAGTTAATAATAAAAAAATATTAATTGATAATTTAGCTCATTCAAGATAAGTTATATGACGAAATTACAATTTTTTTTTTTTGAGATTTTTCTTAAATTTTATCTTAATTTTTATTTTCTACTTTACTATTCTTGGAATTTCTGACGAACCAGTTTGAAATGAACGGAGAATCTTAGGTCTTCACTAATGCAATCTCAGTAGCGCACTGTTAGTCATACAGTTGGTTAGTCATGTTTATGACGTCATTATAACTGTCACCGCAGAACTATGAAAAAGACCCAAAATTTCTCTGTCTTTATTTATTAATGCAACTACTCGTCATAACTCGTCATACTTATATCAATTAGGTATTCAGCTACTCCGAACAACGACACCTGTTCGAGTTTAAGTACTTAAAGCTGTAAAAACAGGCTTTTAAAATTAGAAGAAATTTCAATTAAAAATAAATCATTAAAGAAAGATAGATGAAATTTTACAAATATCCCTTTAAATTTACTTTTCCAAACATAGGTCGCTCCTAAGATCATTTAACTTATTTATGGCATTAACTAGCCGGCTGCCGTCGCTTCGCTCCGGAAAAAACAAATTACACCAAGTAAAGTAAAACCCGAAACTTAGAACTCAAACTAAATTAAAGTGTAAATTTTAAACAATACAAGCAGTACAATATTGAAATTCAACGTATTACTTAACCGTATCGTATATTTATTCAGATCTGTGCGCGATTTAAAACGGCGCGAGCGCCAACTATGCCAGTTTTGGGAATGTTTTAAATGCATTCATTGAAAACTGCGCTGGTGCCATGTAAGGACGGTTTTGGCAAGTTTTTCATTTTGGGCAGTTTTGGGAGTCTTTCGTTCATCCCACGAGAACTATTTGATCGATCGGGATGAAAAGTAGCCTACGTCGTTCTCCATGTCCTAGACTACTTGAATATTCATTCCGATTCTTTGTGCCGTTGAGGCGTGACTGCATGACAAACAAACAAACAAACTTACAGATTTTCGCTTTTATAATAGGATTAGCATATTGTAATTAAAAGGAAAAGTGTTTGGAAGA
Organism: Thereuonema tuberculata; assembly: GCA_023159025.1. Taxonomy (NCBI): domain Eukaryota; kingdom Metazoa; phylum Arthropoda; class Chilopoda; order Scutigeromorpha; family Scutigeridae; genus Thereuonema; species Thereuonema tuberculata. The sequence goes on along the minus strand of JAFIDM010010028.1, from coordinate 59,594,419 downwards.
CAGTAGAGTTGAAGGCATGATGGAGCATCCTCAACTCTGTTGTAGTATGAGGAGTGACTCCTCAGGCAAAAGAAAAAAAGTCCTTTTTTTTTAAGTAAAAATGTAAAAAGAAAAAAAAAAGTTGAATTCCTTTTCCAAAAGGGGGAGAGGGGGTTATAAACATACCGATGAACTTTCCAACAATAGCTAGATTTTTCTCATTTTCGGATGCAATGGGGAGGCGGGGGAGGTTTACAGCCCCTAACCTCCATCGTCGATGCTATTCGTTAATACAAACTTCTCAGTAAATAAAAAAAAGCGAATTCGTATGGTAATAACTAATAAACAATGGTTGTCACCAAATATTTACTAGGTGACATCCCAGGACAGTTGTTTCTCGCTTTTTGGCGGTTATCAGCTGGGAGTAATCACCAATAAACAACAAGGTCTCAAGTCAAGAGGAATAACGTCAGAATGAATGGCACTTTCAGAAATTAAAAATGGGATAGCAACTTTTTTTAATTTCTGGAGGTGTCATACACTTTCTGGTAACGGTACTCTTTAAAGTCAACATTATGATTCTAATGATTCATCCAGTAGAATCTTATAGTAAAAAAGCCAAGAAAAGGAATAATTTCATATTATCATATGATACATATTATCTTATATTATCTTACATTATAAAAGCGTTATTCTGTCTGTCATTGTCATAAGACTTTACGTTTTACTAATTTTGTGACCAAACTATAAGAGATAGATTAGTCATGTAAATGGATAAAATATACAGCTTTTTAAGAAAAACAAAATGCTACAAAATCTTTCAAAAAAAATTTTTGGTTTCCAAGATGGCGCCTTTTAAAGGGTCAAATTCTGACTTTTTCTCAATTTAAACGAAAAGTATAAAAGTTGGAAGAGAACATTATATTGAGAAAATATTGGTATTTGAAAGTTCTATCGAACGATATATCAGTCATTAACAAACGTTTTTGAGTTTGGTTAGATACATGCAAAAATGAAGTGTTTTTGCGGCAAACCCCCGTGTGAGTGCCAATGCGCAATACAACTGAGTTAAGCGGAGAAGCCCACAACGAGCTGGGAAGTCGTGTATTATCCGATCTCCTTATTAATTTGTTAAATAAATAAAGTTTTTTTTTTAATGCTATAAATGCAAGGGTTCCGGTATATATTATTCCGCGGGTACCCGTCTAGTATATATATATATATAAATTTAATAGTGTATTATATATATAATACAATATTAAATTTAAAGAAAGCGTAATCTGCAGTGATTTTTAGAATTTTTGTTTATGAAATTCGTCAATGGAAGTAGTGTAAATAATTTTCTTTTCTTTTATTATTATTATTTGTTAGAGACACGTGACTTTGTGGTTTTCGAAGCATTTCAGGAGGGTGGCGGTTTTCTCCAAACAAGCCGCTAAAAACAGAATAATTTCGCAATTTGTTGAAAGTCGCAGTAATTTGATCGAAAGGGGCTGTAAATCGAACAAGAGCAAGACTTCGCCGTAGTTGATTGCTTTTCGGGAAGAGGGTAGGGGTGAGAGAGAGGTGTTTTCGAGCAGTGGAGGCGTTGCGAGTAAAGAGGCGTTCGCAATCGGCCGATCGGTTGGTGGGTGGGTGGTGGGTGCAGGCCCCGCTGTTTGATCGGAATAGTGGCGTTTGGCGAAGGTCTTCCTCATTGCGAAATATTCAGGATGTACCTGACCTCTTGAGCGCCGCCGACGTGCGAGGAAGTTGGAGCGCAGATGCACGGCCGAGGTCGTGCCTTCGTTGCCCTACTTCAAAACTCGCCAACCGAGGCAGGCAGGCAATGCCAAAGCGCAAATGCACCCTCTACAAATGGAAATTCACGCAAAGAAATTTCTTAAAAGAACTTGTAGCCTACTTCCGTTTAATCTCCACGTGTTTTTATTCTATTTTTCTTAAAAAGTTATGAAAAAAATACATAATTCAAAAATAAATTTTCCTTACTGTTGAGAATAACAATCGAAAATCTATCATTATCTGTGAAGAAAAAAAAAAACGCCGCCTTTAAATTGCGTACATCACATGAATTATAAACGTACTAAATCTCATTTTAAGAGGATTAAAAAAATGGCTTAATATCCACTGTTTAAAATGTTATGAGAAAACTAATAATTCGGTTGTAATACTTATCATCTTACCTCCTTATTTCCCTACAAGGACCCACAGGGGGTTCAAATAGAAAAGATAAGTCTCTTCTCGTCTTTGAATAAGAACGCCAATTTTTAAGAAGACCCCCCTCCAACGGTTCAAACATTACTAGAAGACACCCACATATATATACACTGATTGACGAGTTTCACTCTCCCGTTGAAAGATAGCCTAAAAAAAGAATAAAAAAATTAATTAAATATTCACTTTTTGATTTCTACTTCATTCTATTCTGCTAAATTCAAAATTTTCAATTCAAAACCTGTTAAAAGAGAATTAAACTAAATGTTAAATGCATTCTGCCCTTATGAACAAATCCGTACAAAACGTACAAGTATAAGTGGGCAGTTTTATAAATAGAAATAACGACGTTTTCGTAGAACTTTGATTGATATTTTCAGTTTTAACAAAGTATACAATTTTTATATTTTCTTGTAACTGAAGATGTTATCCAATTCTCATGAAATTTCTTTAAATTAGTATTAGTAAACCAATCAAAATGCTTCGCAAATTCTGATACTTATAAGAAAATATAATTGATATTGCTTTAATTTCCTTATTATTGTTGCGATTATTGTGATTGTTGTGATTGTTGCTGAGCTGTATTATAAATGTGATTGTTGCAAATGCAAAAGGCGCAATTGTTGCGATTATTGTGATTGTTATGATTGTTGCGATTAATGATAATTTAATAATATTTTAATGATACTTGTCCACAGACGGACAGACAAACCGGGATTATAAATCTTCTGATACTTATCAGAAGACTAAAAACAAGTATAAATACAGGCTTATAAATAAAAACTATAAAAAAAAGCAAGCAGATTTTTTTTAATTTATTAGCCTATATTAATTTAAGTGTATTAAAATATAAATCAGATGTTTTTGGGTTTTTTTAATTCCACTTCTGTAATGCCAATAGTTTTGGCGTTACAGAAATAGTTTTTGTAAATCACCATGTTTTTATTATAAATAGATTCTATCATCAAGAATATCCATAGGTAAGAAGCTGATTGATCTATGAATGCCCCATTGCCGTTAAAGCACTGTTATTAGATAAATGAACTACTAATTATCCTATTACACTGAAAATTTAATGATATGTTTAACTATGTATTGATTGCCACAATTCAGACTTCCCACAAATTTAGGTGAGGCAATTCGAAGCAAAAGAAAAAAGCATCATTTATAACAGAGTTTCTCAACCGGTGTGGCGCGGAATACGAACGTGGTTCAGAAACACTTAGTTATATGAGTATTTCTTTAAAGTATACTTCTTTTTTTTCGCCAACGGACGGGCTCTTAGTATACTGTTGGCCTCAACAAGGAGCGAGAAATGTGAGCATCTAGCCGACGAAACGTTGCCCAGGGTACGCCATAGGACGCAACTCACGCTAGACCCGCAAAAACAGAGAAGGCGAAAGTAACATCCATGCCGACGCAGGGATTCGAACCCAGGTTCCGACACATCAGTCTCATGGCAAACTGCTGTCTAGCCCGCTCGTACTTATACGAAAGTTAGCATGTCAACTTACAATATATTTTTTATTACCGGTATTGTTTGTTTGCTTATTTCAATATTACGTAATAAGATATTATTGTTAACTGTAGCTAATTCCAGTCAAAATTATTTGTTTGTAACTTATCTGGAGAAGCAGGTCACTAAAAAAGGGTTACTGAAAACATTAATTGGCTTCTTAAAAAAAAATTAACAATTTGAAAGAAAACAAAATCTAAAATCTTTTCTAAATAATAACATGCATTGAATTTCCACAATTTATTATATGAAATATTTGTACCTTTTATGATGTTCCTCCAAAACCTGTTCCAACTTCGTTATCCGAAATATTGTAGGCTGGGAAAAGCGGAATGGACGTAAAAAAAAATATGACGAGGAAATACTGCTTTGAAGCCGCCAAAACTTCTCCGCTTTGCCGACAAGTAACTTTCCCTCTTCCGTTCTTACGGTCTTCCCAATTTGTCTGACCGTGAAACTGTCCTCAAAGCACGGCTAGATTCAGCGCTCACCGTCTAATTAAAGCACGCCACCTCTTTTAGATTTCTCCCCGGACGAGAAGCCTCCACGACGGCATGATTTTTGATCGATTCGTCGTACTTCAATAGGCCTATTCTTCGGGAAGCCTCAAGCCCCTCATCCCAATTGCACCATTAATTTGAATAAATCTTCTGTTGGAGTAAAAACGCTTTCAAAGGAATTCCGATAAGTCAAAATTAATTCAAATAACATATCTACTAAATTTATTTTTTTTTTTTTTTAAAAAAGACAAAAACTAAAGTCAACCTTGTTGAAAAACCTTGTTGAAAGTAATAGTAGAAATGTAAGTAAATAGCAGTTATGAACAAAGAACCTTTTTTTTCATTTACATTAATACAATCAGCAGCTGCCGTGACCAAAAAAAAAAAGACCTAACCTTTTTAATATTGAAGTTTCAATGTTTTCTAAAACAAAATTTAATATTTTGCTCTTCAAAACAAAGCTGCGTTCGCTTCATGCATTTTAATTATCATTGACCGCTCATTGAAAAATTTATCCATATTTGTCAATATTGACCAATCGCCAAAAGTTTATTTTTAATCTGAAAGTATTTGTGAATTTCATGATTCCCAAAATTTGTTTGGCTTTGTTATTAATTATTTACTCGAAATTGAGTCCTGTTTCGATTTCATGTTTATTTTTGTCGGCATATGTTTCAACTAATTTAAATTATTCGGTTTAATAACTCTCGTTAGTAAATTGACTGCTGTTATGAGAGATCCTCGCAACTGAACAGCCGTAAGATTTCATAGCTTTAATGTTTAAATTTCATGTTGTAGCAAGAACATACAGTGTAAACAGGAGCATTTTGCAGCCGCCTTCGTCTGTCTGAGGAATCATCGATGGAAGCAGAAAGTTCCAAAAGCGGTCACTAGAGGAAGACATGTTCTATATGGTCGGAGCATTAGTTGTGAAGGATATAATGGGAAAGATTATATGGTGGAGGAGGTCTTAATTTTCATTTATTTGGGAGTTCGTCGTTGTATATTGAATTTCATGAATATCGGTCCAGCAGAAGTCGAGAGAGGATTTGACAGTGGCAGCAGCTGAATTCTTCGTAATCTTTCCTTTTCCCATTCTCTCTTTTGCCGAACAAGCCGAATTCAGCGAATTTCGTCCACACCTGAATGACTGATAGCTGTTGAACAAGACGTGCCTAAGCTGTTCGGTTCATTCTGTTACCTGAACTGGATACGCCTGTATACTAGAAATGCTATTCTTGCAACGGACAACAGTCAAAAAAGTTTGAAAAATGCTGTTTTAATGTATACAGGCCAGATGACAGCGATAATCACAGTTAACAACACGCGATCTTCTTATATTTTTAGGTGCAAAAAAAAAATTTGCTCATTTACTTCTTTTTTTTTTCATAATTAAATATTTGTGCTGTAATAATTGTATTCATGTCGTTTTCTCAAAGTTTTTTATATTTCTAATTGCAGTCTTTCATTGTAATTTCACGAGTAACAAGGGATGTGCATGAGTTGTTCACAAGTGGTTCAGGGGACACGAAATACTGTATTAACTAAGCTTTGCCAACATAGTCCTAAAATACTGAAATAAACCACTTCTCTATCATATCTTCAGAAAGTCCTAAAAATGTTGTTTTGCCAGGAAAAAAAATGAGCTTCAATTCTACTATATTTCATTTCTTATTCGCCGTTTGGAGTTCACATTATTTGAGTTAGAATTCAGAATTACAGGTCCTTTCAATTTAATTTTTGCATTTTTCATGTATTTACGATCATGATAACTCATAGACGATGCCTCTAGTAAGCTTAACATTTCGAGATAAGTTTAAATTAATATTAGCAAAATCCTATTGATTTTTGGTACCCAGTGGTACTTTTTAATTATAGATATCATTTTAAGCTTAATTTGGAGTTTGTCAGATTCTTATTCCTAGATCCCTAGGTACCAAAAAATCTAGGAATAAAAAATCTGACAAAGTTCAAATTACAACGATCCCTGTAATTAAAAAGGTATATGCCTTAGAAAGATGAAATTGCGTTCTTCCTGTTGGCTTTGATATAAATTGGATCCACAGGGACCGAATACGAGTCTCCGATAAAAGTCACTATCACGATAAGGAAAACAAATTACAATACAAACGATGAAAATTTACTATCATTCCCCCTGATATATTTTTTTGATCTTATCTTGAGGATATTCAAAAACTTGTACCCCAACTATAAATTATTTGATGACTTAATTGTTCTTCTGAGGATGCTTAGTTATATTTTTAATAAGGCAAAAGATTAAACTCACCTCTTAAAAGAGTAAAAGAGCAATAATTAAGAGGTTTTAGAGTGATAAGAAACAAATTTAACTTGCAGGAAAAATCATTAAGTTTTTTTTTGTTTTGTTTGGGACTCACTTTCGGGAGCGAAGGTGATTTCCATTTCTTTCACGCCTTTCTCGGTTTATCATCAAAGATGGTGGATCGGGCTGATGATCCCAAAAAAGGACGAAACGGCCGTTCCCGATTCCTTCTGATGATAAAAAACTCAAGGGCGTGAAAGTTTATTTATGTACAGGCTTTTGTTTTTCATGTCCTTATAACATAAGAAATTATAAAGTATATTTTTACTTTTCTGAGTTGCTGTATCATTTGAAATAAATATACAAAATGCAACCTCAATCCAATAGAGGCTCTATGTAACCTCAAAGTCTTTTTAACTACGTGGCAAGGTAAGATAGAATATGTGAAGCGAATCAGAAACCTTACAACGCTGAAGATATAGATTCTGATAAAAGATATAGAATCTAGCTGTTTTTAATCTAACCAGGAACTATTAAATATCCACCGTCAATGGGAAAAGCACGCACACATCCCGTGTTATTTTTTTTTTTTTATTTTGTTTCTCCATCCTTGCCAAGGGAGCAGGGGGGGATATTTTCACAGCAGTGGGAGTAGAGGATATCAGCGATGTGAGAACGGAGATCTGCTGCTGATAAATGTCCCGCCTCACCTCCCCCAACCCGCGCCGAACACGCATTAATTACCCGTCGCCACCAGATGGCACGACTGCGTTGATAAAGCTCCACTTCACAAGTATCACCATCCCTCATCAACATCGTAGTTTGAGTCTTTTTTTTTTTTTTTTTCTTCCGCTTTCCCTTCGGCTCTACCTCGTTTTTCCTCCTTTCCTCTTTATACTTTCCGCTATCTCCTCCTCCTCCTTCTCTTTGTCTACGGCTCACGAAAAAAAATCTCAACCTGCATGACTTACTTCGAAAAACCTTCATTTATCAAGGTAACTTAAAATGGGTAAGGACAACGGTCATGTTTGAGCTTTCAAAAAATTTTCTACCAAGAAGAAAATGAACAAACAAAGAAATATCGTGGTTGAAGATTCTAACTTTTATTTCGTTATTGTTCTCACTTATATTACGCTTCAGAAATGCGAGAATACGCCTTCCACCAGGTGCAAAATGCTAATACTTTCTGGATGGAATGTATTCATCAACTAAATTTTACAGCGTATCAACAACAAAGATTTGGCACAATAATAAGTTCGTCATTTATCAGCGATGAATTCATTTCAGAAGTACTTAGACATCAAATCATTAATAAAATATCAAATTAATAATGTCCTTTCTATTGCTGCAATATATTGCGACGCAAAACACTGCATCGACAAAATCACTAATTAGAAGTATGCTGTGTTGTACTTGTACCTCAAAAATACGTCATCAACGAAATCATCTATTAATAACACACAACCCATTCCAAAAAATATACTCCTATGTTAAAAAAAAATTCATCAACAAAAGTCATAAGGGGTAATAATGTTCAACCACTTTCAAAATTAGTAACTGTATTGTCCTCCAAATGAGAGATGGCCGGCGGAAGTTTGAACTGCGCAGCCCTTCCGGTAGCTGATCAATTATGTTTTCCTGTCACAATGGACGCCGTCGTCTGTTTTCACTGAGAAAGACATGTTGATAATGCCAAATTAAAACTTCTCTCGGCTATTTAGCGTTATTTCAATACCAGTTGCTAACAATAAGTATTTATATAAATAAATAAATATATATTATTTATAAATACAATGCTCTTTTGCAAAGTAACAAGCGATTCCGTAATGGCGGCGTCCTGTCATAAAATCAGACGGAAGTGCCTGACCAGACTAATTGATCATACATGCGCAGATCTCACAAAAACAGGGCGGCCATCTCTCATTTGGAGGAAAGTACTTGAACTCTAAAATAAGTCATCAACAAAGACATGTTATTAATAATGGTTGAAGTTGAATAAGAATAGATGACGTGTTATTAATGACAACTTCAATGTGAAATCAACAAAACAATCACTATCAGTAACATTTACAATTACTTTTCTCTCTTTTTTTTATTATTTTTTTCTTCAACATTGAAATTTAGATAGTGCTATTTATGAAAAAAAAAAGCCAAGGAATACCGATTTTTGTATTTTTCTAGTCATTGAGACAATCATGCAGTTTGTCAAGAAGCTGGCGGTTCCCAAGACAACAAACGAAACCAATAATGTTGACCAGATTTCCCAACCTTGGATAGTATTAAGTGGCAAATCCTCTCATATACCTGTTAATGGAAGAGCAAAAACATAAGCATCACTGCTTTCTATTCTGATGTTTATTCCTTATCGAGAACTTCAATAAAGTGGAATCTTATATTCACATTATACTTTTTTGATTGAAATCCAATATGCATTCATATGTCTTTCTTTACAATATAAACCGTTATTTATGAACATAATGGTAGGTACTTTTTAATATGTTGTTATCGAACTTCTTCTGAAGAAGGCTGAAAAGACCGAGCCGAAATATTGAACGAACAGCCAGGAATAGGAAAATCCCTCATTCAATTTATAGACTATTATTTACCATACTTTAATCAAAATTCGGAAATTTTAGCAAATATAGTAAAGAAACAAAATTTTCATATAATCTTTAAACCTGTAAATAAAATTCGTCTTCAGTCAAAGACCCTATTTTGCGGAACCAAAAAAATAGCAGTAATTTACCAAATCAACTGCAAATCATTCAATCTTAGATATATTGGTCTCACTAAGCAAAATTATATATAAGATAATTAAACAACACAAATTAGACAGTAAAAACTCGTCCACAACTCAAAACTCCACAAATTTTAAATCAGCTATTACTGAACATTTAAGCACAATTCCAAATCATATTATTAATTGGGATGACATCAAAATTTTAGATATTGATAATAATTATCAAAAATAACAAGTAAAAGAGGCCTTTTACATTAAAAATTTTCCCATTGAATTTATGAACCGAAAATTTGAAATTCCTGCTGTTATCAATTTGTTTCATTGTTAACTTTTTAATTATGTTAAGATGTCTTTATCGTTTTTCTGGATGTTTTTAAAAGCTTTTGTTATCTTTTAATTTAAGTTCATGAAAGCTTTTTTGTTAACATTCAGTTTACAGTTTTATCTTGGTAAGTTGTTTTATTTTTGAAATTTGATGTAGTATGTTGTTATATTATTTTAATATTATTATTAAAAGATGCAGTAAAAACTTTGCTGAGAAACATATTGTATCTAGTATTAAATAATTTTTATTAACCCTATTATCTTATGAAGTTCTGTATCTAATATTAATGTTTTTTTTTTTTACATTATCACATTTTAACAGTGATGTAACATACATTTCTTGATTACAAAATAATGAAATCTCAGTTATCTCATTCTATTTAATATCGAGTTACACTAAACAGTATGAAGACAAAGATATATATTTGGCTATAGAATAGATTGAAAAAGAAACAAACTAACCTAGTACACGTTGGTGTTATGTAGCCCAAAACAAATTCCAAATTTTACTAAGTTTTAAATATAGACAATTGTAAATTTGTAATGTTCTGAGTTTGGTAGAGTTTATCTATTGTTTCAACTCTGTAGACACATCTTTAAAATCAAGTGCAGCACGAATTACCTAATACCGAAGTATATTAAGATAGCAAACGATTACATGCTGCATCGAAAAAATTTGGCTTAGTATTCTCTGTATTCTTAATCATTTTGTTGTTGTTTTCACTTGACTCCAGACCAATTTTATTTGGTGTCTGAATTTGTTTCATCAAAGCTGCACCAAGCAGAAGGTTATAGAACCACATTAGCAACACAGATGAAAGATATATTAACGAAGCTTAGGAATAGAGTTACAAAGAAAATACATACGCTCGTCCGATACTTTTATGAATTATCGTTAATTTGGCACGATATAAGATCATCCCTTCTACATCCGATTGTGTTGCTCTATATTCGTTGCTTTTTTTTTCATTTTTATGGACTTCTTATTAGGATGTTTTGGATTCATTTCAGGGATGTATCTGCATTTCAAAACTAATTGAGTCGAAATGCAGTCTACTTGCTCGAAATATTTAAATACATAATGCACTACTAACAATGGTCTCTAACTTCTGTGGACCATGGTTAGATAGTAACAATGATTTGACGCTATGTTTCTTTCTATTAGTTACTGTAATAATTATTAATTAAAATGGACTAAAACTCATTCTCTCTTCTTTCCATTTCTCTTTTTTAGTTTTTCGTTTCTTCCCACTCACTTTCTCAGATCTTAGGGCTCAAATTTCTACCTAGCTATAGTATTATATAGTATTTCTACATAGTTATAGTATTGTAAAGCTCATTCCATCCTTATGTATTTTTTTTCTATATACATATTTTTTTTATCCTATGTCCAGATACTGTCACTGGATATATGCCCAGTATATCTTTGTTACTAAAATAATCATTTTTAGTAATCAATAAAATAAATAAAATAAAATAAAATAAATTTAGTTTTACAAAAAAAAAAAAAAAAACTAAATGCAAGGGGGTCAACACCACACAATTCCACGCAACGCCATTTTAAAATAGGTAACGACAAGTTTTTCAAACTTAAGAAATTTAAGTTTCTGTAGTGTCGTGGCAGCAAAGAATCATTTTCTTTATTTTTCATGTTTTAATATTTAATTTCAAGTTCCGCATTCTAACTAAGAGTTACATATTATTAAGATATGAATTTTCTGGAAATTCAGAGGATTCCCAAGGAATTCTTTTCTACCGGATATACCGGATTTTTAACGGATGTTATTCTGACAAGTAATTAGACAAGCTTGACAATAATAAGAGATTTTAAGTCAGAGATAACGTATTCATATTTCATTCAGGAAATTGATTGGTTGACATGTAAGAAGAATGTCATTTCCACGCGTATATTCCTATTCCTACACAAACTATAATTTTTGAAGATTCCAAGCTCTATTGTTGCTAAATTGAACCCGGCATGAGCCTGACCCTCCTCGAACTCTGGCCCAGTACTGAAACCCCCAATATTATGGTAAATTGAAATCATTTAATAGTTAAAGACAAATACTTCTTCTATATTTCTTCTCTATCCCAATATTTCGAATTGTCTTCTCGACTATTCTTCTTCAGGTAATACAAAATGAAATGTATAAAGGGAATACATTATTCCTCTTTTTACAATTTTTTTTAAAAAAACAAACAATGAATTTCACCAAATTCTTATAAATAATGTTAATGTATGATATAAATGCATCAATGACATTTCTCTAATTGTTAAAAACATAATGATTTTTCACTAATTGTTAAAAACTTTTTTTAAGTTATTTTCTTTTTTAAAATATTCTTTAAAACCTTAAGAAGCTATGTGATATCTTAAGGGATTTGTCCTTATTATTACATTCATTGTAGTTTATGTAGTATGATTCCATGAGAATACTGTCCTTTTCATCATTACATTTGTGTACTATCTTGAATATTGGATCTGGATTATGTTTTGATTCTATGGCATGGCAAGCCCAGTCCATAATAGTTATTATAATAGTTAATAGTTATTACAAACTTCTAGGACTCATTGCTGAGTCCTCTCGTAATAAGAACATAGCACTGTTAAGGACTGGCCCCAGTGACTGTCAAACCTAAATCCTTGAGAGTAAATGTGGGATACTGAAAAAAAAGGACATTTCATTAACTTTTTGTTTACTGGAACCTCGAGAACATATTCAAAAATAATTTGAATTATATAATATATAATTATATAAATTATATAATTAATTATATAATTATATAAATATTATATAGAGTAACTTCATTATGGCCGCGCTGGTGTGGTCGAGCGGTCTCAGGCGTCGGTCTGTCGTGAGATCAATGTGCCAGCGCCCGGGTTCAAATCCCGGTAGCGAGCATGGATGTTTCAAAAATTTCCTTTCCTGTGTTGTAGCCTCTTCTTCACTTTCTTTTCGGTCTGACGTCATTCCTTAATGGCGTCCTGGGGAAGGCCACGGGAAACCACCCCAGTATCTTTCCCTTGTAATTCTAGGGAGTCTGCTAGGGGTTCGCCGTCTTGGGAACACTAGCGCTCCTTGGAGCACGGATGCTTCGGCAACGAAGCTCGCACTTCGGTGCGAACCGACCACACACAACTTCATTATTACACCGAAAGTCTAAATGGTCGTCTACTGATTTAACTGATATGTCAGAATCTGGGTTTAAACCGATTTGATTGTTTCCTTTCTTTCTCAATATGGTCGCTTTCTCCTTGTTTTCTGTCTATTGATCATTTGTTAAATTCTCAGGTCTGTTAGGTCATAGTACTGAGCGGAGGAAGGAGCGAGTTATATTTACGTACCTTATTACAGAAAAGAAGAATAATAGAATAGAATAAAATAGAAAAGGGTACATTGTATCCTAAAGCTTTGACTAGCCTGATATTTTATTTCCAAAAGCTTGCGTATCTAAACATCAAGTCTTCTATTGACATACGACGAAATCTCAAGCTGTGCCGCTTAAGGTAGGGAACTATAAAAGTAAATACGCGCCTGACTTGTGAAAAGTCAATACAGACTTAGTATTTGCCTTTTGGTCGTTGGCTTCGGTGCAGCCCCAATTCCTCATTTATTATTTTTCCAGTCCGAACTTGAGTATTTTCGCGAGCGAGTAATTCAACTCCCGCTCGTTCTCGTATTCCTCAGACTTCGTCGTCTTTCTTCGCGAATGACCAAAGGACAAATATGACGCTGTCGTCGATCGTCCACGAGGATATTTGTCATCCCAATCCCCTAAGGGCTGGTTGCCAGGCAACCGAAACTGCGTAGGAGGTTGAGAGCGGCGAACACACAAGGCAATCTCTTTCACGGCAGCCAGAAAAGATATTTGCATGGTTTCTTACGTAATCGTTTCGTGGTCGGTTTTGTTTCTTCAGCCTTTAGTAACAACGTAACAACAAACTCAAAAAAGTTTGCAGAAAAATTTCTCAAAAAACTCTAGGTTTTATTATTATTATTATTACTTTTTACATAATAGAGATCTGTGTACTACTTTATCTGATTCTCTTACAGATATTTACGTTGTTATACACTAAAATTTACTATTTAATTTACTATTTACGATATAAATTATATATCGTATAGAGATTATGTAAATTGTGTTATGTAATATATAGATTGTTTATCGATCTACAGACTATAGATTGGGCTTTAATGTACATGTACTTACAGCTTTTAATAGGTATTTATTATATTATTTTGGATTGGGTGCTTTATATTAGAATATATATATATATATATGTATTCTATTTTTTCTGTATATTTTATAAGTTTTTTAACTTCTGTGTATTTTTGGACAGGTGGGTCATGCGATAGAAGAGCTTCTCCATGATCGGAAGTTGTTCATTCCAGCTTGGATGGAAAGGGGCTGGGGGTGGAAATATTCCCATTGTGTTTTTCAATCAGACAGATCTGGATTCATCCAATACCTGGATGATAAGATCTAAGTTTGTATCACGGTTAAAGGGCCGATCATCGGACTGACCTTTCGATGTTATTTTCATTGCATAAGTAGTACTTAAGAATAATGATATATTCATTCTAACTATGAAACAAGGAAAGGAAACTAAAACATTATATACAAAACATCACTAAACCCGTAACATCACTATTTGAATAAGAATTTAATTTTGTACAGTAAAAAAAATTAATTAAAATCGATTATTCTAGTTATGTGATTTTGATCTAGAGAAATACGAAAAAGTTTTTTCTTAAAATCCCTATTTCTAAGTGATGATCAGCAGTTTTATTATTATATTTTAGTTTTCTAAATCAAATTCGACTGATGAATTTAAAAAAAAAGGTATAAATTGAGTGTTGAGATTATTTAAGAAAAGGATTTTGAGTAAGAATTGATTATTGTTTGATTTTTCTTTTCTATATTTTTTATTTTAAATTTCGACATAACATATTACATTGTAAGTAATAGTCTATTTTCCAGGAAGTTAATATTCCACGTTGGCTACACTGAATTTGTAATGTAAATATATATTAGTGAGAATTGTCTAATGATTATTATTTGATTACTTTTTTTATTCCAAACTAGCCGGGTACTGTCGCTTTGCTCCGGAACCCATGCATGTATAGCATTAAAAACAAAAATTTATTTAGCAAATTAATATCGAGATCGGAGAATGTACGACTTCCCAGCCCGTTGTAGTCTTCACCGCTTAACTCAGGTGTATTGCGGGTTGGCGCCACACACCTGGGGCTGTAAAAAAAAAAGCATGTTTTTACCTATCACGGGTGTGACATCTGTATAATAGGTGTATAAAAACACGCGCGTATTCGAATGTTGTGTCAAAATTTCAAAGCAATCGGTGAAGAACTTTCGGAGATTTAAGATTTTGAACAAACGAACATTTACATTTTTATTTATATAGTTTAATAATGCTACTAATATGGAACAGTCCAATGAATTGCTATTCCATATTTCTGCACTTTTTTTTCTCTCTGCAAGAAGAGAATTCTTTTTTTCTCGCAGATTTGTTTCCAATTGTATGGTAACTGAATTTGAAGATAAAATTAGAAATTAATCACAATTGAGTCAGTTTTAAAAAAAGTTCAGCAAAATTTCCTTCTTTTCAATCATTAATAAGTTTCCATGGCGTGACGTAACGCAGTAATGCAGTGTTAACGGTCCATTTTACAATACTGCAGATGTCCAATATCAAACCACAGGTAATCGATAAAATATTTCAACGTTTATATCCATGCATTACATAATGGTTAATATAACTGATGTATTATTCAATATGATGATTTTTTTTTAAACAATATACAATTTAAAGCATTAGTTTTATATGTTAAAAGCTAATAATTAACATTCAGAACTTACATAGAATTCGTTATTAAGAAATTTTTAAATTTACTTAATTAACAAGAAAATTTATTAATAGAAAATGTTTTCTATTTGATTTAGTAAACAAATAAATAGTTTTCAAATGTTTTAATATTGTATACTTCAGACTAAACCATACTTTATTTATTTAAACGGTAAATACGTTGATGCTTCCAACTCTTATTTGTATAATAAACATATATGATCTTTCTTCAGAGTAGAAAATACAATAATTTAACAATTTTATTTGTAACACTGATAAAATAAAAACAAACAATTTTGTTTCTCAATATTAAACTAAACTTATTTAATTTGTTTTTACTGTTCTGAAGAAGAACCTTAGCACTTCAAAAAAGATCTGAATCGTTAATGTATTTGTAAAGTTTTATTTTATTTATTTTTTTAATTAAATACTTTTTTAAATTTAAGTGTACTACAGCGTGAATTGTTTTTTTTAATAGCATGTTTGTTTTGTGAATGTGTCTGTTTGTGTGTGTGTTTCTATTTCTTATTATTATTAGCATTCTGAAAATGGTTTTGAGTTAAGGGTAAAGAAATTGAGAAATAAAAACAGCGGGAATTAAAACGAAATACGAATGGAAAGAAAATACTGGTGCTGATGCAAACGATATCTTCTAGTTTCGCTGATTTGCAGCCGCTCCCCTCTCTCTCTTTGTCTATTGGACTCGCCTGTTGGAATCGGAAGTTCGCACGGGTCGATGTGTGCATTGGGACGGGAGGGTGGAGGAGGCAAGGGAGAGGGGAGCCGAGCAGGAGGCGGATAAATGGCTGACGAGCCACGCAAACGAGCACGCATTTGGCTCCGAGTGGTGTGCACCCACCCCCCTCCCTACACCCACGCCTCGCTGCCGTCGCCTCCGTGCCTGCCTCCTCTTCGCATCGCCGACGGCAACAATTTCGACACTCCCTCCCTCCCCCCTACTCCTGTTTGGAAATGCCGCTTCGCACGGAAAGAGTTCGAGCACACGTCTACACACGCCATTACAATTCATCGTTGCTAACAAGGGAAGGTCCGCTACCGGTACCATCAAAATCGAAGCGCCACAATGCTACGCTCCAGCCACATTTTTTTATTATTATTATTAATTTATAATCATAGTTTAAAACGGCACAGTTTGTTCCAAGAATAAAATCTTGTTTTAAAATCTAAATTCAATGTAGGACAGGTTTATATAAATTCTATCGTGTTCAGATTTAATACATTATTCATAGTTATATACATAACACAACTGACTATTACAGTGTAAAACCCTGTTTCCCAACGTGGGGTGCACGCCCCACAGGGGGGCAATTTGATTGTTGAGGGGGGCAATTCGAAAATGGCGCAATGTTGTGTTTTTTTTTTTTTTTTTTTGGTTGTGAAAGTAAAAAAATGTTGAGAATTTGTTTTTGTTTTTTTTTTTTAATTTTTTCTTTTTGAAGTTATACATAATTTGGTGGGGCATAGCATACTTTAGATACTTTAGGTGGGGCACAGCATAAAAAAGGTTGAGAAACACTAGTGTAAAACCTTTAGATTAGCATTCTTTTGCGAAATGTAAGTGTTTTTTAAAACTTTTTTATGGAAAATCTATCAATCTGCAATTAACATAGTCTACTGTATTTTCGTAACTGGATGTTCAGGAGAAGGCTGTGATCGAACTTTGGACTCCGATTATTTATTTCTACATTTATTTCTTTTTGGTTGTATATTATAGATTGTCTTCACTGATGTACTCCGAGTAGTAAAATATTCGGCAAAACAGTCAACAATTACCGTCATTTGTAAAGGTTAATGGTCGGCAGCCTTTTAAAAAAAAAGTCCTGAAAATTGGAACAAATAGGCATTTCGTAACAGCCATTCTGAAGAAAAAGTTTAATACATATAAGCCTACAATTCAACATCAACTGTAATACATTTATTCTCACACATCAACAAAATAAAATTGCATTCTTCAAGAAAGCACCTTGAAAAGTTATTCAATGCTCTGAAACAATAATTCTCAAGCTTTTTTCTGTGCATCTTCAAAATTATACGCGTATTAATTACTTTAGCTTATTCGTGATACTTAAATTACGTCAACTTACTATCTGGAGATTAAATAAGTAATCATATTAAATTAAAAGTTAACATTGAAATTAATTTTATAAATTGCTGATAAAACAAATTTCGTAATAGACCTTTCGGATCCGATACAGAAAAGCAACAAAATCGAACAGCATAATAAGCAGTTGCTACTCGGTTTCCAATCATCAATAGAAGTCGAACGATGTTTTGCTAACCACTTCCTATTCTACTCGAGTAAAATCATCAAACTTTTGATGTAACATTGGTCCTCTGCCTTTTGTTTCTTATGTTTTATTTTGTACAATATCATATTGACCGCTCGCCATTGTTGCTTATATTCTTTTGTTTCTAATTTCTACTATTCTACTGTTTCTTCTTGTTGCTCTGTCAAACCTAGCAATTCTAGTCGAATTTTCTGATTAATTTATTTCCACTGACTTCTTGTTCTAATATAGCCTCTTTTATATACTGATATTTGCTGATTCTCTTTTAGGTCCGCACGATCTTTAAATTCAATTTTAGCTATTTCTTTCCTTTTTTTTTACCTTTCTTTTATTTTCATTATTCTATTCTTCTTTCAGAAGCTTACAGTCACGATATCTTGACGATTGGAAAGAACCCCACGTGATTACGACGTATCTATTTTTCAGCCAATCACACACAAGCGCGCCTCAAGGCACAGGGCTTTAAAAATACATATTTAAAAGAAATACATAAAACTTAAATACAACAGTTAAATCTTAACTGTTAAAGCAGTCAACCAAGAACTAATAGCACATCATTTCCTTTAAACATCATTAAAACTAATTTTTTATCTTGTTTTATATCTGTAATGTAACTTTCTTCGAAACTTCTGAGAGAGGCTAGTGCTGACGTCATGGGGCTCTGGAATTTTTCCAATCGTCAAGATATCGTGGTCGGACTATATAAAATCTAATTTTAAGGATTGTTTATCTTCTTCTTTCGTTTCACATATCCTTACACACCGAGTTTGTACAACAATGCAATGCTTCCGACATGTAAATACCATCTTTCCAAATCATAAAAAAACTTATAACATAGACATAAGCTTACAATCAGATATACTTTCTTACAATTAGACGCAAGAAACAGCTAATAGTTCATCAGAAACGAAACATTTAAATAAAAGCTCTTAATTTACAACAAATCTTCAAATGTTAAGACATGATAAGAAATACTACACAAAACATTAAAAAAATGCTAATAAAGACGCAAGTCCGGATTTTCTGCGACAGTGATTCGAGGCAATCAATAAAATGTGAAAATTGTTTATTTTGATGGGAGCCATCTTTCATTAATCACTCATCCAGACTTGGAAAAGGGAGTCGAACATTTTTTTAATTTTTTTTTTTGGCTCTTTGATTTTTTATTCAATCTAAGTTGTCATGTTTTTTTTTCCTCAAAGTATATGTACGATTTCTTTAAACGTACCCACAGCTATCTTCCTTTAAAATATATTGAGATGGGTCGTTCGAATTTGTAACAACCTCCAGAGCGCTAAGTTGAAGTTATATCTCGTGCTCAGTAATTTCGTACACCTCCTACATTACATGAAAACACTTGAATGTGAAAAGCTATACAAATGTAATAAATGTATAAATGCTGGACATTCCAACTAAGGTTGTATCTGAAAAATAAGTTCACCTTTCAGTATGAAAACGACAAATGCTTGGCATTCAAAATGTTGAAAGAATTTATGGCTGTTACAAAAGAGTTTGAAAATAAATTCTACAATGAAAACAAGTTAGGTGTTATAATGCAGATCCACAGATTACTATTATTAAAGTTCCAGTTCCATTGGAGAAGAGTCAATTTTAGAAAACCAATTGGTTGTAAAGCTTTTGGAGAAATAAACATTAATGAATATCTGAATAAAATTACTGCAGAGA
>JAFIDM010010028.1:59558579-59569596 GCA_023159025.1 Thereuonema tuberculata | reverse complement strand
AAATTAAGGAAGATATGATGATAGTGATAGATTGCAAGGAGCTCGTACAAGCGAAAATTATCTAGTTGTTTTAATTTCTTTTGAGAAATTACGTAAGATATGATGATAGTGATCGATTGCAAGGAGCTCATACAAGCGAAAATTATCTCGTTGTTTTAATTTCTTTTGCGAAATTAAGTAAGATATGATGATAGTGATATATTGCAAGAAGCTCGTATAAGCGAAAATTATCTCGTTGTTTTAATTTCTTTTGAGAAATTAAGGAAGATATGATGATAGTGATCGATTGCAAGAAGCTCGTATAAGCGAAAATTATCTCATTGTTTAGTTTGTTTCGTCGATCGCACACATATTTCAGTGTGTAATTTTTTAATTGTTCAAGAGCGACATAGGCTAAACTGCGCCAGGACACAAGAAGAAAGAACAAAACATCCAAGTCCATGCCGGATGTTTCGAACCCAGGTCCGAGCGTATCAGCTGCAATGCAGGCCGTCGCGTGGACCACTCAGAAAAGGCAAATTACCTCGTAAACTAAAAATTAAACATTGTCGGAATCAATGTGAAGCCTTCAAAGCTTAAATAAACAATAAAAAAACTCACCAAAAACGAAATTGGTGAGAAAATTCCTGTGCCAGCGTTTCGCGGCCTCAATGAATTTTTTTAGCGCATAAAAAGACTAAAAAATAATAATACTCGTATTCGCTTTTTAAGTCTTTTTAGGCGCTAAAAAAAATGCGACCGGGAAACGCTTGAATTTCTTTTTTGCTGAGTTTTTTATTGCTTATTTAAGCTTTGCATGCTACACATTGATTCCGAGATATTTCCCATTGGACTGTGTATCGAGACCTCGCTGTTTTTGTAACTTGAAATTTTGTAATTTTGATCGTCATATGATTAGCGTGAAACAGCTGTTCTGGGATGTCACTTTGTAAACATTTGGTCTGACCCACTGTTATTTGAAAATGAAACATTTATTTTCATATTCCAAAGTAAATATAGACTAAAAATATTTATTATTTTTGGCTTCTGAATTAGCTAGCGTTAATTTCCGCTTTCCCAAACTTGTTGCTTTTTTTTTTTCCAGTTTCTTTAAATATAGAATTATATTTCATAAATATATGTTTATTATAAAAGTTAATAGACTATATTTTTTTGAAGGGATTCAGTCTTGGGTTGTTGAGTGATCGCATTCGCGCCAAACAATAGTGTGGCGTTCTGTCTGGTTCCACGAAGGCTTTTTCGACACCTGCTTTGTTTATGTTCGCTGTGCAGGTGCCGTGGATGGGAGGGGAGACGAACGACTAACTATTTGCGTTCTCGGCGGGAAATGGATCAGACCACTCCATTCTTATTATGATTGCGGGGGAGACGTTGCACTGCACGTGTGCGGGTGAAAACTCTGAGATTACTTTCGATTCTCTACGAAGGCGCCAAAGTCTCAGCAATAAAAAAAAAAAAAGCAGATTTTGTGCTTTAGTTATGGCAAAGATTTAACGTTCCTGATCGTATCCCTCAAAAATTTTTTTTTTTTGTAATTCCAAATACTTTTAGTACAACAATTAGAATACCCAGGAATTTTTAGAAAGGGCAAAAAAAAAACAACAAAAACAAAACAAAGCTTGAGAAATATTACAAACTTCCGATTTTCGGAGGTAATGGGAAATTATAATCTCCAATCTCATTCCCATAGCTACGCCAGTGTTATTAACAGAACTACTATTGTAAAACTTAACATACTCCAATGATATATGTAGAATCAATTTTCGTATTTCACAATAATTAAAACAAATTAGCAAAACAACAAATAATAAGCAAAACAACAATAACAAAATATTCTGTTAAAAAGTTTGGATTAATTTAAGTATTTTAATAACTCCTGGATGCGCAGGTTAAAGTCGTTTATTTTGAAAAAAATTTGTAAAATAGCGTGTAGTCAACAATCTGTAAACTGCCAATACGGAGTTAAAACAACTCAATCCTTACCATTCGAGATGCGAAATATTTTTGGTTCGCTTGTGCCTTCCGTAGTTAATATTTTCTTTAATTATTAGGACGTAAAATTTGTTATTAGTTAAACTGGTTAGTTTGAAAGTTTTGTTTTATGCTTCAGAGAAATTCCTTCTGAGCCTAGCGGAACGCAGGGCAAGGACTTGACATTTTTTTTTCTATTATTGTGTAATTTTGGTGGTGTTTTGCTTTTGTGGCATCCTGGTTCCGGGAGCGAGAGTGGGATTCTTACTTGTTTGCACCTTCAGATCCTGTTACCGGTGGAGTTTGTCTGACTGATGAGTCCTAAAGAGGACGGAACGTCCCAGTCTCTTCCCGGTGACAGCTCAAGGTCCGAAATCTTTGTTCCTTCCGCAGTAATCATTTTGTTACTGAAGATTTTCATCTGACATCTTACACCAACGTCTTTACACTTTCCTTGTAGTTTTTGGCAACATATTCCCTTTTACCCGAGCACGTTTGGATTAGTTCATAGTTGTTATTTTAAAAGAAAATAATTAGAAACGAGATTAAATGATTAAAAAACAAATATTGTATTTTAGTGTTAATAAAAACTAATTTACTTATATTTTTTTTCACGCGTTGATTATCGAAAATCGCAGAATGTCTGTAATATTAACCTTTTTTTTTAAACTTTCTAAAGTTCTTTTTTTAAAATTCTAAGGTTTTAGTGCTTATTTTTAATTAACTTACTCTTATTCCATATATATATCCGCAAAATATATATATATATATATATATTTTGCAGATATAGTACTTATAGTACACTATTATCGTCTCCTATTACTGTGAACCAATGTTAGATGCGTGATAATCACGGATGTATGTATGTATGTAGTGAAGGTGGGTGGCAGAAGCCAAGCACTGCGACAAGAGGTCTATTGTACTATCCCACGGAAATATGGACAGATGGAGAGAAATACTGAGAAAGTATGGTGGGAGAAGTGCAGGGGAAACGGGAGAACCCCGTGAAAACCTGCCCAGCGCGGATCGTCCAGACAATCACGGATGCTTTCTTTCTATTAGGGACAGCAAGAATATATAGTACCAGTTAAAATGCCTTGTTACCAACCTGGAATTGAAAGAAATGAATGGTATTGATGCAGGTAATAAAGGACCTTTATTACTCCGTAATAAAGGTAAACAGAAATTCTGACACAGACTATAACAATCTGCATTAACATATTCATAACTCCTTTAGGAGTTCTATTCCGTACTTTCTGATAGTAGCACACAACAGTTACAATTTCGCAACAGCATGTTAAAGTAACATAAAAATTTGCTTAACCTACTAATTACGCTTCAGATTTTGATAAGTGTGTTGTTATCCCACTGTCCTGTTAGTAGGAACAATTTGAGAATAAAACGAAATTTTAAAAAAAAAATATTATTAGGGGGCATTTTGTACCAAATAACCGAGGCATTTGTCTCTTCCAGTTTGGTCGGTTCATAAATACAAATAAACTTAACTTATATAAGTTAAATAAAGCATTCCACTACAAGCCCATAAGTTAAGGTCTTAAATAAGTTAAGGCCTCAGATAAACAGGATTAAGTCAGCCCCTCCCACCTCCAATCGTCTCACCTTTGACCATAAGGTGCTCATTCTACAGAGGACTGGGTAAACCACATCTAGGACACATCTACAGAAGAATTCATTGTGGAAAATCTCTCAACTTCCGCCGCATTGAATCCAGCTCCTCCAAACCATAGTCAAACGTCTAACCATTTGGACCCACCATAAATATAAATACAGTTTCTAAAAACCATTTCAAAATACAACCATAGCGTCACAGGAATGCCTGTGATTACATTTTATTATTTCATTTTATTTAATTCATATTTACTGATTTTTGAAAAAAAAAAAAATGTTTGTTTGTTGATTGCGCTATATGCTAATCCGACTCCATAAGCGTTAAATTTGATCAAAGAATCAATATCCAAACTTCCTGCAACTTTTCGCTATACCCAGGTCCGTAATAAGCGAGTTCTAATTTGATAGCGTTCGTGCGGAGCGTTAATTTCAGGTTATTAAGAACGCGGGGGAGAGAGAAGCAGAGCAGTCGCTTTCCTTCCTCCCCGCCTCCACCTTCCCTTCGTCAGCCCCCGCTGGGCGTCACTCCAGTCGGTCGACAAAAAATGAGCACCACCCGCCCGCCAGAGCGTATTCAAAATGCAAGGCTGCAGGGGGGACTCAGCTGCACGTGCAGCGTCCCTTATCCCGAAGCAGCGCGTTTCATATTCAAGCACGGGTGAGGGGTTGGGATGGGGAACTCTGCCCCGAACGGTTCGAGTCGTCGCAGCAGATACGACGAGGACCGGTTCGACCTTTTTTTTTTCCTCTTGTTTCCGCTTTTTTTTTTCTGGTTATGCAAACGATATGCTCCTTTTTCATTCTTTCTTTTTTTTTGAAGGTGTTCGTTTTTTAAAAACACAATGTACATACACAAAACACGAGCGCATTTCTAAAACCTCAAAAGACGCCGCTTCTGTTAAGGACGCTTTGTACGGGCAAGAAAAGTTGCCCAAAATACGCCAGAAAAACCAATTGCCGGTTGAATCTGATTGAAAAGCCAGCATCCTAAACTTCCAGTAGCAAATAACGTTTGTTCTCGTTGTTGACGAGAAGAAAGATGGCGTATCACTTCAGAAGAGCATTCTTATTTGTTAGTTTCGCTAATAATGCTTGATTCACTAATAACAATAAAGAAGACAAAAACGTAGCAAAGTTCCTGTAAATCGGGGGAAAAAAATAATATTCCTGAAACACTAATTCGGATTCGAAAAGCAAGAAAGCCTGTGCATTACTATTTGAACTACGCCTTCAACGATCGTGGTTTTCAAAGATTCGTAACGAAGTTCTTTTAAAACAATCTATTCCACTATAATAAAAATTAGTACAAAGCTGTGTGCTGCCACGTATTTTAATGGAAAGTAGGTTTTAAGTTCTTTGAAGCACTTCATGTTTAGCTATAAGATAAAGGTCTCCAAACACTTTCTTAATTTTTAACAAAAAATTGGGAGGACTTAAAATGGAATAATTGAATCGATAATTCTAGTACATTTTTTAAATATTACAACAGAAAGAAAATTCTTGTATTCTGAAATGTCAGTTGTTCTGTAATGTCCAGGAACGTGCAGCGAAGGTGAGAAGTAAAGGTATCATCGAAAACCTTAGAATAATTAGAAAAAGAATACAATAAATCAACAAAAGAACAGAATGAAATGCTAAGTTCCTATGTTAAAATTAAATTTAATGTTTAATAAGTTATGCCGTATTATTGCGATTGCTAGGAGGATAGGTGGTATCTAGGAATGTGGAATGGGCTAGGAGTTACGATGGTCTTAGGTTCAACCAAAAAAAAAAAAGTTGTGACCTCCACTTCTGTAGGAAGAGGGTTCCTCTAAAACATGGCTTTCAACCTAAAAAAAAAAACCAGGTCTGAAATGTTACGATTCTTCTATTTTCGGATGTAATTGGGGGAGAGGGGTTAGGAGCACTCCCGAATCTATTCTATTTACATTAGGGTCATGAGGTACAACAGATTTGTATTGCGGTTGCTACTGTGGCAGGGGAGTCTAAATTACAACCGCTTTATGAACAACTCCATAACAATAATGTGGATGTATTATTTTCTGGTAATGTCAGAAAATCGGTGAAACTGGACAGAAGGAAATAACAAAAAAAAAAAAGATGTTTCTTATTTTTGAAACATATTATTCATTTCTCCGCTTGAGAACGAGATGTAGATCATCTCGAAAGCGCTCGCATTTCATTATATTTATATTTATGTATTTAATTAGAACTGTGTGTGTGGTGGCCAGAACCCAGTCATTTCATATTAAC
This sequence comes from Thereuonema tuberculata, assembly GCA_023159025.1. Taxonomy (NCBI): domain Eukaryota; kingdom Metazoa; phylum Arthropoda; class Chilopoda; order Scutigeromorpha; family Scutigeridae; genus Thereuonema; species Thereuonema tuberculata. The sequence continues at coordinate 59,563,743 of JAFIDM010010028.1, read as the reverse complement.
GTAAAACACACGTAAAACATCTTTAATTAAAAAAAAAAGCACGACTTAAAAAACACAAACAAACAGTCAGTCAGTCATATTAGATTTAGTTCGGAGCTAATCCTTATTCAATTTAGCACATTCAGAAAGCTGCAAGTCTCAAACCGGAATTAAACAAAGATAATACAAAATAAAAAAGGCACTTGAAATAGGAATTCTCTTTCACTTACAATTGATTTTTATGATTCCCTTTTTCCTTATCTACCTTATTTTTATTTTCTTAAGTTTACGAACGTCTGTCTGTAAAACCTTATTTACTTTAAAGGCTATCCTAAGGCTATTCAGCTGATTCTAAATCTTTCGTAACTAGAAGACTTTGAAAAGAAAATAACATGGATCCATCACAGGCCTACGGAACAAATTCTTCTTTGGTTGCGAAAAGACAAGGTTGTGAAGTGTCGTAAACATCAACAACCTAAGAGAATTCGCTATTGATAAAATATACATCAAGAAAAGGAAAGAAAATAACCATTACAATGTGTCTTGATTTTATTTTTATTTATTTATTTATTTATTTTTTATTAGCTTTTTTTTTTTCACTTATCTATGCATGTATTGCACTGCAATTAGTCATTTAACACACTTTTTTTTTTTATCTGCCAATTCTACATTATTTTACATTTTAATCACAAGAAAAAAGTGAAAAAAGAAATTTTATAAACAGTTTAATATTCATTTTCAAGTAACTGCGTGATAAAATGCTCAGTAGTAATAAAAATTAATAAGTAAACTAATTAAAAACACTTTTAATATTTCGACCATATTAATACAGTGACAGAAATGTTGCTGTTCGTTAGTCTTCGTCAGTTCAAATTGAACCGAAATTGAAATTGAATTTGAACTGAAGAAGGCTAACCAACCGCAACGTTTTCTGTCACTGTATTAAAATTGTCGACGTATTAAAAAATATTAAGTATTTTTAATGAGTTTACTTATCTGTGTTTATTTTTTATTGTTACTGAGTTTAATATTCACTTGATCACACAAAAAGATGCAGCTCGTACAAGTGTTTATAACAAAAAAGAAACACCATCTGGGCTAGATAGAATCATGTGGAAAAAGTAAGGTATCAACGAATCAGGAAGATCGGGCAACTGAAAACTATCGTATGAGCGAAGCGTTGAATAGCGACTTATCGCCAAGTAGAGTACGACTATGTCAGTTGTGTCAAACTTTATTCGCGGGCGTACTCCATTTAGATTTCCTTTCGCTCTAGGAAATTCTCGGTTCTCTGAGAGTCTGACAAATGCCCTGTTTCTTGCCCCCCCCCCCCTACAACTTTTGTATTCTCTTATCCTCACGTCCTCTTTGCTCTTGAGTTTTAACTTTAGAAATATTAACCCAAAATTTGCGCCAAACTACTTAGAAATACTTATCTTAAAATGCAGGAATTCTTTACTGATATAAAAATCATATAATAATAACATATTTACATATATTTACGCCTTCCGTAAATGGTAAATCATAGTAAATACTTAAAAAGAAGTTCAAATAAATATTCAGTTTCAAAATTTTACAAAGTTAATAAATAAATTACTTAAATATATTTTTAACCTTTGATTTTCTCACTCTTTCAATACGATCGATGAAGTTCAAATATGAAGGGCAATAACGTATCAAATATGTATGTTTATATCCTTGATAGTCGAAGATGAGAGTTGTATCCCTCTTCCCATTGTATTAAAAATGGAAGAATTATATATTTTTTTTTCTCGCCAACATCCGGGCTCTTAGTATTTTCACTGTGGAAAAAATATAGCATAATGAACCTTTTGTTTTTGGCTGGAAAGTTATCGTTTTGTTTTTTCCCCCTTCCCGTAAAAGACATGACCATTCTTATGCTTTTTGGAAAAGGAAGAGAAACTGTAGAATTAAATAGGAATTATCTTTATATGCTTAACCATCAAACCTTATACTAACAATGTCACCGACAGATGATGCTCTACATACGCAAACTCATTACAACCATATCATAACATCTCCCACTCCAAATTTCTGGATACAACTATGATCTGTACAAGACGGGAGATAAATAGGATTTTTTTATCGTGGAGATTAAAAAAAAAAAAGTCGCATTCAAAACTTTGTTAGAAGGAACCTTCAACTTACCATCGAACGAAAAAATCCAAAAAATCGAAATTAGGACTATCTGTATATCTTGAGATGGGAGATGGGGGTACAGGTCACGCTATTCGTCCATCGTCTGATGGGAGATGGGGGTACAGGTCACGCTATTCGTCCATCGTCTGTATGTACGTACGTAAGTGCTGTGTATGTGCGTTGTCTGTCTGCCTATCCTATGAATCCCTCGATCCTCTACGCAGATTTTTCTTTACTTTAACCGATGATCATATGAATCTATATCTTCCCGTTCCCTCCCCCGTGTGATGCTTTAACCTTTTTAATTTTATTTATGAAAATTCATTACTATCGTTGTGATTACATTACAAAGATGTCCAATACACAGTTAATAAAATATTAAATATGTAGAAACGTTATTACCAATCAGGCATTATCATGTATTCAAAATGATATTAAAGTATCAATATTTATAATCAGAACCTTTATGGATGATTAAATTAAATTCGTTGTAATCATATTGGATTAAATCGAATTATTGGAAAGTGACGATTATTTTTCTTTCAGATAATCACTTTTCAAAATAAATATTCTTTGGAAGAAAGCTTAAAGGAAAGAGATGAAAGAACTCAAGGGACACAAGAAAGAATCAAGGGACAAAAGTACTTTTTAATATTTACTAAAACTTTTATATATATATATATACAGTATATATACATACACACAAGATAGTTCCAAAAGGTCAAAAATTGAGGCGTAGGTTCTACTCATGAAAACAGGCAAAAAAGTTCCTATAAACATGGGTCCGGAACTCTTGTATCATTATTCAATGTACTGTTTGTTTTTGTTTACGAGAACCTTCAGCGCTTTTGCGCATGCGTCAGGTCTTCTTCGATTTCATCAAAATAGGGGTGAGGAGAAATAAAGAGGGGATGTTTACTTTTTATCAGTGTTAGTTTACTATTAGATGCGTTCTATTTGCGCTTTTCGGGAAAGAATTATGGAAATTTATTGTTTTTTTGCGGGGGCTGAAAGTTCCAGATCCAGTCAACAGGTCTTAGAAAAGCACCCATCTCAGCGTATTACCCCTCTGCGGAGTAGAATCGTCCGCGAGGGGCGCGTCTGGCTTTCGAAAACGAACAGTAGGTGTGTTTGTTTCTTGTTTTGTTTTTTGGGCACAGTATGATTTTATGATGCAAATATTCATAAAATGAAACAGAAATAAGCAAAATAGGGAACGAATGATTTAATAAACAATGTTGAATAAAACACTGTCAAGAAATTAGCGAATTGGAATGACATTAAACAGGGCTGCAGCAACAATTAATTGGTTTTCTTAAGCGCAAACACAACAGACGAGCTAAAAAGCTAAATTTTGGGATGTTGTATAGGAATCACTGAACTGATATCCAACATACAGACGTAAGTTTGAGTTCTTAAATGAAACATTATTATTATTATTATTATTCGTTTTGCTTTGCTCGAGGAACCTAGACAAAATACATTTAATCTATAGATATAAAAAAACACACAAAAAAACCAACTTTTCTTAGTTATTTATTTACAAAAGCCGTTTTGCTGTCTTACTTCAAGTTAATCTTTGTGTGCATCTTTAAGATTGCCATGAATATTTTTCCGTCATCGCCAGCACTGTCTTAAAGACCTTCCGATCGGCCAACACCGATAATTTTAGCAATTCATTGAAGCACGACCGTGACGACGGTTCTTGTCGTATCGCCGCCTCGCCCACGAGCAGATAATAACGGCGAACCAGCCTGAAATTAAGCCGCCGAAAGACAGAGGCACGCGGCAGCCCAGCCTTACGTCGCCGCAAAACGCCACTCGATCAGGACGCTTTCAACCATGAAAACACCGTCTCGCTTCCTTTTTTTTTTCTTCCTCGCCTTCTTCTTTTCTTCATTTTTTTTTTTTCTTCTTCTTAACAGTGGCCTCTTTTTGTTCATCGACTGCTCCGATAATTCGTGTGTTCGCTCTGTCTCCGATATTCTTTTTTTCTTTTTGAGTCATGTCCTGTGTCATCAGCGTTCGATGACTTTGCCACGGCAGATTTTGAGTGCACAGAACTGAATTGAAATACAGTTTCGTAAGATATAGAAGATATTCTATTTAAACAATTAAAAACTATATATTTACATATTACATAGACCTTTTATATATTTTATAGTTATAATATACATAAAATGACAGGAACGAAAAGTCTATATAATCATTTCTAAATTATAATATCATAATATTATAATAATAAAAAACTTTTTTGGAAGAGTGAAATAAATCCCGTTCAAAAAATTTTTGGGGGAAAAGTGAAATTAATTCTCGTTACTTAATTTGCTTGATCCTACTATTTTTAATCATAACAAAGCGCGCGCAATTAATGGATTACTGAACGGACTAATATCCATTCTTTTCTAAGGAATTTTTATTGATCTTCATGCACTCGACAAGGACCCGCGCGCAGATAAAAAAATTCAAATACAAAAAAAAAATTGATCGTCTTCTGACCATAAATATGCAAACCAAGTTACAAGAAGATCCATCCAGCGGCTCAAAGTTGTTAGGAGACATATGTAGAGAGTTTAAATGATTTGAAGACCCTATTTTGCTAGAAATGAAAAGAAAAATAAAGTAGTTAAACACCGTTAATACTAAACAACGTACATAAATATTTTCCTTCAAAGAGGCAATTAAAACATTTTATATTGACTTCTTCAAAGAAAATCATTCAAAATTTGATTTGAGCTCTAACCATCTTTTTATTTCTGATATCAGAGATCTCGTGTTTGTTTTTTGTTTTCTTTTTTTTTTTTTTTTCGGTGGAGGGGGGGGGGGCACGATTGAAAAAGAATTATTTTTGAAGAGTTAACTTGCATCTTACTGTTCGAAAATAAGCACAATACCTGAAAAAACCCTCCTCTCTTTCCGCCATCTTTAATATATTTTTACTGTAAAGCACCCTGTTCTTAAAAAATGAGTAATTTAACGTCTGCAGAAATATTCAGGGAAAAAAAACACACAAAATGATTCAAAA
>JAFIDM010010028.1:59536934-59553579 GCA_023159025.1 Thereuonema tuberculata | reverse complement strand
TTTTCGGTGCCGCTCTCTATAGAACACAGAGGTGGGTGAATGAACAGCAGATCCGTCGCAAATGACCGGAAATGCAAGGTGGAGGGGGGAGAGGGGTAAATGCGGCAGCGCGGCCTAGCGTCATTAGGATGGGGTGTACCATGATTAACAGATGATAGCTTTTTTTTGCTTCCCAGTCAACTAATTTGGAACGGAGGCTGTCAGGTGAGAGAAATAAAATAACAACAATAAAAGTAAGTAAATGGTTCCGCTTAAGCGAACGAACGAATAAGACCATACGGGTATTTTTTTTTTTCCTCTTTGTTATCTACATTCTTCATCAGTCCATTCATCCGATAAAAGAATTTCAGATAGTGTAGGTTGAAGACTCCAATTAACACATCTAATTCGTCAATGTGCAACTGAATTTCTTTCTTTCTTTTTATTTTTTTGTTTTTTTTTTGTTTATTTAAATACTATATAATTTTATTTTGTAAAAAAAGTACATACGATCTAATATTGTTGTATGATGTATTACAGTTAATGTAAAGTATTGTAAAGTACATTACATCCTGTTTTGAGGATAAGCAATTTTGGAAAAAAGCTCCTGTGGTCTCCCTCCAATGGAACATGTGGAGATCGAAAGACCAGTCTGACGCTCGCCCCTAATCCCAGGAACAAACCCCTTCCAATTGTCAAGAGAACTAGGAGAAGAAATAAAATTTCTTTCAAATAACTTTGAAATTTAATTTGGACTGACAGACACCATTTTCCAAATATATATTAATGCAAAAAAAAAAAAATACCCAAAAAAAAAACAGTAAATAAGTAAAAGTCAAAATCAAATAATACCCACGAACTAAAAGACATCAATTCATCAATAAGATACATAATATAACTTATCAAAATACTAACAATAATTATTAACAATAAGCATTGAAAGGAATTCCTTAAAATTGTAAATCAAACTGCATTGCATAATATTAATTCGTTATGGTTCTGTCCTGATTGCCTTTCGTCTTTTTTAATTAATTGAGTAGTTAACATAAAATGAGCCAATAATGCGTCATTTAATTGTATGCTGAATTTAATTGATTGAATTCTCAATAAGCATTACTTACAATCGATTAATTAAGGTGTTGCATATCTCGAGATCGCAATCAATTTATTTCAATGAGCCGAAAACACGTCATAATAAAGGAAATGAGTTTCATGCTGAATTCCAAGAAATAGCCAGTAGGATAAGTCCGATATAGAATATTGCTAAAGAAATATCTTCAACAACATTGCCTGAAAAACAAATTGTTCTTAAAACAGTCTAAAGTACGCGGGTAATTTTATTTAATAATTTAAGTCAGTTAATTATATTAACTTACTTCAGTGAGCTGACAATACGTCAAAAGAAGGGAAGTGCATTCCATGACGTATATCAAGAGAAAACTAGGTAAAATCAGCCCGATATGGAATACACTTGCATAAATATCGTCATCAAACCTCTTTCGTGCAGGAACTTCAATGGATTACAGTCGGAGCGCGGACTGGTCTCGACGTCAACTTCGATCCTTTGACCAAGAGCCTTTAGGAGCCTACATCTCCCTCGCTCTGTTGTCATTTTGTGGCCGTGTTTATTTGTATTTAGTAGCATTTCAGCAGCTGGATAGATCTTCTTGAAACTTAGCATACTTACTTTATGAGAAGAAGATGATAGCTATAATTTTGAATTTTTCTTGGTGGATCCACGTCGAGAAATTAGGTGATTGGTTGTTATTAGTAGGGTGATTTGATTTTTTTAACATAGGTTTTTTTAATAAAATGTAAATTTTTAAGTGATATCAAATAGCATCCTACAGCTTTAATGCCAAGAAGGACGTCTTAGTTCCAAGTATCTTAATTCCTGTTATTGGTTTAAGCGCGATGCTTGAATAGCTTCTAAACATGTCTTCTGCACGCCTTGCAAACTCACTGACTAAAAGTAGCCGCCATCTTTGTCTTTTTTTTTTATGTTCGACTTCTTAGAAATTAACTATTCCTAACAAATTAGTTATGTATCGCTGTTCAATATCAATTGGGTTAAGATGCTTTATTTTTTTTTTTCTTTTCAATTAACTTTCTTTAGGCCTATAATATAAATCTAACAGGGATATGTCAGTGTACTCCTAATTGGAAACGAGTAAAATGATACAGCTATGTTTTCTATGCATACACCAATAATGTAAACCAAAACTACAATAAAATAAAATGTAGAGAAGAAAAAGAAAAATGCCCACAAGCAGAAACGAAATACAGACTTTCAACTGAAAATCTTCATTCTGTAACACTGACTAGCCGTTAATATTCCACAGCAATAAGAAATTGAAAAAAAAAATCGAATAAACGTAACTCCAAACTCTCAAAATCGAAGAACCCTGAGTCCTTCCCCAATATGGAGTCTTTTCAAAACCACTTACTGTGTACTTTCATTTCAGAAGAAAGAAAAAAAAAGGAATTCAATAGGTGATACATATAGCGCAATGTCGCCTTTTCCGTCTTGATAAAATGTCTTCGTCTCCAATTAAAGGGTGCACCAGTCTTCTTCCGGAAAACAAAAGCTGTCATTTAGCCTAACAGAACCCGGAAAAAGGGGCAAAAATAACAGTAAAACAAACAAAATTCACGCATTCGCAATAGAGATGAGAAATCTATTTTGTCAGGGATTAAGGTGATCTATTTAAATTTATAATTTTTTTATAATAGGCCTATTCTTATTCAAGAGTTACTCCAAAAGTATTGTTATTTCGATTGATTGTTGCGACACTTTCCAGAAATTTCTATTGGAGCGTTTAACAGCAACCATTACTGCCATTTTTTTCTGAAGGTGCTGCAACTGTTGAGAAATCAATGTGACGGCGTAGGAGGACTGATTCGAAGGCGGCTTATCATTTCTAATCAGCTTTCCTTTTCCAGTAATGATGCTTCTTTTTTTCTTCCTCTCTCTCTGGAATGCCAGTGCTAATAGCCATTAGTACATTATGATGCACGACGATTCGGGCGATGAGTGCGGAGGAAGACTTTCTCACGCCCACTCTATCAGAAGAGGACGGCGAGTCCGTTACTACACTCGGCTCCTGTTTTCAGATGAACCAACAGTAATAAGTAGAAAAAGCTACAGTTGGCGTACCAACTTTCATTAGGGTTTATTACACAGAATGTAGGGCTTATTATACGGAATGTCCCGTTGCATAAGTCGATTGTCCCATACAAACATGAAATTTAAGAAAAATAGGGAAAAAAAAAAATCAGAAATAATAATTTTAAATAAATAAATAATAATTTTACATCAGAAATAAAAATTAATTATTAATTTTTAAATCTTAAAATTTTATTTTACTAATTTAAGCCTATTAAATAAATGCTTTTTAATAGTTTATTTTCGTTCCCAGCACAATAGCCTTTAAGAATTTGATTGTGTATGTTTTTAAAACAAGTTTTTCTGCAAGCAAAATATTTAATTATTGAAAAATTTAAAGAAACCTGGTTTAGACATTACTTGATCGCATTTTCATTACAACTTCTGAAAAAGGACTGTCTAAGCTCAAATCCTATATTTTATAGATTACGTCTAGAAAGCTAAACTATCCTTTATTTTACTGAGCATTAGGTGACAACTTTAGAATGTCCGTACGGTAAGAAAAAAAGAAGAAAAAAACAAAACAATTATTAATGGGTATTTCTATAGAAGATCATGTACAGAACAGATATTAAATTTGAAACTCATAATAAGGTACAGGAGACTGAGATCCAAGGACATTCATGTGACATTCGTGGACTTCAAAAAGGCATACGATTCTATAGACAGAGACACACTTTTCAATATATTGGAGGAATTCGGAGCTGATGACAAATCAATTGCGATCACCAAAAAAACTCTAACAAACACGAAGTCAAAAGTAAAATTTTTGGGAGAGATTTCAGAACCATTTGAGGTGAAAACAGGAGTAAGACAGGGAGATGGGCTTTCCCCATTGCTCTTCAACTGTGTGCTGGAGAAAGTAATGAGAGAGTGGAGGAAAAGAATGGAAGAGGAAGGAATCAAGAAAATAAAAATAGGAAGAAAGAAAGATAACTTGGAAATTGACTGCCTGGCTTTTGCAGACGATCTTGCAATACTAGCGGAAAACATTGAAGATGCAAGAAGACAAATAAATATACTGAAAGAGACGGCAGAAAAGGCTGGACTACAAATATCTTATGAAAAGACGGAATACATGACCAATAGAAAAGATGCACCAAGACAGATCACAACAAAGTATGGGAAAATCAAGAGGGTTAATAAATTCAAATACCTGGGAGAAATAATTCAACCAAACGCCCTTGACAAAGAAGCGGTCCTAGCAAGAGCAAGAAAAATGGAACTGTCATTCCATTTGACAAAAAATATATACAACAAGAAGTCCATATCTATAAACGCTAAAATTAGGCACTACAATACAGTCATTAAGCCAGAAGGCCTCTACGCCTCAGAATGCCTTGCACTAAACACAGCCAGACAATTAGACGAGGTAGAAAAAAAGGAAAGAAAGATCTTACGGAAAATCCTGGGACCAAAATATGAAGATGGAAAATGGAAACTGAGAAACAACAAAGAAATCTACGCAAAAACAGAAAAAATAACTGACACAATGAGGAAAAGAAGAGTGGCTTTCTACGGACACATTAAAAGAATGAGTGAAGGTAGACTGACGAAGAGATTATTCACCTTCTTCGACAGAAACCCCAAGACTCAGATGACATGGATCAAGGAGGTCAGAAAAGACATGGAAGAAATGAAAATAGATGGAGAAGAGGTGGAGAGAAGAGAAGAGTTCAGAAAAAAGATCAGGGGATTCAAGGGTTTTCAAGAAAAGGCAAAGAAGAAGACGGGAGCAAAATGGACGGAAGAAAGAAGGAAACAACATAGTGAAAGAATGAAAGAATACTGGAAGAGAAGAAAGAAAGTAGAAAAATAATCATGAGTTATTTCACGTGGTCCATAGTCGGCCAAATTCGAAGAAAGAAGAAGAAGGGTATTTCTATTTACTGGGAGTTTATTTAATGGCGCCCACGTTTTCTTGGATCTTGATCACAAACAAGAAGAGATCACATCTGTAAGCTTTATAACTACTTTTTCTTTTTCAGTTTTGGCGATTATTGCTCTTTAAGGAAAAGATATTTCGGCACGATTTGCGTCTGGCTCTCCTTACCACTCCTAGTTTGGCGTATTTTTCTGTGCGAAGGTACGTCAGATTCCGACTTTTTCTAAGGCCAACTATAGATCATTTGAAAATGGTTGGTCATACGAAAGCTCGCCGGCCTTTAATTCCAAGTAAAGAATCCGATTTTCATTTTACACAGGGCTGGGTGAACCCTCGGTCGATCAAGTGGAGAAATAACCTGGGAAAATTCATCAACTTTTCTGGAACTCGGCTCCTGCGTCCCGTAGCCTAGTGCATGTACTTACTGAGCTACTGTGCTCACTTTTACCCCATTATTTTTTATACAAACATTCATTTACACAGAATCATTGATAAAGCCATTTATAAGTTTTTTTAAAAAACAAACAAACTTGTAAATGCCCTCTCTCGAGCTAGGCGAAACTAGTCGTGTAATTTGTTTAGTTATTAAAATTGTATTCATAATTTTAATCAGGTGTAAGGCTTTATCAATGATTCTAACGTAAACCAGTACACGTAAAACTTCTTAAAGTCCTTTACACAGTTTCGTAAAAAATGGGTGATTGTGAGGCTGTTCATAGAAGCTGTCGGCAATAAATAATATAATACGTAAAAGCATCATTCTTTTACTATAACTTCTCGTTGTCTAATTCCAGTGGCAAAATAACAAAAAACAAAAACAAAATAAAACTTAATTGTTTAAGTATGTTACAGAATACCGAAAGTTTGAGAACAACTGGTTTTGTATATTGTAATACAGGTCCCAATGCAGGCATATGACCGAAGCTCTCAGAAGCAGAACGTCTTCTTTGTAAATGCAACAATTTTCTTTTTCATTTTAAAGGAATATTTTTTTTTTTAATAAATAATTTCTTCTGTTTGCAGTCATTGTAATTTAAAAAAATAAACGGAGACTATTTGTTTGCATTATTTTTATAATTTTCAATAAACAAAAAGAGAAAAAAAATCCGCAACATTTTAGGGAAAGTAGGCTTTATATTCTTCAGAACCTCCTTGTTTTAAGTTATATAGACTTTTTAACTATTGTTATTTGAAGCTTTGGCATTGGATTAAAAATTCGAACTCTGTAATATGAAATCCATTTAATTACAGGCTGTTGTTACTTTATTATTATTAAGATCAGCTTTGTGACTTTACAGTTTGTTTTTTTTGAGCAACGACCGGACGGACCATCTATCAGAGTATGATAAGCATCCAATGGTCCGTTCTGTGAAGCGTCTTCCGGTTGACTGTGGCGGTGCATTTTTCCTCCTTTCTCAAGGCCCCGGAGACACCGCCCCGCCAAGGGGAGGGTCAAGGGTTCAGCGTCTGTCGCGACGCTCTGAAAAGAAAGTAATGAGTGGTTGAGACAGTAGTGGGAGGCATCAGCCCGATTCTGTGTTTGTGTCGGCCATGTTGATCTGACTGGATGATAAACTAGGAAGAAAGCAGAGGTCGATGCAGAGGGAGAAAGATTGGGACGTAAACCGAAAACAAAGAAATATTAATTGAGAAATAGATCTAGAAAACTGTTTGTCTACAAGTTCTTTTACTTGAATTAGAAACTAGACGTACAGCTTAACAATGTATGTAAAGATACAGAGGTGCGGTATCCAAATAAGAAGTTTTCAACTTGCGAACCGTTTTGCAAAACAACAAAAATACTACCTAACAATTGATCACGACAAATAATAACAATCCTTCGTAATCACTTTAACGTATACTTATAGATATATATTTAAAAATTCCAACAATTTTAAATAAATTTCAAAAAGATAAGAGGTCCTTAGGTTCCCTAATTTCAAAAAAATATTTACGAATTATAAAATATTAAAAAATAAAACAGATACATAACCAAATTCGAGTGTCATTAACGTTCAATGCTTATTATTTTTAATATTTTTATAATTTGTAAATGTTACGTGTTTTAAAATACTTAGAATTTTTAATATAAATCCTATAATTTGCACGGAATTTGTACCTCAACTTCTTTTAATTCAAAAATCAAAATCAAACAATTTAAAATGCCTCATAGAAGGTGAGTTATTGCACTATTGGGTGTTTTAGGAGAATGTGGATGGGGAGACAAAAATTTTCAACAGTTTTCAAGCTTCAAAAAAAAAAAAAAATGTTTATCAAAATGTAAACGTTATTTATTTTGCTCCCTAAGCTTACTTCTATATAACTTATTATTATTTTTTTAATCGAAAATATCAGTTTGGTCAACTTAAAACAGAAATTGTCATCCTATAAATGATTATTCGTAGTTTCCACAAACTTCAAAATAGTTTTGACTCTCGTGTTGGTACATTTCAATTTCTTTCAAATACAAACAATCAACGTGATAGGTTCCTGTTTTACAGAAAGAGGAAAAACAGGAAAAAACAAACAAACAAACAAACAAAAAATCGACTTTTCTCGGAACCCGGCTTATCTACCCCACAGACCAGCGCACTATCACACGACTACCGGGCCCGCAGTGTATTAAGCAAAGACGTCATGCAATCCATTATTATTAAGAGAATCAAAAATAATAAAGTTTTGCAAATGGCTATTTTTTTACTTTCTATTTCAATGAAGAAAAACTTGAATGTTATTAGTATTTCTTTGCGTAGAGACTCTACAATACATCCTGATTATAAATAGACCTAAGTATTATAATAAGTAATAAGGTATTTGGATTTTTTCATCAAAGCAATGGATGTAAGTAAATTTGCTCCATAAATTCGGTTATCGTGGATGCTATTCTAGCCTCAAATATATAAATTCTCACTCCTTTGATTATTGTCTGAGAAAACGTAGGTTACGATATTAAGATCCGAAAGATTTGCTTTAAATGGATGTAAATGACTTTTTTACTGTTATTACTACAGTGATCAGTGACTGGCCTTTTATTATCATTTCCCAGCATAACTGTTATCATTGAAGAAGAAGCTCTAGAAGCTGTCGTACGGGAAACTGGGAAATCTATGATGAATATTTACAATCCACTGCGAGATCCTATTCAGTTTGAATTTTGGATCCACAACAAAGTTTTAAGAAAAGAAAAAGGTTTAGTGTCAAATAGCTGTTGTTTTTTCTGTTGTTAAAAAGCAGGGATCGAATTTTCCAAGAACAATTTATCTTGGTGAAACGTTAACAGTAAGTTAGATCTATTTTCTCTAATATGGTCACGACTCTCAGGGAAGTTGGGGGAGGAAGGGGGTCGTTGTAAGAAGTCGATAAAAATGATTTTAATATTTTATTTATATACAGTTGTGCTACTGTGGGTTTCTTTATATCAAACTGAGCATTAACAAGGGAAATTTCAGTAAGTTGAAGATATACTAAAAGAGAAGGTTGGCAGCTCAGGAACGATTGAGAAGCACTGATTTAAAACTCTATGGCACGGATCTTTTGATTTTGGTGCAGCTATTAGGGGCATCAAAATATAATTTGCTTTTAAAAAATAAATAAATAAAAAAATATGCGAGCTTAAGTACAGCTACTAAAGGCGATAATTCAGTAACAAGTTAATAAAGCATGAAAAAATTCTCTAGACTTTAGGCAGAATATTTGGCATTGTAATGCACTTTTGTGAAGATGAAAATAAAGAAAGAAAGGAAATAAGGAGAGAAATACAAGACAAACACAAGACAAACAATCCTCTCGAGTTGTCATTCATCATATAAAAAAAATACTCAATTTTCACTGCTGATCACTTCTATTCTAAAAGCGGTGGAAGAGGACATTGCTGTGTGTTCTTCATTATGATTGGTCATCCAGTGGGGCCCGGGGCGACGGGAGGCGATGCCAAGATCGATTGGTGCATTTCGTTTTCAATTTGTGCTCTCCCTCCCGCGCGCACGCCTCCCTTGACCCGCGACCCGCCCGAGGATCTCCTCTCCTATCGCTCTTTGGAGTCAGGGGCAAAACTGGCGGCTGGCAGGTCGAGGGTGGTAAAAGTCGACTGGGGCAGAGAATAATAAAGGAAGGGTGGACGCTTGCGTTCCAATAGGGGAGAAAGGGGCCACAAGCAAAATTGGCAAAGCAACGAAGTGAGACGGGTCCATTTAAACTAAGCCAATTATAACGTTTAATAATTAGGTATTAAGGCTTAATCTGAGTAGCCTCATTTTGAAGTCAAATTCATAATTGTAATTAAAAACACTCCCCTAACATAAAACAAAGAGAAAATTAGATCTGACATTTTGATATCTTATTTAAAATTGAAGCAGTAATCACTTTCTTTCTATCACACATTTCTCTGAATAAAAGAAAATATTATTAAAGAAGTAGTTGGCGCACCAACTTTCAATAGTCGTGAGATCCAAAAGTAACTGTACGAAAGACAATTATGATAAGTTTGATGCAAATGTACGTAATTCGCCACGAATATGTGCCACGAATTTGGAGTGGGGCAGAGAGGGGAATGTCTTGGCCCTTCAATGGGCCCGAATCATCCACGTCTCTTTTTCCGGATAGGAAAGATAAGTTATAAGAAAAGCGAAGGCTGTCGAACCAAAAAAAGCAAAGTTCCAAAATTCCTTCTGATTTCAGGTACAATGGGGATGAAACCCTCTTACACCCCCTCCTCTGTTTGAGACAGCAGTTATTTGTGTTTCTTTATCGTATTAACGTTTTCGGAGACTTCTACACTGATAGTTTGCTTCTCCTACGGGCCTAACATCTATCAAAATGAATAGAGACATTAATTTAGTAAAATGTATCTACCATTACAAATTCAGCTTTTAAATTCAGCTTTTTTTAAGATCATGGTAATTCTTAGACTGTCCAAAAAGGTTAATACCTTTTTCCTAGAATAATGTCAGAGAAAGTGTAGTTTTTGAGTTACAGACAGGTACAATTATTGTATGATCACATGATAGCCTTCACTCATGACTTACTGTCGCGAGCTTCGCTCCACTTAGACAACAGACATCAGACTGTCTGTTAAAGCTACCGACTTTGTTGTGACACTTTTGTGAACGGAATTCCCTATTTCTATTTCAGCTAGACAAAAGATATTGAAGTATCAGTAACTCCATCACCTCATCAGGAAGTTTACTGATTCCATCCGGAAGCCCAATGACGTCATCAAAAGCTGTTGCTGTGTCTTGCCACTGATGACGCTCTCTTCTCTATATTTCCACTGAGGTGTTAAGTTGATATCACAGTGGTAGCGAAAACATTTCATTTTCTTATCCCACAATTCACTTCCGATGACGTCTGGGCCCAATGAAGTTTCGAGAATGGCGTAAGAGAAGGCTGTTTCAACAAGAAGTTGCTAAAAGAATTTGGGACACACTTTCTTAAAATGCTGAAACTTTTATTATTTTTATTTTTATTTTCCGTGAAATTAATTCAAACCAAAAATGCAGATTTTCCATTTTCAATAATAATAATAAATCCGCAAATCTTATTTAAGTTGTTTAAAATCCAAGTAACTAAGCACTTGCGATCGTTGAAGGATTAATAATAATTCATATGCATTGTTAAAACAAAATAAAATATATAGTTCCAGTTCTAATGCTTCTCTTTGGGAAAATTTTGTCTTTCCAGTTTTTCGGTAAGGACTCATACGAAAAAATTTTCAAATGCAAAAGTCACATCATCCCTTTTGTTCGTAATTATACTTACTATGTCCCAAGAAGACCCATCTAACTGTTTAAAAGATAGACAGACAGACACATGTACACATACGTACAATAGTAATTATAGACTCACGTGCCAACGAATGTAGGCAAAACTTTCTATTAAACTACGACTGCGATGCAAATGATAAGGTTTTGAGTTTCGGGGAATATATACCTACACAATTTTCTTTCACTAGTCTTTGTCGCGCTTTAAGAGCTATTTTTAATTCCAGAAGTGGAAGCTTGTCTTCACAATCACTAACTTTAATGGAGTTCATGATAAACGATTGCAGAAACAATAAATGACAAGAGTTGACGGATTCTTTTTTAACAGAGAAGGAAAAAATGCTTTCCAATCGCAATTCGCTGTGCAGCAATTTCCTGTACATTCCTACATAAACTTCTATCCGTAAAATGCACAGCTTACAAAGGAAAACCTACGACTTTCGAACTCAAGTAGTACAAAAATAAATGAAATTACATTTTGTCATATGTTTCAGATCTTTCTATCGAAATATAGTTTTTAAGATGAATTAAAATTTGTTCTTACATCTAAACGATATTACCCATCTTGTTTAGATATTATATTTTAAAGCTAATAGATAAATTAGAAACAGAGCTAATATTTTTGGAAAATTTATTCAAATTACTCAAGTTATTTAAAGAACAAAAAGTATTAATTAAAATAACAAAATAACTTCTGTAATCTGAAAATAGACGAAATGGGGATTCCGCAAGGATCCAACATTGGACCATTGTTTTCCGTCACATCAATAAATCCAGGAATGTCAAACAAACTCCTTACTATCGTTGTGCAATTTTTCTGAAATGTCTACACAGTTGCTTTTCAACGTAGAACCAGCTAGAGAATAATATTGTAGCTTAAAATCGAGGAATAAAATTCATTATAAAGCACAACAAAAGTAGCAGCTCCAACTATACTCCATCAGCAACAATCAAATTAGTTAGCAAAAGTTCTTAGAGAAGCAGTAAAGTTTGTTGAATGTTACATCGTTTGAAATCTTTCAGCAAAAGCTAAGTTGTTGGACTGTTTTGGATTAAGAAAATTCAACAACGATGCTCGAAAAGGACTGAGTTACAAATCTTTATCCTCTCTCTGATGGAGAGACAGAGAAAGAGAGGTCGATTTTTTTCCCCCATATCATTTGTCTGGCAAGAATGTTTTTTAAAGTTTGGTTTATATCTCATTTACAGAATATGTGAATAAAATTGAATTTTTTTCTGTCTCGAAATTGAGTTTCATGTTGTTTTTTCATTTGTATAGATTTTGAGTAGTTGTCCATTTTAGTTTACAGTAAGATAAAAAAAAAATATTTGTTAATTGGGTAATTTTTATTTAATTTATTTAATTTTATTTAATTTTAAAAGAATAAGTTATCAGATAAAGGTAATTGGAATTAGATAAGTTATTATTCACTAATTTTAGTTTATAAATTCTTAATTATAGCTAATCCACATTACAAACATTATCAGTCATCTTGCTTGGAAGAAAAGGGGAGAGAACGCTTTTAGCTTTTAAATCCACTTACTCAATTAGCACTGAATTTTTCGTTTCCTAAGTAATTTATAGTATTGGTGGTTGGTGGTTCCACGTTACTTTATTGTTATTACTTATTAGCTGAAAATAAAAATATAAAAAAAGAAGCTAGAAGTACCCCCTTCAGTTTTGTTGGGTGATGGTTCTATTCTGTCTCCCCTATCTGCCATTAGTGGCCCCGCCGACCACCTTCCCATCTTCTGGTTCGTCCCCGGGGCGAACAGCTCATCTGATGGATAGCAAATACAGCTGTGGCGTCAGCTCGTAACCATCGGCGAAGAGTGAGGGGGAGGTAGGGGAGAAAGCGCTCGCACCCACCACGCGGAACTCTGGCAGAGCTGCATTTATCTGTGTCCGTCAGGGCATCGTTGAAAAGAGGACGGGAGGGGGATGTTTCTAGGCAGCCAAGAAATGGAGGAAGAGAAGTAGTGGTTCGATCCAGTTCACGTGTTCAGTCCAAACATTCCACATAAAAAAGGGGGGGAACTTTTTTTTTTTTTTAGAATCCTGTTTGATTTGGAACCTCCAAATTCAATGAAAAAGTTTCACAAAGGCAAAAATATTCAGACCTGAATATAATTAATTCTTAATAATTTGTAAGAGTTGGGTTTTAAACAATATCAATAAATCCTCCAGCCGGAGATGGAAACAGAAAACAATAAATTTAAACTTCTATTGACTTAATACATTAATTAAATTATATTATAATGAATATAATATATGTATTTAATTATAAGTCGAACTTACACATGATTTAACTGTACTTCTTTCTTCTTAGATAGATAGATAAATAGATAGAGAGATAGAGCAGATATCACTTCTCATCAAATAGAAAAAAAAAAAAAATATCAAATAAAAGTTGACATTGTTATGCATTATTTATTAATAATACGTAATAAGATATTTGTTACGTATTTATACAGTGAAGTCTCACATATACGAATATGAGGGAGAACCAAAAATTATTCGTATAAGTGAATTACCTATAGGACTATGGGGGTTTCGCCGGGGAATGAGAAATTCTTCGTATAACTGAATGTTTCGTATAAATGAGTTTCGTATAAGTGAAACTTCACTGTAATTGTAATGCGTTATGTACAGCTGCGCATTTTTTTGTTATGTTTTATTAAAATTGCAACAAAATTATGATAAAATGCTTGTTATCTTATTATATTTGTTTATTATTAATATTGACGTTTACATGTTTTATGTGTTCACAGTCCTTCAAAATCTATTGGACGACGGCGAACAGAGAACGAATATATTCTCTGCTGAGTATTCTCAATTGTTTTTTCCTCGAATTATTATTTTTTTAAAGGGCCCAAACTTACTTGCAGCCGGGGCCCTTTACGTAGGAGACAAATACTGTCTACAAAACTGAAATTTTAAGAGAAGCTTCCAGTTCTTAAAAATGAAGATCTTATTTTGGTAAATATTAGACCATTAGATAAGGAATCGCTGTTCAAAAAAAAAACAAAAAAAAACAGCCAAAATTAAATTCCAACACCACGATATTTCAAAATAAAAAAAATAAAAAAAACTAATAAAAAAAAAAAACTTTATAGTACCATATTCTTCTCGTCTCAGTTGATCTTTGTCTGTCAATTTTTATTTCTTATTCTTATTCTTCGTTGACCCAAGAGAAATAAGACATTCTATTTCTGAATTAAACATTATATTAAATTAGACATTCTATTTCCATCCCACTTCTATTTCTCTTAGGTTAATGAACAATTTTATTATAGTGAAGTCTTGTTATTACACTTGAACCTTTTTCTTTTGTGTTTGCCCATTAGTCTGTTTGTAGATGCATCACGCTAAAACAATTGAAAGGCTTTCCATAAAATTTTGACATTTGCTTTTTTATTTTGGTTCAATTTAAAAAACTTAGGTCTTCCTTCATTTTGGTCTTCAATCTCTCCCATCCCTCAGAAATGTTCCCGAAAAACAGCTGGAGAAATTTCTTTAAAATTTAGGACGATATTAAATATCAAAATATCGGTTAAACTTAACTATAGCACGATTAGTTTGATCTTCACACTCAGTCTTCAAATTGACCACCTCCCAGCGCTGAGGTGCAAGTCTTCGCTATGCAATAGATACATTATTATTATTATTATTATAATTAGTATCAGTATTATTATTTTGATAAAAGTATTTTAGTAATCTTAATATAAGTATTCGAAAGTTGGTATATCAACTATACATTTCGTTTTTTGTTTTTTTTTTAAGCAAAGACTGACGTAGAACATTATATTCTATTATTTATATTATTTAAGAGTGATTCTTAATGATGAATATAAATTTTTCTCTATTTTTTTTTTATTTTGATATGAGATTAGTATTATGCTGATCTTGCTCTATCAAGCTGCTGTCGTTCTTCTGTCTGCTCCAAGTCCAATTTCTTGAAGAACAATAAAAAAAAAGTACATAAAAACATGAAAGTCTCCTGGAAACTGTCTTGCAGAAGATATTTCAGATTCGATGGTTCCACGCCATCGTCAGCCGGGACTAATCCACTCAAAACTGCGCAGGCAGCTTCGCCACGAGTCTCCTCCATAAAACATGGGAGCCCGGCCTATAAAATCACTATGCAACGGGGTCATAGCGGCGAATAGCCAACGCAATGTACACAAGGTCTAGCAAAGACGAGAACTGAACGAGAATTTGCATGCCAAGGAAGGGAGCAGCTACATAGGAAAGAAAACCCGTTCTAAAACAATGTCCCACTGAACAAAAACCCACTTAAAAATTATAAAATGGCAATTATGGCATGTTTCCAACTGGAAGGGAATTTCACTTAGATTGATATTTATTTTTGGACTATTAAATTCAATAATTTTTTAGCTATTTTTACTTGGATTTTTTTTTTACAAAACTAAAGAGCAAGTGTATACATATAAAAAATAAAAATAAAAATGTAATTATTTAGAATAAAATTAATTCTATTGGATAATTTCTTTTCGGATTAATTACTTGATTTTCTGGATTTTGTTTTAAATGTTGTATTAACAACATGCTTAAATGTTGTATTAATATATTTATTTTTAAAATATCAAGGTTTTTAAATAATAAATCTTCACAGTATAGTATCTATTAGATTTTCAATAAATAACCTTCTATATTATTTATATAGGGTTTCATTAATACTAATTTTTTTTTCCTTCTTCTTCGTGTTTTTTTTTTTTTTTTATTTTTTGCTTAATTTCTTGATAATGATAAAAATTGAACATCATTTGCAAATAAAAACTTGTAATGGGGTACTAGGAGATTTCCTGTTTAACTGAATCGTTATCAATTCGTTATAAATCACGCGACATGTCGTCACATTGAAACAACGGCTCGCTAAGGAGACTTTAGAATAGCCGAAAACTACAGTAAGCGCTTGTTTGTCGTGATTTTTTTTTTCTTCTAAAGACAAAAGCAAAAAAAAAATTAGTTATCTGAAAGAAGTTTTAAGAGTTCAAGAAAGCCCACATGGTGGAGGTTTCTTCCCCCCCCCTCCCGTTTATTTTTGATAATTTTAAGAAAACATCAATACTTTTCAGGTTTGTACTACCATACTACATTTCATCCAAACACGGTAGGTATTGATTTGGCCACTGAAGTCATTTAATTTCCAACCAAGTTCTAATTTCATGTAGTTAAAACCTCACTTCTTAAATAGGAACTGCAGAAACAAAGGTAATTTTTTTATTCTCCAATAGAACAAATCAAAGGCTATTGTGATCGGTACAACGTAACAGCACAAACCATGAAAAAATGCAATTTGCTTCGTATTAATGTTTTTCTTAAAATTCTCAAAAGTAAGGTAAAAAAAAATATTTTATGAACCGGACTTTCATGAACTCTTAAAACTGCTTTCAGATATAAGAAGAAGAAAAACACGACAAATAAGTTCTTCCTGTACTCGGCTACTTAATGATGTTAGCAACCGCTTGTTTCATGGTAACCAGCAACGTGGATAATGATTGAAGAAGTTCCATTAATAATACTGCATTAAGAATATCCAATGTGAAAGTTGCAATTTTACAGTGATAGTCACAATTTCGGCACAATTCGTGCAGATTTTCGCCAATCAATAAATTTTCCTACTTTCATCTTAGAACTGTAACAATCAGAGCATCACCATCCTTCACCATCCTTTCATCAACTCGATTATAAATTATTTTTCTTGCCACCAGGATCGCTGTTATCAAACTGCTAGAGAATCTACCAGCAACTAAATCAAATCATTTTACTTGCTGTGAAAATTGCTTAAAAAGCGAGAAATCAAAGGCAGCACCTTAATAAATTGAAATTGA
>JAFIDM010010028.1:59404349-59526934 GCA_023159025.1 Thereuonema tuberculata | reverse complement strand
GATGTTTAATAATATTTATTATAAAAGAGAAGATTTAAGGAAGAAGTATGGTTTGTTTGTATATTGTTTTTTTTTTTTTTTTTTTTTTTTTTTTTTTTTTTTTTTTTTTTTTTTAAGCAAAATTTAGTTAAAAATTGATTGGTTGATTGATTGATCTTAATTATAACAAAAAAAGTCTGAATAAAAACATTTGAACTAAAGAATAATTCTGTGAAAATAGATTAAGATAATAGATTAAGATTTAGATTAAATAATAGATTAAGAAATAAACATAGAATCCGTGACTGTTAAATCAATTAATTTAGAATTTTACTGTTTATATTATCATAATAAATAAATACCGTAACTAAAACTAGGGTTCAACCATATTGATTTATCGAATCAGTCCCTAAAGGTCGCATTGAATCATGGGAAACGACTGCAGCGCTCTGACGTTCCAGTGGTCGCTTGAATGGCTCCTAGATCAATGATGTCAAACTCTGTTTTTGATTAGATACCCTCTTCCGAAATAGTATTTTATTACCATCCATCTACAAGTCTAACCCAAAATAAAAACAAAAAACAGGTCGTCACCCAAACAAAACAAATAAAACAAATACGTCGCCATTAGAGTTATCAGGAATATCCCAGAGACAGGAGAGATAAATACCGTACGTTTACATCCCTGGACATTCTAATAGGTACACTGCCATATTAAAATATGATTTATGTACAAATAAAAAAAATACACAATATAGATCCTACATTTTAACCTCATAAATAAAATTAATAGTAAATAGCATTAATAATTAAGCAAAAAGTAAAAATTAAAATATTCATTCTAATTCTCTTATTTTTCTTTAAGAAAATCCATATTTATAAAAGAAAACATTGGGTTTTTCTGCCTGCTACTCCTCCGCAATCATACGACATAGAAATACAAATAAGGTGTCAAATGTTAGGTATAGTATTGAGGATGCCTACATTTCATTTTTCACCGAGATGGTCAACTGTAAAATCAAGTGAGATGAGATCAAAGTCTAAACCGTTCATTTTCGGTCGTCAACACACACACACACTCTCACAACACACACACACACACACGGGCACGTGACCTTAGATTCCGAGATCACTTTCTCAGACAGGAGAGAAGCCGTGTGGGTGGCAAGGAAACCACTAAAAATTGTGCGAGTTACTGTACATATATACATACAAAACACGGTTTACTATAGTAAGTAAAAAAAAATTACCATTTTGTTAGGTTTGTTGCTGCGTCCAGTTCTGTGATACCAGATAGGAGTCAGTTGATTACCATTGATTTGAGATAACTTTTTTCTTTTATATCAAAATTAATACAAAAAGTTACATCAATAAGTGACAGGGATTTCTATCATTTAGTTTTCTTTATTTACTTTTCCTAGAAAAAAGTAAAATATATTTGTGTGTGTGTGTTTATTGTGTCTCAATAGCTTATGAAAGGTGAGAAGCCTTCTAGAAACTTGACAAGCATATTTACGGACAACAGATGACCTCCTCACTTTTACATTGGAATTTTTTTCTCTGCTGTCGTAATATCAAACTTATCAAATTTTTGCTGTCGTGATATCAAACTTCCCACAATTTACGTTGTTTCCGCCAAACAAAATAAAAAAAAAAAAGATGGCGTCCATGCCACAAAATGGCGACTACCAACTTAAATTTCGACATAAATACGGTTAACTTATACAATTCAATGGCATCAGGACAAAATACCGTATTTACTCGAAACTAATATGCGCACCTTTTCCGGCCAAGTTTAGTCTAAGCAGGTATCTTTCTGCTACAGAAGATGATTCAATTTTTGATAAACTGTATGAACTAGAGAAACAAACAGAAAACCTGAGACACAAAAGATATAAACAGTCAAAAATATCAGATTTCTTTTGTAAAAAGAACTAGTGTCTTGTTTCGTTTGAAATATATGGATAGGCCTTATATTTTGAGATTTTAACACTTTAAAATAACGTGTACGATCATTTTCCTTTTCTAAATTAAATACTTAAAAATTGTAATATTTTTTATAGTCCTGTATGTTGTAAAAGTTCCAAACTTTGATTACAAATCATTCTACGTATTGAACATTGGTATGCGGAAACCATTCCCATAATTTACACTTTCCCACAATTTATACCATTTTTCCAGAGTCCCTTGAAAAGTGTAAAGTGGCGTTCGAAAAAGTGTAATTAAAAAAAAAAAAAAACCTGAGACTTAATTTCTATCGAGCATATAAAAAAAAAGAAAGTAAAAAAAAAAAAGTAATTATAAAGAACAATATATTACGAAATTATTCTTTCAAAAACTTCTTATTCAAGAATTAAATGTTTTGGAAAGAAGAATGGTTCATGATTCTTTCCTTGTTCAAGCACTGGCTTGTTACAAAGTGATTTTTATTGTGTTATCTTTTCAGTAATAAATCTTCCAATTCTATTTTATGAAAAGCTAGTTCTTTTCCAACTGGGATTGCCAAAGTTTGCTGTGGAGATGTGTTTCGGTGTCTGCATCCTTGGACCTTCATGTTGTGTAGGTAAGGGTTGGGGGTGGTTGGAAAGGATAGCCTTTCGGTCGTTTCCTGTAGTCGTTGGTGGTAATGTTAACTCCCCCTCCCATTCAGGTATTGACGTTCTCTACCTTCGGGTCCCGCATTAGCTGTGGGCAACGGGGGTGACTGGGGAGGTGCCTGTACCCTTTCAACGTCGGTCACGCATGTCGTTGCTATGACGACCAGAACAGAGCGGAAGTGCAGGCCCTTTGTTCCGGCGGGGGAGGAGTACGGTCGATTGTGATGAAGAGAGGCTGGGGAGGGGAAGGTAGTGCAGGAAGGACAACGGCGGATAGCGTTTCGACCTTTCTCTCACTCCGTTCGGCGTAAATTAATGAAGGACCAAAACAGCCAAGAATCAGGCGCTCGAAAAAGTATTGGGATTTAGAAAGAAATACCATCAAAAATCATTTTAAAATATTGGAGAGGAGGTTTGAGATGAGTTATTTTTTATCTCTTCCATTCAGAAATAACTCGAAAAACGATTTGAAAGCTTTCTAATAATTACGAGTACGTATGCACGAAATATACATATAATAAAAGCGTATTAAGTTCAACAAGTATATTCAAAGTAGCATTTCAAATTAAACTGCACTAAATTGTATAATGCTATATAAAGTGAATAAATACACTCAGGATACTGACACAGATCGATCTATCTATTTAACATTATAAATAATACTTAATATTTTATTTAGAAAACATTATGTGAACTTTACTTTATTAAACCTCATTTTTAATAGTTCTACTATAAAATTTCTATATTTAATATATTTTTTTTAGGCTCATAACTCTTGATATTGTTAATATTTTATATGCATATTTCGTATTTTGTTTTATACATCACAACCCCTAATAGTGATTGGTTGTACTCTGATTATCGATTAGTTATTATTATTATTATTATTATTATTATTATTATTATTATTATTATTATTATTATTATTATATTATTATTATTATCTAGCTCTTCTGGGATTAAGTGTCCTATTTTTAACTTGTATAGTGATTAACTCAAGTTGAACATGTATTATTTTATTATTATTATTACTCGTATTACTTAAACAGCATTACTTATTTGCTAAATATGTGTATTTTCCAAGATTTTTTTTTGTGTGGCTTGTTTAAGTCCACTGTCTCAGCGGTTTAAGTATATATACTAGTTGTACCCGGCATGCGTTGCAATGCCACTTAAAGAAAGAAAGTGTTTATGTTTTAATTCTGTTTCTTGAAGTGCTTTTGGATACGCAATATTTTTTGTTTTTCCGTCTGGTGCATACACGAGTAAATCAGAAGGTTTTCCGACGCGTGAGCAGGCCACATACGGCTGTCCATGTGTTGTCCCTGTGCTTTGTTGATGATCATTGCAAATGCGAGTCGCACCGCAAACTCCAAACGTTGAAACCGGAAATACACTCATTTGTTGAAAAGCCTCACGCACCAGTTATTGTAAAATGGTTCTACTAATTCAGAAACCTTCGCGGGCGTGCGCACAATAACTCACCAAAGTTTCATCGCAATCTGATAAATGGTATAGGAACGCATACGGGACAAACAAACAAAGAAACATTCATTTTTATTTATTAAGAATATATATAGTCTATTTACAGTATATATATATTATATACCGCATTATGTTCTAGTGTGAACCCTGTTCCTCTTCACTGTTAAAACCTTTTTCTGCCCAAAGCGGTAAAACCAAACTAGCCACACATATCTTTAATCAATATTTAATTGCTACACTTGATTCGGCTTATGTGACGTTCACAAATATTTGTTCAGTTCAGTCGATTAATAGTTATGTGCCTTTGACGCAAATACCGACTGCCTTTGAAGTAAATACGGGGAGGGGGGGATGTACCCCTCCCCCTCATTTCTGGAAGAACACTTTTGGCTACTTACAAACATTGGTGCAATTTGCTCATCCGCCCAATCCATTACTATGATTCATATACATATATACATATGAATATGAATATAAAACATTAATCAAATTATACAAGTTAAGTACTCTCTACACGTCATAGTCTTTTTTATATATATATATAAATATTACGTACTAGATATAATAAGAGATTTTCTCTGTGGTTTGTAACAATATTTATTTTAGAGTAACTGAATCTGTTTGCCGAGACCTACTGATTCGCCGTAAGAAAATTTGAGAGTACATCTGTGATAAGGGAGAGGTCTGGTTGTCCAGCGGTGTAGATAGTGGACAGCGGGCTGGTGGAACCAGGGAGATGTCGGGTTTTTTTTTCTGTGCTGTTATTCCTCCAGAGGGAGCCTAGATCATTTGGCGTACCGGGAGGGAAGTATGGTAGGATTAGAACCCCTCCCCCACTGCATCCGAAAATGGAAAAAATCTAGGATTTTTGGACGTGTTTTTTTTTGGTTGGAAAGTTCATCGGTTTGTCTGTAACCTCCCCATCCGAGAAATGACACGACTTTTTTTTTTGTTTGTTTGAACGACTACAGCCTTCACAACGCTCACCAAAACTACATTGTTTCGTTCTAATCAACGAAGGTTAGTAAAGTGTAATTCAGATTCAAGTGTAAATCATACTAAAGTTTTTCAAAGGATTCTATAACACACAGTAAAACAATGAAAAAATTTGGTTTACCGTAGAATAATTAAAAACAATAGAGAGTTTTTGCCATAACGTGATTTATATACGGGAAACGCAAATGTCACGTGAACGAATAAGGTAACCACAATAGCGGGCTCTGTCATGAAGAGAGTTTTTGCCATAACGTGAAAATTTACGCTTCTTAATTGTCATCATGCCTACGGTTTATTTAAGAAAAAAATAGCTTTGATTTTTATAAATATCATTTAGTCAATGCATCAAATAGATGAAAGAATGTTTTTAATTAATTAAAATAGGAAATATTCTTTTTTTTTTTTTCATCGTTTTGTCTTTCTTTGTTATCAGTTTCGATAAATCAGTTTCGATAAATAATTCAGTCTCGTTAAATCTCGATCAAGGACGATATGTTTTCGAGATTCCATCTCGATTGAATCTCGCTCGCCGATTCAAATTTTCAAGCCGAAATTCTGTAATGATTTTGATTACTAATGTAACGTTTTCTGAAAGCATCCACGAAAACATAGGAAAAAGATGCCCTCCGATCGTGAAAATCATTTTTGTAATCGGTAATTTCGAATAAATAGATACAAATCGATTGGACTTCAAGTTCTACAATTCGTCACCAGGAGCGCTAGTGTCGGAACTCATGTTTATCGGAACTCGTGTTTCGTATCGTAAAGCCATACGCTATTCGAGGAAAGTTAACGTGTCACATTAACTGTATTTCCTCTACGATATAGTGACGCATGCGCAGAATACCAGTCATGTGACTTCAGCGTTACCGTATTAGAATAGCGAGCTGGGCAAAAACTCTAATATTTATTCTACCGCCGGTAAATACATAAATGCGTCAAGTAAAAAAAAAAAAAAAAAAAAAAAGTTGATATGCACTGGTTTACTATACAATGGAAGTTAAAGGGCAAAAGCAAATTTGAATCGAATACGTTGTCAGTCAGTGAATAAGATAGCTTAAAAATCATTTACCTTGGGAGGCTGAAACTTTATAGTATGTATGATATTAAAATAAAACGCTTCTGATATTTACTGATCCTGCATAAATACAACAAAGTTAACTATATATTATGCAAAGCTAAAAATTTAAAAAAAAGTTAAGTTTATTAAGTATGTAATTTTTATTGATTTGATAAGAAATTCCAGTACGGGATAAGTTTTTTAAGTCTTAAAACAATCAAAGCATCAAAAATCACGATAACTCAAAACTACTTACATTAGAAAGATATAACTCGAGTCATAAAGTGATTTATCGTAAATTAACACCTATCTAGAAAAAAGAAATAAAACTGAATGGCTGTAGAAAAATTTAATATAAACAGTAATTTCGAAACATTCATCAAATAATTATAAGAAACGGGAGAATTTGTGTATACAAATATAATAAGTTCACTTATTTTTATTAATTTACTTTTAAGAATTGTCACTGACTTTTGCACTAACCTGTACAAAGAAGTGATACAATAAATTCATGGAAACGCATGAATGCGTACACACATTTTTTATACACATTTTTTTTTTTACCATATCCACCCACATCCTTCTGTTCGTGGGCCAGTGAGGTTTATTAGCATTGGATGGGAATTAGGAGCTTTCTCTTTTACCGCCTCTTGGCATCACTTTGACGTCGTAATATAGCGAATTTTCGTCGCTCCGTCTCTTCGGAGATTAAAGTGGGGGTGGGGAGTAGGGAGCAGACGGCAATAAAAACGTGACGGAATAAATCACCAGCAGCGGTGCTAACACCTTCCCCCTCCCTTCTGCCGATCGCCTAATCACGGGACGAGTCTCGATATTGCGCCCGCTGTTTGTTCGCGGTCGCTACTTCATGAGTGGGAGACGAGTAGTCAGATAAGTAAAGATTAAAAAAAAAAAATCTAACCGATAGATAGATAGATAGATAAGTTGTGCCAGAACAAAGCCAGTTTTAAAAAAAGAGGAACATTTTCACAGATTTAATAAGATATTGCAAAAAAAAGAAAAAAAAATTGGACGGGTTTTTGGTTTTTTTGTTTGTTTCTTTGTTTGTTTGTTTTTTACGGAGAATTTTTTTGCTGTTTCTTGCAAGAGTCAATAATATCATTATATCTCTATATAAAAATAATGTATATTAGTATTTATTACATCTTTATATCTTGTAGCAGAGGTGGAGATATGTCAGAGCGAGCCTGGTACTTTTTCGGCAACTTAGGAGCACGGAGTCTTTTTATTTTCACTTTTAAAAAATAATAATAATAATAGTGTCACCATACTCATTATCTAAAAATAATAATAATCATAACAATAATAATAAAAATGGACGCAGCCATACATCCCTAATCATTCTTGCACACTTTCTTTACACTTGGCAATATGTGCTTTGATCCTTGACCCGCCATGTTGTCTTTGCTGGGGAAACCCAAGGTTTAAAACTTTTACATAATAATAATAATAATAATCGTGAAAGAAACTTTTCGTGAAAGAATCGCCTAGTACTAATTTTTTTTTCTACCATACCACTGTGTAAAAGTAAGTTAAGTTTTTGTTTTTAAAGCATGAATATCAAATCAAATATCAAATATTGAAAAGTTTTGCAGTTTTTTTAGTATGACATTGTAAAAATAAATAATTATTAATCTCGCATTTTATGATAAAATACCATAAATCCCTTTATTTATCGTTAATGGTAATCTATTGCTATCGGTAAACTTATTTCTATAACATTATAAAAATGACTACATATAAACAATAAGTTCTTGAAAGAACTAAAATCGCACTTTCCTATAAAAAATATGCGGGTTTTTTTTTTAAAGAAAATAAATAAAAATGTCATGAAAACAATGCAACGGAAATACCTTCTTGTATGCATATTATAATGTTCGCTAAAAACAAACTAACTTCGAATTATCCGTTTGCTGAAAGTGATAATTTCTCTATATTCTACATTAATTTAAAAAGATTTTCAAGAGTGAGCTTTCTTCCTTCATTCATATCTGCATGAGAGATAAGAAATACCAGCACCCTATAATGAAAGTTCAAAGAGTGAAAATTCGTCCTGCATGTTCCCCAAGTCTTCCAGGAACACTCATCCTAAAGCTCTTCACTGATCAAATGCGTTTTGCAAAGCCAAGTGAGAACTTACCCACCATATGTCTACTGAACTCTAAATAGTTCAACAATTCTATAAGAAACCCGAACAACCAACCACTTCCTAATCAAATGAGTGGATAGTTTTGCATTGTCTTGAGTGTATCATAAATAATTAATAAAAATCGCTAAGGATTACTATTTCATCAGCACAAATAAATTAGACATATTTAAACAAAATAGGGATTCAAATGTAATGGAAAAACATGAGACATCATAGAAAAAAATATATAATTGTGTTTTTGTAAATGTGCTTTTTTTTTGCAAATATCTGCACACGAAAGATAAACATGAAATTAAAGCAAAATTAAATAAATAAATGAAGTAGAGGTTTTCCAAGAAAGAAAACCGCAGTCATTGATGTTTTTCACTGCAAAAAATAAAAAAAAAAAGAATCGACCCTTTACACGTAAAATAATATCTTAGCTGAAAGGGATGATTAGCTGTGACTTGAATGGAAAATTAAACGACAAGTGAATAAAACTTCGTGCTAAAGCATAAATTTAAAGGCGTCCCATAATAATACAAAATATTATAAATAATAATATGTAAGGAAAATAAAAAAAAACAAAACTGAGGTAAAAAATAAAAAATAATAATAAAAAAAAAAACACGCAGACATTGAGAAAAAAGATTAAGAGAAAAAAAATAAAAGAAAGTAGATATACGGATTCGAACCGACAACCTTCAATAGTCTACATGAGTCCGAGACTTTAAGCATCAAGTTATAGCTGACAGCCGGAATGAAATGGTTGTATTTCTAACATTTAATCTATTAGAAGAAATCCAATGAAAACAATGTCAAATATCTCGAACTTGAGAGGGGGGGGGGGCATTAAAATACCCTATCCTACGTTTTTTGGACCTCTGCAGACGATGGTGAAGTCCGTTTATCGATCCCACTTTCCGTTCGGGAGTTGTTACGGGTGGACAGACACGAACGGACGGACGGACAGGACAAACGCAACAGCTATGTTGTCGCTATCGCAATAGCTCCCAATTGGGTCGCTAAAAATACTGCTTAAAAAAAAAAATACTCATAAATAAAATAAATCTACTAGTATTTAGTGATAGACAACTCAGTTGCTGTAATTCCTGATATATAGTTTAAAATAGCTGTGAGCATGTATTTTAAGTGCTGAAAATATCCCGAAGCAATTGCAAGTAGGTCCAGGAACAACGTCCCGAAATTGTCGCAAGAACTGAATCCATTTTCTCTTCGTCGCCGTTCTTCACTAAAATGAAGAGCGTGGCACATTGAACTGACAATTCAATTCTTGGCTCGATTTTAAAGCAGTTATTTGAAACGGATTAAAATATCCGTAGAACTATTGTCGTTACTGCGATAATCTTCTCAATCACAAGTATCTGCTTGTGTCATCAATTTATCTTCTTAAGCCATTCCCATTCTGTACTGAAAAGTAAAATTCAATAATTATTATTTAAAAATGATAACATTGGTCTAAACTTAGTTATTAACAAAAATATTATATGTGTTAATTCCGATGTCAGTACAACCATATCGATGATTATTTCTTTATATGTGGAAATCCGTCCAAGAGCCCGTTGTCGACAGTGTGCTGTATTATGCTTATAACTGTTATGGTGGTGTCTAATAAGGCAAATGGGATCAAGGAGGAAAGAATTACTTCAGCGAAAAAGATCTCAGTAAAGGCGTAGACGACACATCAACTGCAGAAATCGATGCCTACTTAAGACATCCAAAGGAAACTACGAGGAAATATGTTCTTTGCTGACCATAAACTGAGGCTGTTCTCAGAGCAAGACATTCATACAGGACGGTAATGATTTTCTTATACAGAATTAATTTATTGACATGGCGACATGTATTATCAACTAAAAAAACAAAATGTTTTAATTCATCTTTAGCAAACAGTTTAAGGCAGGAAAAATGTCTATAGGCAAGGTCATTCCAACCAGTGGCGAATATAGAATATATTTTCGGGGGGGGGGGGGGGAGTGCGAGAAACAAATATTAAATTAAATCAACAAAAAAAACCCATGAAAACCTATCTGTTCAACCAAAAAAAAAAAAAAAAAACACGTTGGGAGGACATACCTTCATTATTTCGGGGGGGGGGTCCCCCTCGCCCCCCGCCTTATATACGCCCCTGATTCCAACATCTTGTTTCGGCACCGAGAACACCTCAGCAGACCGTTATAGACATAATCTGCAAGCTCTGCGCGAAGCCTTCAGGCAAACTGAAATGAAACGTTATTTTCTATTCTATGACAATCACAACCGCTTGTGGCAAACACGCCAAGGACATGGTGTAGAAATTATAGATCTAGAGCACCCATGGTCCCGATCTATCACCGTGGGACTTCTATATTTTTGAGCTACTGACGAAGACACCAAAAGATAGTCGCTTTGCAAAAGATGCTGAAGTCAATGTAAATTTGATAGATTCATTTTGGCAGTCTCTTGAGATACATATGGACTGCTCAGAAGCCAATCAGATTAAGTCATTTTGTTTTAAATTGAAATTTTTTCTGTAAGTCATGCTCTAATGTTTATATTTTCGGTTGACAAAGTGCCCAAATCACTCATCCAAGTTTATAGTTATATTATCTTTCAATAAAAAATTCATTCTTCAAATTTACAAGCGTTGTTATTTATTGGTACGTAATTTTAAAAAACCTATTTCATTTTTTGGTTTATTGACTTAATCTGATTGGCTTCTGAGCAGTCCAATTATCTTGATCTCAGAGTTCTAAAGGATCACTGCCAATGATCACTGCCAATGTATTTAAAATATATTAGTTTGTCTACTGCTGTTTATGCCATACATTAATCTTCTGAATTTTTAGGAAAAATATTGAGATGGTTTCTCATTGCCTTCTGCAGGACTAAGAAAGCCTAAATAAAGGACAGAGTTCAAGGAAAGACTTAGAGAAAACAGACATTAATTTACTGAAATTATATTACATAATATTAAACAATAAAATAGTATTAAAATAAATATGAAATAAGTATCAAATTTTTTTTATTAATTTAAAAAAAAAAAAAAAACCCTTAAAAAAAAGCCAGCATTTTCTAGCGAAGATAAGAAAGCACAGGATTTTCCAGCAATCTCTGTTCGATTGGTCGAAGGTAGGAAGATCAATCCGACGTTCGCCTGCCGTATCGAACTTAAATGAACAACATACCATGTTAATGATTAGTTGCAAAATTGCTTCTTCTTCAACCACATAAATACTTGTTTTAATTGGTTTATTCTGGGGAACGCTCAGTTAACCATCGCGAACTGAGATAGGCTGCGATGACTGGCTAACTTCGAGGCTCGAGACAAAAGTAGCAGTCCTAGCAAATTTGAAATAAATCAGACCAGCCGTTTTAGCGAGGGATCCCAAGATCAGTTTTGAGTGACAAGAAGGTTGGAGGTTGTCTCATAAATAAAGAATGAACCTAATTTTAAGTAAATCCGTCCAGTAGTTTTAGCGTGAGGCGAATACAAATGGATAAATAAACAAACAAACAAAAAAGTGTTCAAGTGCAGTAATAAGACTGCTCAGTAAATAAGAGATACAAATAGAATATTTTAAAGTTAATGGTAATAAGTAATGTTGAACTGTGAATCCAGAATTGCCTCATGATTTTCGAGAAAGTTTTCTAAAAGCGAATTATTGGAATATTTTATAACGTTTTATTTTTATAATCATTATCGCTCTTCTATATTTCCATTAAAGAGAATGTGCGGAGAGAAGAAGGAAACAGCATGGGACCTATCTTGTCTCCATGAAGAAAACCCTGCCTTAGCTCTCAGAGGCTGTCTACTGATTTTTCTTTTCTTTTTTCTTTAGTGCAGCTGCACTGGTGGTTTCGTTGCTGGCGCAAGGAAGACTTACAACTTGCCCAGCTACAGTCAGTGAAAAAACAAAAGTAGAGACTCAACGAACAAACCAGCATTTCTTGAAAATAGATCTGCAAACGAATTCCTTTTTTTGATTGTGTTTGATTCTAAAAATCTCGGCCAAGCTTTCGTTAATAAATAATGTGTGATTTATGTATATTAAGTTTCCTTCGTTTTTTTTTTTAATATTTACAAATTGAGCATATAGTTCTTAGAAAGACTAATTTTAGCTGAATAAGCAAAAAAAAAGTTGAAGCTGGTATACGATAATCGTCAATAAGGAAAAGGCGAGTTGCTACGAAAGTGACCTGCCTGAGATCTTCTTATTTTTCATTTTTGGAAGTTTTATCAGTGATTCTGGATAAAGATAATTTTTCAGATCTGTCTATTAAACTTTTGTTAGATGATTCTTTCCAGAATGGTCTATTAGCAGGTCCGGAGCTAGAGGCTGGCGACTAGGCGGCCACAAAGTTTAAGGGGGCGCAAAACAGCTAGTGATATTAACATTCTACCTATCTTTTCTCTCAAAATTTATCGGCTATTTGCGCATTTTTTGATGAAAATTGCATTAACAGCATGTTTACTGAAATTAGTAATAATTACAATGGTGTTTTGAAAATGATAAGTAAGGGCGCAGAAATTGTTTGTTGCTAGGGGCACCATTTTGCTTCGCTACGACCTGTCTGTAGTAGGATGAAGACGGGACTAAATGAAGCTGCTTTGGCTACAAATGTGTCAGCAATGATGATATTAAGAGCAAGAAACAGCTTTATGGATATCGTAGCTTGAAGGACGTTCTCGCGCAGCAAGACCTTATGATGGCCGCTCCGCTAAGTGTACAATATGTGTGTGTGAAGTGTGTTTCAAAACTGCTTTCTTCTAAGGCCCTGTTTCCCAACGTGGGGCGCACGCCCCACAGGGGGGGGGCAATTTGATTGTTTAGGGGAGCAATTCGGAAATGGAGCAATTTTTGTTTTTGGTTATGAAAATAAAAAAATGCTGATAATATCGTTTTTTTTTTTGGTTGTGAAAGTAAAAAAAATGTTGTTGTTTTTTTTTATATATATTTTTTTAAAGTTATACCTAATGGTGGGGCAGAGCATACTTTAGATACTTTAGGTGGGGCGCAGCACAAAAAAGGTTGGGATCTAAGGCCTATAAGAAACAAAACTTAATACTAGGTTTCAGGCAATTGATCGATCATCAGGTAGTATAGTGACCAGATTCCGAAAAAATAAAAGTACTTTTTATTTCTGTTGAAACTTTACTTTTATTTCTACGTATCACTGTGAACTACGACTTTATTGTGGGGATCCACATTCGGATTCCCCATCAGTGAAATGTAGCTAGTTACTGGAAACACAAACATTAACATTCTTGATCAATATTTCCCCGAATGTCAAAATGTGGAAAACAAGCTAACTTAGATCAATGGATTTAATCGTAGCCAAAAAATTACAAAGCCGTAAACGAGGATGACATACCAGACAACAATTACAGCAGAAGCATCTACGGATCAAACTAGTGCTAAATCAACAATGTCTGCAGCAGATACATAGAAATGAACGAATAAATATACTCATTATAATAAAGGAAGCATTTTATATAGGTTCAGAAATAAACCAACAAAATATATCTGATCGTCTCTTCGTTATTCTTTCTTAAATTTGAATTTTAACAATACGAGAATCCGGATAATCCCAAAATCCGGACGGACCACACTGCAGAGGAACCCGGATTTTTGGACTTCTACTGTATTCAGGTGCAGAAGGCATGTAATTTTTTTTCTATTTGTTTTTGCTTTTTAGGTAAGGTTGATACGACTCTTCAATTACGAATATTTTACAATTCTCTTCTTTTTTTTTCTTTCTTTTCTTTTTTTGCACGTTTTGTTTTCATTACAGGCGCAGCCAGAACGAAAAAAAACTGTGGCGGAAGGATTGTTAGAACAGTGGGGATTTGCAGGAAGAAAAGAGAATGGTCCCTACCCCTAATTTCCTCTCTCGCATCGCCAGCAGGGTGGGGAGGGATTATAGCGGAACACGACTATCGGTAATTTTCATTCCCCCTTCTCCCTCCGAGAACGGGAACTATAGGGGAAAGAGAGAGAGATCACGATGGAGCAGAGAAAAGGAGCGGGTACTTGCATATTTATAAGAACACTTGCCTTTCTCGAAACACGACCAATTTGCATGTGTGTTACTCCAGGAATTAGATTCAAACGATGGCGGAATATTTCCCTCCGATTTCACAGCTCTTTTTTTTTTTTTTAGTTTTCCGAAAACAGTTCGCGAAATTAAGTCATTCCTACATTAATACTGTGAAATGGGTGTTCAGATTCCAAAGTTCGATTTTCTTTTTTTTTTTTTCTTAAATGAAGAGTCTTATATAATTTCAGATACTAAATGAGTTAGTGTTCACGTGCTCAGGAGGAATCCGAATTGGTGAAATAAGTTCGCTTGCAGTGTTAAAAAGTCTAGAAAATGAAGAAGGATGTCGAATAATTATTCGTAACTTTTGGATAATTTTGAATAATCGTTGGTGAATAATTGTAGAATAAATGTCACCGATTTATAGATGGCAATAACTCTACAATCTATAGTTCTCTTTGCATTTCCTGCACGTAAAAATGAAGTATACTTATTATACGTATAAGTATAGGTATTGTATACCTATTCCTTGTCTTCTTTTTGTTTCTTATAATTAAATGCCTTTTGTGCCTAGCAGTATTAGCTGGCTAAGGTTCTCAATCTATACTAGTTACAGTAATTTTTTTACTATCATCTGCAAATGTATTGTTATAATCAAAACACTTGAAGAAGGAAGAAAGGAATTATCTTCCGAAAATTCGTATTAAATATATGTTTTAATATAGTAAGAGGCGTTGCAGAAGTATTTATTTTACAAATATGTTAAGAAGCAGATGGGAATTGAAGAAAAAGTATGGTTTTGTAATTTTCTATTATTTATTTTTTTTTTATGGGGTTTCACTTCCGGGAGCGGGAGAGGGCCCATAACCTTTCACGTTTCCTGAACTTATCATCGAGGGTAAATCTGACGATGAGTCCTAAAAAGAACGAAACAGCTGTCCCAAATTTCCGTCGGCGATAGTCCAAGGCGTGGAAGCAAACTTAACGTTTATGCTTTCATCTTTTCATCTGCAATCTGTCTCCTATATGGAAGACTGTAAGATGCTTCTTTGATGCTTTTTTTAAACTTACTTTCCAATAGGTGATCAAATCAGTCAGTGCGTAAGTAAAACTTTTGAACTATTAAATGTATCTTCTTGAAACTTGGTATGTAAATAAATTGTTTCTAAACTGTATACTTATAAACTGTTACAATATTATAAAGAACATAGTAAAATGATTAATACAGAATAAAAGTATGATGTTCATTCTCAATTAAAATCAATATAAATTGTTTTATAATCGCCTTTATAACAATATAGATCGAAAAAGAACTATTGTTGTTAATATATTTTAATAAAAACTGCAAAAGATATTAAGGCCTTAAAAGAATATACCTCGAAATTTTTTTTCTTTTCTTTTTTTTAAAATCAATTTAAGTTACATTACATTCAATCTTCCTCTTCGATAATAAATAATTAGTTCAAAAGAACTTAAAAACTACTTTCCTTAATAAAGTTTCTCGGTTTTGTTTTTTAAGTCATCAAATTGTAATATCTACTGAATAAAGTTAAAAAATTGTCATATTTACGAAAAAAAAAAGAAAAAAAAAGAATTAAATCCGTGTTAGTTAAATTGTCTATATCGGATTAATTTTAATCGTTTCAAATTAAGCCGAAGGATTAAGACAATGAGATGTTAACAGAAACAGAATAAAAAATCTGTTGGTTAGATTTCCAATGTTTTTGTATAAAAAATTTTTGTCGCCATTTGGCTCTAATTTCTCTTAACAAGGACCCATTTGGAAACGATTTGAAATATTAAAGTTCGATCATAGTCCTTGAATGTGCAAACCAAGTTTGAAGAAGTTTCAAAAGTCATTAGGGGAACACACACAGACAGACCGATTGATTTATTGAGCCTCTCCTTCCTATTGAAAAGTTGGCTAAACATGGTTTGTGTATCATGTCTTTTATTTCTACCACTTTGTTTTTTCTTTCTTTCTTTCTTTTCTCTATCTTTTTGTGGCTATCTAATTCACGTCAGGATATTTTGAAACTTTCCCTCTAATCGTGGCTAAAATTAACTGGTTACAGCAACGGCAGACTTAGCACCATCCTTTCTCGGCTAATGGAGAACTTGTCGGCCTGAAATCGCTGCATTTGGCGGCGGTGAGGGAACAAGGCTTTCCCGTGCCGATCGGTCCGTTGCTGCCGAACAGCGGAGGGGAGGACCGACTTTGGCGCCGTGCCCGCGGCCAACCGGGGCGAGAGAGAGGCAGGGGGGAGGCTAGTGGTGCACGATCCGCCTGCCGCTCTCTTCTCGCTCCGC
The DNA here is from genome assembly GCA_023159025.1 of Thereuonema tuberculata. Lineage (NCBI taxonomy): Eukaryota > Metazoa > Arthropoda > Chilopoda > Scutigeromorpha > Scutigeridae > Thereuonema > Thereuonema tuberculata. The sequence continues at coordinate 59,510,316 of JAFIDM010010028.1, read as the reverse complement.
CGAATCCTGGTAGTTATCCCTAATCACTCCGGATTATCAGCTGTGCGGAACAGCGCCGCGATCCACGCTTTCATTAGGCGACGGGGAAACCTCCGCTTCGAAGAGGTGTGGGTGGAGGGTGGGGGAGGGGAATGACGGAGAAGAGCAGAACGCTGCTGCTACCGCTTGCTGCAATCCTCCCTTTTGCCGTCCACAAAATCTACCGCAACTCGAGACACATGTACGTCTCAAAATTGCTACCAACATTCATTCTCTGTATTCATCCACGAGCTAATTCAAACAACCAATAAACTCAGTCACCAATCGCAGGACCAACGTGGCTGATGATGCGAGGCCACTGCACTTATTGCAGTTAAATGAACACAACACAATCACCTTTTCCCAAAACTACCATAAAGTTTCATCAATGCTTTATGTATAACAAGTAGTTCTTCAACGAACTTGGAGCTTGTCTTCCTGAGAATGTCAAAATTACTTCAATCGTTAGATTTTTTTGAAAACAAAAACAAAAAAATATCGAAGTAGCTTAGCATGTGCTTCACAGTTATTCATCGTAATACATTTTAGTACATAAAATTGTAAATAAAATAAAATCAAAATCAGAATAAAACTGACATGACGTTTCGGACGTAAATGATCTTATAGACCAGAAATATATGGATGCAGAAATGCTCTATTAACACGTACATAGTCTATTATGGCTAACCGCGTCTAAAGTCATTGAATTGGCAGAGAAGGACCAAAACCTTGGCCTGCAGGCTCCCTCGACCTAAATCCTTTAGGCTTTTTTGTAGGGGTGTTGTTGTTGTTTGTTGGTGTTTTAATGGCGCAAAAGCAGCAGTGGCTAAGCTGCGCCAATTTTGTAGGGGTTATCTAGTGCACGCTATACCGGTTCCCAATGTAGAAACATTGCGTGACCGCGTGACATTGTTCATTGGAAACTGGTACAGCGTACACAAGCGTACCCCTGGCACGTTTGAGCGTGCCCTGCAATTCTTACAACAACGCGATGGTACGAGGCATGTGTTGCCGCTGGTGGAGGCCACTTCGAGTACCACCTATGTACGTGTTAATCATTCGGTAATCTTTGAATAATGCATTTCAGCACCAATGTTCGGAACTTTATGGACTTCTTTGATTATTTTGCATCGGGCAAGTTTAACGTCTAAAAAGAACTGGTTCACAGACAGAAAAAAGCCTGTAGTCGTTATAAAAAATGTAATATTTACAGTCTCTGTAAAATTTTCAAATCTGCAATATTAGGTTAATATCCACAAATAAAATAAAATAAGGTAATGATACTGCTTGTGATGTCACGATGTCATCACGATTTCATCTCGCCGGAATACTGCTCTGGTCGAAAAGAAATTTGTGAAGTACAAAATGGAGATATAGCCGGAAAGATGGAAAAACCACTGACGAGATCGAAACGAGACTCGTGAGATTTGTTCGAAGAGTCACATTTTATGTTTATTGCTTAAACTGTTTTTAATGTAAAAGATTTTATTTTTTTATATTATATTTTTTATATTTTATACAATATGTTGTTATATAAAAATACGTTATATTGCTTTATACTATTAAAAATTTGTTTGCTTTTTTTTTTTTTTATTGCGTTATTTTTATTTTCAGGGAAATTGTAGAAAACCACATAAGGATCAGTGATTGACCAGTGGGGCCTAGGTCTTGGGTTAAGTTTCAATGACGCCGTCGTCTCAATGCGTCTATGCTATTGTAATCTCTCAATTCCATAATTATAGTAAAAGACGTTCATTGGTTCAAAAGTTAAGTGCATTAATAATAATAATAATAATAACAATAAAAACGATAAGAAAAAAAGAAACTTAAACACTTTTTCAGAACTGTTGATTCTCACTAGCGTATCCAGGATTTTGAATACCCAGGGGGAAGGTGGGGGGAGGGATTTTGGAAATTTTTCGGGGGGATCCAAACAAAAACAAAACAAAACAGCTTGGAAAATGAATGCTGCATTTCTTCCTATTTTCAAATGCAATTACGTTACAATACTAATGAACCCCTATCCCCACCCACTTCACTACGCCAGAGGCCGCTGTAAAAAATGTTTACGTGTCAAAATGTCTGGCGGCTCTGACCAACTCCTGTCGCGGACTTTGGCAAGTTTGAGATTACTACCAATATAACATAAACTGCTGACCCAAACAACTGCCAACTATTTTTTTATAAGAAGTCTTTGAAAGAAACAATAATATCTTTTCCTGTAAAATCTTGCTTTATGTAGGTGTATATAAATTTACATTCATGAATAATTGTAACACAAACAAAAAGTCATTTTTTTTTTTTTTTTTTTTTTTTTGTTAATTATAAATATCTGAATACGAAAAGTATAGACTTTTTTTCATTTTCTGGAAAGTTAATTAAATTCGTGTTATTTACTTTAATCGGATGAAACTCGCGCCGAAATTAGTAAGACTAATAAGCGAATTAATATCCTTTGTTTAAGAAATAGAAATGCAGTTTTTATTATTCTAATGCTTTCTCTATGGAGATTTTTGTCGCCTTCTCGTGTTAATTTATCGCCAAGGAACCAACCGAAAAAAAAAAAAATATAAAGATTGAATCATCTCTTGTTTTTGAAGAAGAAAGGGGAAGGAAACAAAACTCACACACAGACTTATTGATTTCATTAGCCTTCTTTTCTAGGAATGTAAGCTAAAGATCAAAAATATCTGTATGTCAATTTACCATATCTCCCATATAGAATGTGATGGTAGACAGTAGGTCTAAAAAGCTGTCTAGAAACAGACCGTTTGATGAAAATATCCATATGATATTGAGACTCGGTGTCTCGGTCAACTTGTACCAAACCTTTCATTATCACTAGGCAACCAGTGCTGAAGCAATTTTCGGGAATGAGGCTGAACATTGATTCCACTTCCTTTTACAAAAACTTAATCTAAATTAGGGCTTCCGCGAAATATTTCATATATAATATAAAAAAAAGATTATCGGTATATAGTCATATACAGGACTCGCATAGGTTGCTTTGGTTGTACAGATGAATTGGTGTACAGGACTAAATGTATAAAAAGTTCTAAAAGAACTTACAGCCTACTTTCCTTAAAATGCTGTTCTTCAAACCTCTCTCTCTCTCTCTCTCTCTCTCTCTCTTTTTAAGTCGTGAAAAACGACACAGACGAATAGCCTACATTTTATTTTGAAATTGTAATATCTGTCTAACATAAAGAGTAAAAATCGTCTATTTTCTGGAAATAATAAAAATAAAAAAAAAATAAAAAATAATAAAAATTAATTAAATAAATTAATAAATAAATAAAAAGTGATTCAATAATAAATAAATAAATGAATAAAAAGTAAATAAATAAATAAAAAATTAATAAATAAATAAATAAATAAATAAATAAATAAAAGTAAATAAAGAAATAAATAAAGAAATTAATCAATAAATTAATTAATTAATTAAAAATTAATAAATAAATTAAAAAAATTAATAAAAAGTAAATAAAGAAATAAATAAAAAGTGATTAAATAATAAATAAATAAATGAATAAAAAGTAACATAAATAATAAAAAAATTAATAAATAATAAATAAATAAATTAAAAAATTAATAAAAAGTAAATAAATAAATAAATTTAAAAAATAAATATATAAATAAATAAAAAAAAATGCATAAATCTGCATTAGTTATTTAAGTTCTTTAAATCAGATTAAGTTAAACTGTGAAAAAATTAGTGGATATTAAGAGGATCCATTGTTAGATAGTATTGTTTCGTTTCTAATGCTTTCCTATGGGAATGTTGTCACCTTCTCGATAAGGATCCTCTGAGAACAAAATTTCAACTATAAAACTTAGATTTGAGTGATTTAATGTGTGTTGATTTAAAGCTCAGTAAAATAGTATATGAAACACACAACATAAAATTAAAGAATATTTACAATAAAATTATGAAATACATTGAAATTTTTGTAGTTTCAGTTCTCATATGGAAGATTAAAGTAGTACTATTTTAATGTGCTTCATAATTTTATTGTGAATATTCTTTAATTTTATGTGTGTTTCATATCCTATTTTACTTTTTAAAACTTAGACAATCTACGTTATTAAATATGTACACTATGTTTCAAGAAGATCCAGCCAGTAGCTCGAAAGCACATATAGACTGATGGATTTGATAAGCCTCACTTTCTAGGAGAATAAGCTAAAAATAAAAAGAGCTTTTTGTTTTTATTCTACAGCACCCACATGTTAAAGCAGCAGGTGAAATAGCCTCTTGCATCTGAAGCGTGGCACCGTCATACCATCTTTTTTGTTCACTACACGGGTATCGATTCGCGCTACGAATCTATCGCTGACTGCTTCTATTTTGAAAAGAAATCGTGTTCTGAAGCGTATATTTATACGTGACGCACGACATATTAACCAAGTTAATATAAAAAAAAAAAACAGGCATCCCTACAGCTCTTCGCTTGCAGTATTTCCTTGCAGTTTTTTTTTTCATTCCTTAAACTTCTTTATTGTTGTTTTTATATTCAAGAAGTTCCTGAAAAAACAAAAGACCTATCTTCTTAATATTTTATTTTTTTTTTCTTCGTAAATTTGCAAAAAAAGAATACAACGTTAAAGTAAGTTTTTTTCTGTATCCGTCAAATTTAACTAAAAAAATACTATTTAATCTCTCTAATTTTAATTACACCAAAATCATCTCAAATCTAAAAGGATTATCTTAAATGATTGTAAAAAAAAACAGGTAAGGGTAAATTTTTCGAAAGTTTTTTTTTTTTCTATTGAAATTTTTGTAATCTTCACGATCAAATTTTCATAGGGATCCTCATGAGAAAATGGTCAGGTATCAAAAAGATTTATCATGTCTTCTCCATAAATATGCAATCTAAACTTCAAGAAAATCCATTCACTTGTCTAAAAGTTATTAGGCGAACCATAGACAGCACACATGCATGTATAATTGTACATGCATACATACATACATACATACATACATACATACATACATACATACATACATACATACACATACTTAAACTGATTTTAAGAATCTTTCGTTACTCAGGGAAGTAGACTAAAAAACTAGCTGCTAGAAAATCCATGTAACCTACAGGTATTTTATTTCTTCTTCTTCTTCTATCAGGAAAATATCAGAATAAATCTCAATGTCAAATCAAAATGTATAAAAGTGAAAATCTGTTTGTCCGTTTGATACATATTTCCACATTGTTTGATGTATCGAATAGAGAAAAATCCCTAAACCCATTCCTCGTACAGAGAAGATTAAATGGAGGGGAAGGATGAGGTTGCAAGTCATATATCGACTTCATTTCTTTAGACTTTTAAACTTTAAGTAATTACCCAAAATTACATAGAATTTTCTTTAGCTATGAAAGAATGTACTGCTACAATTTATTATTAAATTATTTCATAATTATTATTTGGGAAAGTAATTGACAAAATATTACTTTATAATAATTACTAATTGCATTTCCGTCAAAGAATTGCAAATAATTTACTTAGAATGGTATTTGTATGTTGTAAAATATCGTTGGAAAAGAAGTTATTAGGAAAATAGTAAAAAAAGTAAAAATAATGAAATTATAACTTATTCCATGTAAATTAACTTTAATATCGCAGTGTGATTTTTATTTACTTTTTTCAGAAATCGCTTTATTGTAGTTTTTGAAGACTTTTTAGAAACCCGAGCAATGCCGTATATTTACAGTTAACACTTTATTACTTTAGCATATGAGAATTCAGAAATTAATGAATTTTCACCAATTAACAAATTTCAGATTGTATTAATATGCAGTAGTCCTTTTTGGTACAATGATATCGCTGTTCTATCTTACTATTCAATTACGATTAAAATAGAAGATTAACAAAAAGTTTCGACTAAAAAAAAATGCTATTGTGTTTTTAAAAAATAACTGTACTTTGTTTGAACTTTATCTTCATCAGGCTATTGCAAAGCAAAATTTCCACAACTATGAAATTCGTGGAATGTATTTCCAAAAGAATCCTACACAACGTGCTACAAAACATTTTACTGTTTTTTTTTTGTTTAATTCTAGTTTTTTCAGTCAATTATTTACGGATGTCGAATGAAAGACGATCAATCCAAAACACCAAGTGTCCAGTTCGTAGCAGCCGTCTGCCAATAGACATTTACCAATTCCCGATTCGCACATGGCTGTCTGAAAACTTGATCAATTTATAGGTCTTCTTATCTCCCTGCCTGCTTCAAAGATGTGGGATACGAGATATTTAACCATTAATTTATAGACTTCTCTCACTTAATAAGTATTGGAGTCATTAATATCAATGTTTAGCAAATAACTGGACTTGCAAATAACCAGCAACTTGAACGTAATTGGAAGAATCCCAACAGAATAACTATTTTGAGGATTAGTAATGTACTTTTTTAAAAAAAACAAAGATAATTTCCTACCTTCAAAGCTGCTTTATTGGATTAATTGTCCATCCAAGAAATCGTTTACTGAAAATAAGAAATAAAAAGAAAATAATTAAAATCTTTATTTTAGGGTGCAAAGTTGCCAAGAAAGTCTTTAAATATGTTAACAAATTAAATTTCATCAATAAAATTAAATGTAAATTTAAATATGAATGCATTCCATATATTAAATTGCATATATTTTTAGGTCGTGATAAGTTCCTTCTAAACTGTACATTATTACGGTTAAGATCTCATTCGATAAGGGCTCCCAATTGTTATACACATCAATCGCCGAATAATCAGACAATTTTATTCATAAACAACTCAAAAACTTAAACTCACGTTTCAAAACATATTCGCATATTCAAATACTTTGTTCAAAAAACTACTCAAAATGTGTTCAAAAATTTGTGTAGATTTCAAAATCTATTCACATACTCAAAAACTTACTATTCCAAAATTTCATCAGAAAATTTACTCAAAAACTTAAAGTTATTCACATTTTCAAACACTTCCTTACATGCTCAAAAAACTACTCAAAAAGATTTCAAAAACTCCCTTTCCATTTTTAGTTTTTAATTATTACTTTATAACTTATATTGTTATTCATTTTTTGTTTAATATCATAATTATACTTTGAAAATTCATTTTACTTTTCGTATTTTAATTGCTTTATCTTTATTAGTATTATAATAATATTATTAATTTTAATGTAATTGTCTTCTTAATTTTATTAAACTATGTTCATTCAGTTTTTTTTTGTTTTTTTTTGTTTAATATGATTTGCACTTTGAAATGTAAATTATATAAACTCATAAGTATATAAATGTTATTAGTTTTCTTTTTATTAACAAATTAGTTATTATTTTCAATACACTGCAGGATAAGACTTTATCCCAATTTATTTCTAGTTTTTAGTTGCATACGTGTTTAATCACGATTTTTTTTGATATATTAAATATCCAAAAGAATGATGCGCATGGTCTGAAGCGGAATAAAAAAAAAAAAAAAGACCGTTCTCTATTAAAAAATAAAAAAAGTCAATTGCAGATCCGACTTATTATTATTTCGGATTACGATTCTCTAAATATTCGTATCTATAAAGGAATATACAAATGTATTTTGAAGTTGACGTATTCGTTATTGAGATAAATAGGAGCGATATCAGAGAAATTTATCCAGTCCCCCGATATCCGCGATCGTCCGATATGGGTCCGTTCGAGGATCTCTCCATCCCTCTCCGAAACAAAGACAAAATATTCACCGTTCACCCACTGCTGGGTCCATACATTCCGACGTGGAGACAAGAGTTATGGTCTGCCCCTTGGTGGCGCTTTGCAGGGGAGAGAGAGAGGGAGGGGGGTTGTGTGGGGGGGAAATGCGTCTCACTTTGAGACTGGCTCCTGGGGGTCGCCGTGGGAGAGCTGATTGCGTGTCTGCTACGGCTGTGGATTTCATTCGTCATTCTCTCGCTCGTTCCAGCGTCGGCGCTGCTCCAATTAACACTGCTAACCTTTTCTCTCGCCCAAGATGACCCAGGGGTGACTGACGATGTCTAATCACCTGCAGTAAATGATATTTTGTTTATGGTTTTCATCGCATTGGAAACCTAACGAGAAGTCGCAGCCATCACTGGTTTTAAAAATAGTAAACAAGAACTTGAAGCCTACTGTCCTGAAAATGTTATTTCTTTAAAAACATAATAAAATTAATAATAATAATAATAATAATAACAAAGTCGTGGGGAAAAAAAACTATTTATATTCAAATTATCAAATAGTCTAAATTTCCGTTTCGTCAAAAGAAAAAAAAATAATAATTCGGCTTTTTCTGCTTAATAATCTAAATCGGATGAATTGTAAGGGGTCGTCCATTAATTACGTGAGGTCAAAAGGGGGGGGGGTCCGGCAAAATCTCACCAAGGTGGAGGGCGGGGGTCAATGAAAATCTCACGTCAACTTTTTCATTCAGAGAATTTACGTATTATAATAGATTAAAACATTTGTAATATTGACTTTTTGAACTTTTTTTTATTTTTTAACTTTTTGAAATCTCACGTGAGGGAAGGGGGGTGTCCCACCAAATCTCACCAAGGGGGAGAAGGGTCCAAATTTTTTGAAAAACACCTGAGGTAATTAATGGACGGCCCCCAATCTTATCAAAACATGCGTAATGAATACCGAAAAGGATTTATAACAATGAAAACAATGAAAAATTAAAAGAAATAGGATAGAAATGCATTTTTTTTTTATTGTCTTCTTGCGCTAATATCTCAATAAGGAATATCGTGCATTAAGAAAGATTTAAAATATAAAAAAAGTTAGTTCTCGAGCATGCATTACTAAGTTTTAAGAAGATCCATGTAATGCTTCAAAGTTATTTAGGAGGACTGAACGGCACACACAGACTGGCTGTTTTGATGAGACTCACTTTAGCTCAGTAGATTTGACGCTATGGGGGGATACAGCCCCCCTCCCCCGAAATCTCAGAACGTTTAGATTAGTCCTATTTTCTTTCAATTTTTCTTTTGTTTTTTTGTTCAATAGCAAGTTAAAGGGATGTAGCACCCACCCCAACCCAACCCCGAAATTTTGCAAACGACGTTTGTTTGTTTTTTCGGTTATTGGTGGTCAGTTTCTAACTCTCCTCCACCCCATCGAAATAAATGTTATATACGCCCTTATTTGACGCCATTCTACTCAGTACGACACTAAATTAATAATTATATTTATTTTTTTATTATTTAAATGTAGTACTATTAATCATTTTACAAAGCAATAAAAACGCACAACAAATAAAATTACTGAGCTACTTTTGGAATATTTGACACCGGGAATTCAGTTTAGAATTATTTGTTAATTGTTAATTAATTAATTGTTTCGAGATTATTACCTCTCCTCATCTGGCTTCACCCAGTGTCTGCAGCTCAGATATACACTGAACAGCTGTTCCATCCTTATTAGGAATCATCAGCAGAATTTACCCTTCCTGTTTGCCTCAGTCTGCGCGAAAGCTAAGGTAAAAGCATTCTCGATCCCGGGAATGAGATAAAAAACAATCAAATAAATAAATAATAATAAAAAAAAGAATCCTGGGAAATCCACAGTATTAATCCCTTGTTTTTTTTAACAAAAGTAAACAAAATCAAAATGAATCTTAAAAGATAAGGTAAAATTGAGATACATTTGAAAGATAATTTACATGAATGATTTACCGAGGGAATGTTCCTCCACTTCTACATGGTTGTTTGTAGGTTTTATTAACAAAAAATAATAATAACAATAATAATAATAATACATCCTTTAGCTGATTTTCGTATGCATACTTACGGATAACATATGACCTACATTTTTTTTTTTTTTTAATTTTAAAGTGGTTTACTGTTGCGAAATTTGCGCGTTATTATGACAAAAATTCCATGGAAAAACATTGAAAGCGAAATACAGTAGACACTCGCTAATCCGGCACGTTCGGGACTTCGGCAGTGACGGATTACCGAAAATGCCGGATTACTGAGCGCCGTCTAAAACTAGCCGTTATTGCGAGGATAGCGAAAATACCGCTAAAATAGCGACTCAAAAGGGCTATTAATATATCAGGCCATTTTTCGTGTTCTATTGTGATTTCTCTGATTTCTGTAGTGATGGAAAATGTTAAAAACAAAACAACAAAATATATTTTAATGTAGTATTATATTTTAATACAGTACATACAGTACAGTACAGTTACTTTATTAGATTTGTCATCACTGCCGAGTACGCCCGACCTCAGCCGATTGCCCGCGAACTCTGCCGAACGCGCCCGGAAGGTTTATTCAGTATAAAAAAAAACCTTAGACCGATGCCGGATTATTGAATGTGCCGGATTATCGGATGCCGGATTAGTGGGGTTTAACTGTAATAATGTTTATTTAACAATGCCTATTAATCACCTTATTAACTCATTGCACCTGCTTTGATGTGATTCAAATGAATTAGATTTAGGCGACTGAAAGTGTTTGCGGAGTTCATAAGTTTTTAAAAAAAATCGAAAATTTTAAAAAATAATGTCTCTATTCTTCAGGTTTTTATCATTTACAAACACACGGAGACTTCATCTTTCTTTGTAAGACTGTATAAAAAACAAGAAAAAAGGAAAGTATACTTTAATTTTTAAACAAAAAATAACATTAGAGGACAAAAATTATGCTTTCACACTGTCTAAGCCATCATCAACGGAATCCTGGACAGCTCTTTCATCCTCACTATGAATCTTCAGTAGGATTTACCCTTGATGATAGGCTCAGATCTTGCGAAACGTTAGGGATAAGACTTCTGCTCCCGGCAGTGGCATCAAACATCAAACTACAGAAATAAAAAATATAACTACGAAACCCAATGTTATACTTTAATTTCTTTCAGGAACTTTCTGTTTTATCTTTATTTTTGAAGGGGTATTCACGATGGAACTAACACGATAGAACGACTTTGATAAACGGCTTTAAAATTACGAAATTTTTATTTTCAAAACAGTTAAAATAAAAAAAGAGCATGAAGATATGCAGAGATAAAAAAAAAAAATACACTCAAATCCCTGGATTTTAGGTTTTGATTGGTCGTGTGTTCAGTGTTGATAAGTAAGCATCAGTAGAGCAGGGCTTTACGTGGCCTATGTTTGCTTTCTTTGCACACGCGTTCTGTATATCGCTTCAGCCGCATAGGAATACATTCGTAATTCAGTTAATGAGCTGCCCGCTGCTCATTAATAAACCAAATGCTGTTCTAACTGAGAAATCAGTTGCAATTGTAGCTGAGCTTTGTTTATTCGAAGGCAAAGGAGAAGATATCCTCTATTTTTTTTATTTCGGAAAAGATTCCTTTAAAATGAAGAAAATAAACAAATAAACAAAGTAAAATACATTAAAACGATTTAACGTACGGCTAAGAATACAAACAAATAATGAAAACCAATAACGAACTCTTTTAACATGAAAAAATTAAAAAATTAAAAAAGTATTGACATGTCTCAGACATCCGTTAAAACGGTATCTATCTTCAGAATAAGTCTATCTTCAGAATTTTATTTTATTTTATTTTATTTTTATTCTGAAGATAGACACCGTTTTAACGGGTATCTGAAACATGTCAATACTTTTTTAATTTTTTTAATTTTTTCGTGTTTAAAGAGTGCGATATTTGTCTTCATTTTATGAAAGTAAAATATATATATTTAAAAGAAAGATAAGTAATACACTGAAAGTAAATCAAGAAATAAAATAAACATATGTTTGTTTTCTTTACTGTACTTTTGTTTGGTTACTGTGCGCTGTTTTATCATTTATATAATGTACTACTTTTATTTAATTCCCAGTTTATTTACTTTCTTCTTTTTTTTTTTTTTTTTTTTTGTGGGAGTAAGTTATTTTCATTTCAAATCGTAATACAATTTCTGTACTTCCGAATACCATTATTACTTACAACATGTTATTTATCATTGTTATTACGTCTGATTGTTTTCTTATTATATTTAATAATGTAAACGATATTTAACTTATAAATATCTTCTTTATTATTTGTAGGGTTTCAAGGTAACATTTAAGGTAATATTTTATTTTATTTGTAATAACTTAATAATTTTTCTTAATGTAAAAATACGTTTTTTACGAGGAATTTTACAACCGAAAAATTGTACAACACGTAAAGACATATGTAAAAATTATCTGATCAGCCTGATATTCTTTTTTTTTAGCTTATAAATAAAATAAATATTTAGAAATTCAATTAGTCAATATGAACAACAGTTGAAGAGATCAAATAAAATTTATCTGATTTTTATGCAGGCTTAAACATAAAACTATTATTTAGAAACATATTCATAGAACTTGCCTCAATCTTTAGCGGAAACTAACTAACGAGGTGAAGATATGAGATAAATCTCACGAAAATACTATGTGATGTTTTCATTTATTAGCTTTTCAAATTCTATACGTAAAATTTATCATAATTTACAAAGTTGAATCTAAAACTAACTTTGTTGTGTTAATGTTTAAGATTTTAGGTAAGAATAATCGTTATTGGTGATAGATGTGGTCTCCACAACGCTTCAGGCTCGCGTTGTAGATTTCGCGAGGCACTGTTCGAGGCTACAGTTCTGCTTCCTCAGCGTTTGGAGCCGGCGTGCACATGATAACAGCGCTCCATCCCCGACAAAGGTTCTCCTTCTCCCTTATCCTCCTACCTCCCTCTCCCCTACAGCCCTCACTGCCCCCCTCTCAGTTCCACCGACCATGCAAGCTAGCCCTCCAACGATGCATATTCAGCAGCGCGGCTCGCTTTTAAAGGGAACGGCGTTGGACGTGGACCGTGGCATATAACCCGAATTGACGGCCTCTCCTTACGGCTGCCGTTGCACCGAAACCCGTCGGGAGCAATATTTATAACGCGCAGTTCTAGACATCCTTTTTGCGACAGTCTACGCTAGAAGGCCGTTTTTAATGAATCTTTTTCGTTGTATTATTTTCGCAAAATAATAAAATAGGAAATATTTATATATCTATTTTTATTTATTTTATTTATTTGAAAATTTAAAATTGATTTTCTAGATTTTTTTTGGGAGGAAGGGTTATTTCGAAAATTACATGAATATGAATTTCGAAAATTATATATGTTCAGACCGTCAATTTCAGAGTAAACATGTTTTTTTTTTTGTTTTGGATTTTTATGAATTCACCTCCCATTACCTTTTAACTCAATAAATCGACATTGTTTTTTTTAAAAACAAAAAAACAAAAAAAAAAACCGCACAGTGACTTAATCATTATAAATTATTAATTTTTTTTTTAATGTCTTACCAAATAGACAGCAAATTCTGTAAGTTTATATAAAACTTACGCTGCTCACTAAATTAGCACATGCAGCAATCATAGATTTTTAGATCTTTATCAGCTGAAAATAATAATTATTTAACCGGGTACTTCTTCATCATTTTGGATTTGGCTAGAAGAATTCTCGTTATTGAAGGATACTATTGTTGAACGCGCTCTGTCATTGTTGGAAAGGAATATATTGTTGACTGTTTACCTTGGAGCTTGAAGCTATTGTTGGAAAACGCTAAATTATCACTGTTAGAAAGAATGACTCATTGTTGACATGTCTCGCGCTTAGCACGGAAGGAGTGACAGGGCCGGATGAAACCGTTCTGCGTCCTAGACAAAGTTTCAAGATTGAACTCTCATCTTTTAAGAATATTACATTTTTTACAAAATACTCTTATGAAAAAATACCTTCAAAATTTAATTGATTCAAACCAGCTTTATAAAAATTAAATAGTAATTGATTTATGTGTTTATGTCTATAAAAACATGTATACAAAGTAATTGCAACTACAATTAAATACATATATATATATATATAAATATTATGTAATATATAAATCTATCTATCTATCTATATATCGAGATAGATGCCTAACTCGCCACATCCTCGATCCGGCCCTACATTCAAGGATTATCTTATTCCAAATGTTTAGTAAGAATAATATACTTTGAATTTTATTGATGAAATATAAAGTGATTTTGATTTATTTGCTTTGATAGGAAAAAAAATTATCATAATAATAAATTCATGGTAAATATTTATTCCTGTCTATTGCTGATAATCTTTTTTGAACAAATTCACAATCAAACAAACAAAACATAGCAAAAAAAAAGAAATACTGTCAGAGTACCGACACCATGTTTATTGGCGGGTTGCACTTTTTTTTAGAAGATAGGTTTGACCTAATTTTTGCGCGGGCGGATTGGAATGCCTATTAAATAGCGATTAGAGAACTAAAAAAGAAAAGAAAGAAAGAAAAAAAAAATGCTGGGATCGTCCAGACGGAATAAATGAATGAAAAGGAAGTTACCAAGTATTTCACCTTAATTGACAGGCACCAGAACCACACCCTCCATCCACTTCCACAGAGCTTCGTTTCGGAGTAGATGCAGTAATTTCTGGGTACAAAGATTCATGTAGAGATAAAAGCAGTGGGACCACCCCTACTTTGTAAAAAAAAAGGGGGAGCAATAAGCTGGGGTGAACTTAAAAACTTCCCCACCGTAATTTTTTTTTAGGGAGTAGTGGCTTACAATTTTCCGAGCTGTACAAGAAGACATTATATTGTAAAAGTTTTTGTAATTTTTTTTTTTTCTGTAGTGCACGTCGCGAACAATAAATAATGCAGGTGATCAGCCAACTTTCGAATACCATTTTTGGATCCAAAATAAAAATAACATAGATGTAGCAAGTGTAAATTTACCAAAAAGTTTCCAAATATATTTAATGATAGAAATGTAATTAAAGATAATAAAAAAAGGGGGCATATTCGATACGTTTTGCAACGATAATTTACGTTTTTTCTCAGACAATATCGGTTTATTTAGAGAAGAAATAACAATTATTTCATGTACAGTAAGCCAAGTGCAGTATGTAACTGTCTTTGCGTTTCAGCGAATTACTGAAATGTAAGCCTAACTCGAAACACATGAGTGATAAAGCGATTTCTGATAAATAACATTATTTGTCGTTACCTTATTTAATTGTTTCTTTATTTACATTCATGGTTAAATTTAAGTCGAAATGTGAACTTTTTCGATTTTTTTTTTTTTTGAGTGTATTTTATATAGTCTGAGTACGAGTAGAGAAAAACCAGTGATTCTCAAGTTTTTTTGGTTCTTGGTACACTGTAAAACATCTAAATAAAATATTACAATAAATTTGGCACACTTCGTATATTAAATTGAAGGTATAAAAAAACGCACACAAATAAAGGTCACTAAGCTGCTTTTGGAATTTTTGGTACCGGAAATCCAAGACAGACTGTTTCAGGTTCTTTAACCTTCATCTGTTGGATTCACCCAATATCTGCAGCTCAGTGACATCGAAGGAAATATAAACAAGAGACAAATAAACACAACAATATATAAAAAGATAATTAAAAAAGAGCAATCAGTTAATTCTCGCTAGTCAATTTCTAGCATATAAAGGATTTAACTATAAAGAAAACGTATGCAAAATGGCAAGCTAGAATATATATTTATGTTGTTATGTTTATTTGTCTCTTATTTATATTTCCTTTGATGTCACCGAGCTGCAGATACTGGGTGAGTCCAACTGATGAAGGTTAAAGAACCTGAAACAGTTTGTCGGTATCAAAAATTGCAAAAGCAACTCAGTTATTTTTACTTGTGTGGCGTTTTTATATACTTTGTTAAATATTACTATGCACGTTAAATTTGTCATTACATATTAATATATTTTAAACTACAATTATAAATAACTGAAACTGTAGAGAACTATAACTTATTTTAATAAATTAAGCACGATCACGCTATTCATTGATTATAACATATAATAAATCTCAACACAAATGAGTTTCTTATAATTTAGATGAGACTTTTACCTTTTGCGGCCCACATTTGGGAACCACTGTAGCAGACAAACTGGTTCTTTGTTGCCAAATATCTCTCATTTCAGAATTTATATTATAAGGTTATTGTATGATTTGATTGGGAAGATGATGGATTCGTCAAAAGGTATTACTCATCAACTCTAAGTCATTTATTCTCATCTATTTGCAACTATTTATACAAATGGGATAATATAGCTTACAGTTAGGTCAGTAAAAGATTGGGAGCGATCCATCACGTCGCTCCCTCGTATATCTCCCAGTTCTGGAAAAGGGTGTGTAATTCTTTAGCCCTAACCTCATTGCAAATCTCTCCGTCAACTTTGTACATAATCGTGTTACAATTTTAGCAAATTGTGTAGATATTTCGTAAAAGGGTTTTTTGGGGAAACGAACCACAGAAAAATGAAAGATTTTCTTTGATCGTCTTCATCCTAGTTGTAGAAATTTATTCTAAGGATAATCGTCGGAATCGCAATAGAATCTCCAAAGCAAAAAAAAAAACAATAAAAAACTCACTAACAAAATGTTAGCCTCGCTGTTTACTGGTGACTACTTCTAGCTGATGAGCGTCGTATTGCGTGAAAGCTATTCTATGACGTCACTAAATAAACACTTGGCCTCACCCATTGATACTTACCCTAAGAACTTTGCGATAATTGAAAAGTAGAAATCTTAAAATGTACTTTACAGTATTTCTTACTTAATTTTAACTTTACATAGATCCATGGGCGGATTTAGGTCTTGATAGCTGGGGGTGCGAGCTCACCGGAAGGTATGAGGTATTTGTATACCAAATTCAAACACCAAAACCCAATTTAAATGTTCCGTTTTTAGGCGTAAACTAATAATTAATAAAATTATTATAACAGAAAACATTTTTATTTATCTGTAGAAAAAATTAGCATCCCAAAAATCTGGGGGTGCGGCGCACCCTCTAGCACCCCGTAAATCCGCCCATGCATAGATCGTCAATTGATTTTTGATATTTACACCAATTCATGTTTTACCTGTTTCGTTAAGTATTGATGATCTAAATAGGAAACAACCGATATAAGTTTGAAACCACAAACATAAAAGTTTACCCATTTCTGAATTGCGTTTAAATGCTGTCCCTTTAAAAGCTTTTTTAATGTCAAATATATTCTCATTAATAAAATAGCGGCGAAAGATTCTCAATAAATTCTTATTTCTACGGGCAAAATATGTAAATGAAATGTATTACGCATAAATACAATGTAGTTCAGGTTGGGATTGATGAATCACGCCCCCATCTTACTCTTTGAGCATAAGCAGAAAGATCAACGGCCAAGGTGTCCAAGATGACCTCGGAGGACAGTTCGACGCTCAACCCACAGGTAAGAAATCGGATAGATTGTAAATTGTTAACATCCGTAAAGAGAATTTCTGCGAAGAATTAAATACATAGTTAGTTTTAAAGTCAAAAAATTTTAAAATTACTAAGATGCGAGGGCAAGAAATATTATTTCGACTAAATTATTCAACAAAACTTTGGTAGGTATTTAACAAAACAACATTAGACGGATGTCACAATTACTTCTCTTATAATCGTTCTCTAGAAAGCAATGTGATATTTAGATTTATATTTTGCAATTATCTCTTTATGCTGAAAGAAATGTCGTTTTATTCCTTGCTTCCAACAGACTTACCCAATAAAGATTCTTCAATATGAGTTGCATAATTCTAATAATGGACTTCTTTGATTTTAAGTTTTGAAATAGTTTATCTAGAAACTGAATTATTCTAATATCCTAAAAAACAAATAAATACTCTAATAAACAAAGAATCCAGGCTAGGCTTGAAGTTTTGTTGTTTTTTTTTTTTTTTTTACTTAATTATCGACTATTTTAATGTTCTTTTCCAAATTGCAAAATTGTGATCTAAATTCCTTCGTTCATTAAGAGCCTCATTATATATATATATTTTTTTTTCATTGAAATTTGAAGCAAAAAAAAAAACCATATTTCAGTAAAGCAATTATAACCGCTCGTCCGGCTTTTTTGAAATCATGTTTATATGGAAATTACAAGTTGTAACCCGGCGTTGCCCGGAGCGACAAGCTAAATTACTTTTTTTTTTATAGAATCTCAAATGCCTTTTTAATTCTCTGAAGTGATGCGGAATAGTAAGCACTGTGTAAGAAGTTAGCGAAGTGTTATACAGAAAAAAAAAAATATCTTCAATTAAAGCTCTCCCAACTTGAAAACCGGACTCCTTACGTAGGGTTTTAAGGCGAGAGAGCGTTAGACTGGCCTCGGCTTCGTCTCGTTAGACTCATAATCACAGAATCCTCTATCTCCGATTTCTAACCCTCGTTTTTCATCTTAAGCCTGATAACTCAATGAGTAAGCCTAATCCTCACTTTTGAAAGTGTCAAACTAGTTGATACAGTTCAAAAGAAATGTCATGATTTCATTTCTCTCGTTTCGAAATATTTCTTTTTTATTGACGCGAATTAAAAACCATATTGTGTTACGATTTTCGTCAGAAGTTTGTTGAGAAAACGGGATTCAGTCTCCCATTGCTGTCGGCGATGTAGTTCAACGGAGGTGATGAAGAGAGTGACACCTAGTGGTCAATTCCAACGCCAAAGTGAAATCAGTGCCAAGTTGTGGTCTGATTGCTATCATTTCTCAATGATTAACGGAGCATTTAGTCTTCAGTTTTCCGCAAAACCTTCACTATTTAAAGGAACTAATTTACCGTTCTATTAATCTCCCACTTAAACTATTTCTTTAACGTCAAAATAAATTTATGCAAATGTATGCGACACAGCAAAAGAGAAAAGAATTTTATTTCTATAAGATTCTATAAGATATCTTTATAGGTTTCAAAACGGTACAGTCACATTTTCATTTAATAATGTAACTTATGTACTATATGAATTTCATGTAATGAGGTGCAATTATTGTATAATCAGATAGATATCCAAAAATACATGTAAAATCAAATACTTCACTTAAATACGTAAAGCATTGAAATATCTTCCCCACATGATTTAATTATAGTTGAATAGTTCAATAATAATTTCATGCCACCTTGCTTGCATTTGTGATAGTAATGAAAAAGAGAACGTTATTAATTCATTTGTAACTTATTTATTTGTTGTTCTTTTTTCCTTTTATATTCATCTACGTAATTGAGCGCGAATGTAAAGTCAGTTGTTTTCAAAGGCAACCTTTTAATATGTAAATATAATTTTTAGACGCTTTATTTAATTGATTAAGCAAATTTCATTGAGGCTAGCGGAGGCTAAGATGAATTTTCTATAATTTATTTTTAATATGTAGTTTTTGTTTTTAGTTTTATTTTTGAAGGTTCCATATTCATTCTGACTTTTTTTTATTATTATTATTTCCTTAAATTTTTAAGAAGAGGCAATATTGTTATTATGTTGACTTGTTTTAGATGATTTCTGATCATCCTAATTCAGTGTAATCAGGAGTGCAAGTAAGTGCAAAAGGATAGTACTAACGAAATATTTTACACAAGATTTCCTATCAAATTTAAATAGCGTTTGACGACTTCACGATGGACTATTTTCTTTCATGCGAATTTAAACTGTAACAGTTACGTGATCCTATTGTTTAATAGATATAAGTATAACTGACATTTTCCCATGAGAACCAAAACAAGGGAATCCATGGTTTTAAACACTTTATTTTATTTATTTACTTATTTATTTATTTATTCTATTTCCTTAAATCATACAAAGTTACGCATTTCATAAATTAAAAATTATTAAAATGTGTATGTAAATCTTACATTCAAAATGTAATCTGAGGTGACTGGAGGTGTCGGTAATACTCCCAATCTCGTCCTCTGCTGTAAGACGGAATGCTTTAATAAAAAGTTTTTGCCAAAGAATTTCCACATTTTCTATCAGGGTTCGTAATTTTTACAAGAGTATAATCAGGATGGGGAAAATAAAGAGGAAAAATAAGCGGGATCCCAACAGATCTCCTTTCGTGGACGGGAATTGAAAGTCTTCGCCCACTGAAATGCAGGGCGTGACTGAACCACTGCGGCTACACCTTTTTACCGTACAGCCAGCAACCGCAGAAAGGCAAGTTACATAGTAGTAATAACAAAGGAGTTCCAAGGAACTTAAAAACTACTTTCCTTAAAATGTGATTTGATTTTTAAATCGTGAAAACTTCAAATACGAAAACATACATTTATTAAAATCAATTTACAACCACTACTGAATACAAATAGTGTATTCTTTGTAATCTGCATTGTTTACTAAAATTGTCTGAATCGAATTAATTTTAATCGTATCAAACCACGCGCAATGGACTAGCTAAAAGGATTTAATATTCATTGTTTCGATTCCAATACTTTTCAGGGGAAATTCTTCTCATCTTCTAGAGCTGATTTCTCAACAAAGACCCGTTAGGATTTAAAATTTCAAATATGACAGTTTTTTTTAAAAAAAAAAAAAAAAAAAAAAAAAACCAATGAAAAGAGATTCATCTAGAAGGCAATGCAAGATTTTATTAATCATTATACACAACAAAGATACTTTCATAATAAGTTATAAAAACAAAGAATATAACTACAATTATAAATGTTTTTCAAGTTTATTTATAAACATCGTCAATACTTAGAAGAAAACAAATATTACTACGAATTTTCCTTAAACACGTATTCAATTAAAACAAGAACGCAAAATATAGATATAGAAATGTGAATTAAGTTTACAATTTTAAAATGTATTTCAAATAAAATCAGAAAATTCAAAATATCGTTTTCGTTTTAAAATTTAATATATAAAAGTTACATAATTGTTTTAATTTTTCTTTTTTCTTTTTTTTTTTTTTTTTGTCCCCCTACGTTAGAGATCTGTATATGGAGAAACCATAAAAGAACCGTTGAGATACTGATCATGTAGCGGGGAGTTTTGGGGAGAAGGGGCAATTTTAAAGGATAATAATCATCTTACAAATAAGGAAGTCATAGCGTTTTAACGAAATATTTCGGGGTTTGTATTCTTCAAAAAATAAATCCCCGAAATATTGTAGGGAGAAGGGTTTGCTGGTGAAGACCAAAACCTCGGATTCACACTTTCAATTGGTCTATAAATAAATAATAATAATAATAATAAAAAATTACTAAATTTTAAGAAAATCTGTCGGGCCGTTTTAGCGTGATGTGGATACAAATAGACAAAAAAAAAAAGTTCAAATTGAATAGCAACAACTTTGAACTTCGCGTACTTAGTCAAGAATACAGCAATGTATAACGGAAATAAAAATGTGTGCGATGACAGTTGCTACATTTAAGAAAACACCTTTTTTGACACTGCTTTTCATGTTCTATCTTACACAGATTCTCGAAACCTGTATCTAAAATAACTTCTCGTGATTTACTTTTCGTTTTTTTGTTAAACTTTAAATCTAGTTAGTGGGTGGAGAGTCGATGGGCTGATGGCCTCTCGTCCGTATCTCGGCGATGCGCAGCGGGCGGGCGGAACGTGCACTGGTTGCCGGCCGGGCGTCACGCATCGCCGGCAAGTCGTCGTTTCCTGGAAGGCGAGAGCTGAGCGCGGTCGGGTCGGACGCGGGAAACGAAGCAGAATACGGAAAGCAGGTCTCCTCAACTGCACTTTTGGGTGCGTCATGAAAGCACTCATTTCGAAACCATGTTTCTAAAGAATTATTAACGTGTCTGTTTTTGTGCCGATTACGTCAAAAAAATGCATTTTATGTTTACAGGAAGCGTAAATACAAATACGTATATATTTGTGTAAAGAGGAAACGAATAAAAATAATCATTTGTAGCTTTGTTGGAAGTCCTTTTGCCTACAGGAACACAAAGCAACAGAAGCAAGTTAAATGCAGACACAGCTATTTTGTTATTAAGTAAATAACAGGGGATTTCGCTGAAACTTACCAAAGGACTCAGAAATAAAAAGCAGACACAAATGATTATAAAAAAAAATACGTGAAAAGATAGGTATTTATTTCAACTAATGCTTCTCGAATTTTTTTTTTAGGGTATTTTTCTTTTTTTTTTTTATTTTGGTAAAAAAAAGACACATTTACATTACGAATCTGTTGTAACTACAATCTAGATTGTTTTTGTTTTTTTTCTTTTTTTGTATGTTTATAACAGTGACAGTTAATTCTAAGGGAATGAAATATATTTAAAAAATTATATATTAAAAAAAAATTAATATATTTAAAAACTTAGTCCTAATCTAAATACTAAGAAATTTTAAGCATAGAAAGAAAGCATACTTTTAAACTTAAAAAAAAAAAATCTTTGCAGAAACAGGAATACGGTTTTTAAATTGGATTTCAGAAAATTCCACATCATTGTTCGGCTTTAATTTATAAATATATGCACACACAAACATATTAGATATTTGCTCAGTTATCCATGGTGTATAGTGGACTTGAGCATGCAGGGCTTTGGGATCCATTATGAGAATTAGGGTAGATGGTTGTAAAATAATTGTATTTACAGAAAAGGGTAGCAAACGAAGGCACAAAGCTAAAGGGAGGAATTTGTACCCTGAGCTGTCACAGGGAAGAGACTGGGACGGACCTTTTCGTCCTTTTTAGAACTCGTCAGCCAGCCAAACTCCACCGATGACAGACTCAGAAGGTGTGAAAGGTTAAGGATCCCGGGTCTCGCTCTCGAGAGCAGGATCTCTCCCTGAAGAAACCCTAACCAAAAATAAACAACAAATATTCCTTGTCCTGCATTCCGCTAGGCACAAAAGGAATTCAATGAAGGCATTAAAGAAACAACAAAACCATGTGTTGTAAAGGAAAAGAGATTTAATGTGCCTGAATAATTCAAAAAAGGGTAGCAAAGTAGGGCACAAAGCTAAAAAAGGAATTCACATCCTGAGCTGTCACTGAGAAGAGACTGGAACGGACCTTTTCGTCCTTTTTAGGACTCGTCAACTAGCCGAACTCCAGTCTTTTTCTGGGACAGCTCAGGGTGAAAATTCCTTCTTTTACCTTTGTGCCTTCGTTTGTTACCTTTTTTTTTGAATTATTCAGGTACGTTAAATCTCTTTTCAATTGTACTTATGGTTTAAGTTGGGCCATATTAAGAAGGCCATATTAAGGCCAATTGTAATTATGTTTTTTACTTTAAGTGTGTATAAATTTTTAAATTTTTGATAAACAAGCTTTTTAACACACCTTAAAATTGTTGAATTACCGTATTAAGAAGCGCACCAAATTGTATGGAAATCCGTCCAATCGTTTTGGCGTGATGCGCGAACAAAGAGACAAACACAGAAGAAAAAAGTTCGACTGGAATAATGAGATTGTCTAGTCAATTAGAGATCGTAGCTGTTCACGCTAGCGATACCCATTCCGTAGTTGTTTTCATTAATGTTTCATCTATTACTTTAGAATCTGTTTCCATTCACGATATCCTGCAGGAAGTTTCAATACAGAGTGTGCAGAAAACTTAGCATTATTTTTAATGTTTGTAAATCGATTCCTGTGCATTGTAATGATCGTTCCATATTGGCATTATCTATAAAATTTGATACCAAGTCTATATTAAGAGAAAAGGGAATACTTCTTGTAGGATGATAATATGCCAATAGATGGCGTAAATTCGCCTGTCTTAAGTCTAATTTCATTGCTATTTGCTTTAAAAAGGCATTTTTTCGCATTATGATTGTTTTAAAAAAAGAGTGACACCATCTCCTAGGGTGTAACTTTTCGTTTTAATTTATACAGTTCCAGTTTATTTGAAAAAAAAAGTTACTGTAGTTCTAATGCTGAATTCATTTAGAAGATGTTTTAAAGTATTATTTTATTTGTACAACAAGTCCTTTTAATGTTACAAAGCTTCAGGGTAGGCTGTAAGGGAGTCACAATGTCCTGTTGTAAGGTCTTGAGCTTTGTGGAGAAATTCACTTTTCAAAGTTTTGGAATAGCTACAAATCTTCACCCTGCAGGATTTCTGGTTTGAAAGTGTGTTTCGAAAGTGTAGCGCTGAAAAATGTCTTTAGTAAATGTCAGAACTCTTAAACTAAAACGAAGTAAATAATGAAACAACATTAAAAACCTAATGGTAGACAGTAGATCCGTCAAACTGAAGTCATAAATTTTATCTGTGATCATTTCGTGTATTTCTTTTTTTTTATCTAAATATCTCTTGTATACTTTTTATTGGATCTGCCAATAATTAAGACACTTTCAGTTTTTCTTTTCAATTCAGATATTAATGTTTAGTTTAATTTCGGTTTAATGTAGATGTTTTCCTAAGGTTTAATCATTGAAAATATTCTAATCACTGTATATCACATGGCTGTCAGTCTTTAAATATTACATCATCGACCTTTCTCTATTGACGAAATCCAGCCTACCTACAGCTGACGAAGCCATAAGTTATTATTAAAACTTGAAATATCTATTCAATAAACTCCAAAAGCTACAAGACTACTACGGAATTTATTTGCACATAATTCGTACCTATTTGATTGCTGTGGGAAAAAAAAATACATCAGATCAAGAATCGGTTGTCTTCTGAAAGAATATCTGAAAAACTACTTGTGTCTCTGATGCGACTGTCATTCCGAAACCATTTGACCAATATCAGTGATTTTTTTTTTTTTTTGATAATAAAATATTTGTTACTAAGTGAATCTCAAAAAAGAAAAAAAAAAAAAAAACTCATCATTTTCTATTTTGAAGAATAGTCACCCAAATAATAATAGATCTGTCTGCATAGCAACATTCGCCGTTGTGCTTCAATTTGCCAACGAGACGGCGGTCCAACAATTCATTAGATTTCAGTAGGGTTTCTACTACTAGATAAATCAACTACTTTGCAATGCAAATATCAGCTTATTTCATATTTCGTTTCGACATTTATGAAACTTGAGAAAAGTAATCGTAATATATACGTATATTATTTTATATAACATACATTATTTAGAAGCGATTCCTCCAGTGGCATCCCACTCAACAAAACAACGAACAAACTTCTTTAAGATAAATACAACATTAAAACATTGGCCAAACTACTACTTAGACGAATTTAAATGTATTTTAATACTAAAGCACTTGATTGCTTATGTGATTGAATATTTTACCAAAGACGAATTTGTTTGCTAGATTGAAAACACGAAAATATTAATATATATCCTGCGCTGTATATGCGGGCGTATAAAGCACGATCGGTTTGTATTGTGTAGGAGTGTAGGTCATGTATTTAGACTGTGAAGCCATGCAGCCTTATAAAACGATAGCTGACGTGTGTGGTTTTTACAAAAGGCGACACACGGATGTTGACCCGAACCGCTCGTCGTTATCTACACATCCTTCCTATTCACAATCGGCTCTCTCCTTTCGTTTTTTTCATTCTTCTTTTTTTTTTTTCCTTGGCGTTCTTCCTCCCCCCAGTCCTTTCGCTCGCGCTATAGTTTCGCCGTCGTTAGCCTGGAATTGCCGAGTTGATGCCCGGGAGCGACGGCTTGGCAAGGCGCCAAACACTCGCTTCGCGCGGCCCTCTCGCGGGAGCACGTTAGTTCGTTCAGCACGCAGTCTCCGTCGCGTCCTGTTTCCTGCTGAAGAACTTCCTCCTTCTCCCTACCTCGTGTCTCAGCCAAGAACAGCTCGCCTTCAGGATAACCACGAAGTTTTACAAGGAAATTGGACTTTTTACTTTTTTTTTTAAATCCAACTTAATCGAAACAATTCTTCACGAATTTAAATGAATCTAGTATCAATATTTTGGGGTGGAAATCCAGCTTTAAGAAACTATATCTCATTTCAGAAAATTTGTTTATTAGTTGGTCCTCGATACATATCGTAATTATTTCCACGAAACTTTTTAGAATTTTGGGGGATGGGGATCAATAGTTTGAGAACGATACATATTTCAGTTGTAAAACTACCTTGTAGCGGCGTAGCTAGTGAGCATAGATGAAACTCTGAAAGCTTGAACAAAAAAACAAACAAACAAACAAAAAAAAAAGCGGGTCATACCTTCGAAAAGAAAAAATACGAAAATCATTACGGTATCTCATTCTGCAGCCTCCTTCCCTTAACACATTCCTTTAGCCCCTTCCCCCAAACTTGCAACGCGTTAGTGCTTGTTTGAGATCTCACTTATAATAGATTGAAAATCAGTGCCGGATCTAGGAAATTTATCAGGGGGGGGTAATTCAGCTCCATGCCGCCCCTGTAGCTGTTTTTCACTATTTAAGGCAATAATAAATAACTGTTTCAATCCCATTTTGCCGCCTGGGGCAGTTGTCCCCTTTTGCGCCCCCCCCCCCCTCCTTGAACCGGCACTGTTGAAAATGGAGAAAGACACAATTTCTATATAACACGTCGCGAATTTTAAAGAATGTCACTCACGAGATGTTGCTCTACTTCGCTTCACGATGGAAGCCAGATTTCATCATTTAAAAGTAAAATCAATCCGAAACAAATAAACCAAATTTACGAGACCCTCCCCATTTTTATTATTTAATTTATCTCCCGAGCAACGCCGTTTTACATTTCCTAAGTCATCTGTAATAAAATTCCCTCTCACTGTTATTAAATTAAAATGTGGTTGTGAACCTTTACTAAAGGACGTACACCTTAACTCTCGAAATATTTTTTAACATCTCTTGCCAAAAAACATTGAAGTGGATCCCCTTTAATACAGCAAAGTTAATAGAGTGGTTCTCAAACTGCAGGGCGACACTAACAAGGCGCAAGAAAACTTAATCAATGAATATTTTCTTTCATATAAGATTAGATTTTTTTTTTTTAAAGCAAAATTTAACGTCCATAATATACCTTCGCACATTGAGCCTGAACAGCTGTTTCATCCTTATTAGGAATCATCAACAGAATTTACCCTTGTTGCTGGGGATTTATATTGATTTTATTTCTTTGTCTTCCGTTCTATCCACATCCAGTAATTTATGTGGATGCGGCTGGTAGATCGTCCCAACCTACGATTTCTTCTTAGGTTGGACCAGGCCGTCTAGCTCCACCAATGAGGATTACCTCAAAGATTATTACAGCTTCTTCTGTAAAGCGTGGACCTTGGTTGGGACGATCGACCAGCTGTATCCCTAACCATCACTGGTTGTGGATGGAATGGAAGACAAAGAATTTATCATTGATGTTTGGGCTCAGTTAGCGCGAAACCTAAGCTAAAAGCATTCTCGGTCCCGGGAATGGGTCGCCGAGATAAAAAACAATCAAATAAAAAATAATCCTTTGAAATCCACAGTTATTAATCCGTTGTCCTTTCACTGAAAGGCACTAAGGAATTTAATTACAAATAAGAAACATCATAAGTTCAATAAAAAGCAAAATTTAACGTCTAAAATAATTCATAAATCAAGAAAAAATCACATTGATTTAAGATTTTTTTTTTTTTCTAAAATTTAATTCTTTGCCAAAAACTGAGAATTGTAAAAAAAAAAGTTAGTTCATTATCTAAGCTCAGCAATAATTTTACATCTGTATCTTATATAAATAATAAAAATTCCTTGTAAATATATTTTTATATATGTAATTATAAAATAATGTTTAATCTTTTTATGTTTAATTCCTTAATTCTAGAAAAGATAGATCCGGGACAAAAGTGTAAATCATCCAAGAAATATTTCTTAAGGTCTAAAATTTGATTTATTGATTCGTGTTTCATAAATATTATTACAAAAATGCCACTAAATCTTCATTACAAATATTTTTATAATTAAAAAAATCTTAAAAATACATTACGTATTTAGATTAGAAGATTAGAAACGCTTTACATATTTGCTGGGGAGTTTTCGGGTTCTATTTGCAGAACATAATTTGACAACCTTTGATTCCTGTTGATTTCGCTGATGCTTCCTATGTCTGAACTTACATCATGAAACAAAACAGAATGTCTCCTCTCAAGAGAAAACAATCCCGGTAGTATTTACGGAACTTGGCGACGTGCTGTACAGAAAAAAAGTAATTTGCATCTCCAAAATCAGACTAAGTTAATTCAGGTCTGAAATAATGGATCAAGCAAAGTTAAGTAAGTATTATCTTGATTTGTAAATGTCTCGCAGACGATAAACAGAGAAACTTTCTAGAATACAGACAAATTAGATAAAGTCACAAAAGAATAGTTTCATGCAGTAAAATATTAAAATTGACTATTTTTTTTCTTTAGTTGTATAACTACGTAATACAGACAGTACTTGGGATACGCGCATGCGCCGTAAACATTAGAACAGAACGGCATCATTTGTTTTGATAAATGAAAAGAGGACATGAAAATGAAAAGATTGAGAATCGTTGAGTTGTTACATTTGAGGATTGAGAACAGAGCTGACACTGAACAGAGCGCCTTTAGGTTGGATGCGAGACCTTTTGAAGGATGGACTTCCGAAGCCGCTTTTACATATGTTTACATCATCGCTTTCGTAACTTTTCAACCACACGAAAATCATCCAACAAAAAAAAAAAAGAAACGAGATGCGAGGTTACGCTTAAAATCGTCTCTACTCTAACGTGAATTTCCTCTATTAACTTCATACTGGATTTTATTTGTTTATTTTTAAGGTTTGATAAAGGTAATACGTTATTCTCCATCACTGAATCCGAGATCTGAGTTGTTCAACAAACGGGACGTCGTTTCTATTGATATTAACAATAGTTTATATTTTTGCATATTACATACATATTTTTATATGTAGACATATTTATAATTACTTGAAAAAAAAAAACCACTTAGACAAAATTAAAAACAACATGACAATATAAGTCCATTTATTGAAATAAATCACTCGCAGAATAACGTACGGTATTGATCCAGAATACGAAGAATTGTTATCAGGTTTTACGGAACTGCAAACCTCGTCGACCGCAATCTTACGAAACACCTGTTTCCTGTTGAATGTCTCATCTTAGGGAGGCCTCTTAAGAACCCGGTAATTAACACAACCTTAGTATTAAAACATAAATAAATAAAAAAAATAGGCCTAACCAATACGGATCTACGGATCTACTTAGACTTTAGGTTTTTTTTTTTTGGTTTTTTTTGTGAATGTCGATTAATCATGACGTGTGTTCATTGCTGCACCTAGTAGTGTGACTTGTCATATTTCCTCCTAAATAAAAATAACACATAATTTATATATATAATATTCCAGGACATAAATATTCCGATATTATACTTATAATTATTAAAAAAAAAAAAAAAGAACTGCAATACAAACCCATCTACTAAAATATATCGCTCGCAGAATAACGTACTTATTTTGAGTATGGAACTGGTTTTACTGAACTTGCAAACCTATATACTTGTGTGTGTATGTATGCGGGTGAAACCGGTAGCCCAGTGGTTCAGGAGCTAGACTGCTGACTGGAGGAGCCCGGGTTTAATTCCTGTGGAGTTTTCCATTGTTGTTTTTACGCCAAGGGTTCACCCAGCCCTCTACCAAGTGTGTACAGAGTTTCTTATTCTGGATTTAGGTTGAACGGGTAAAGGAGTCGGGCCCTCAACTTTCTCCTGTTCATCAGGAACATTGAAAGCCTTACCAATTCCACTACGAGCTTATGTGCGATCTCAATGCGTATAAGTCTGTATTGGGATAGTACTCACGCCGAGAGTTGACACTCCCAGAATGCAACGCAGATTATAGATTTTCCTTTCCTGGCCGTTCGCTAACATTCAAATAGAAGAGAAGCGACCTCTTCCTTTTGAATGTTAGCGAACGGCCAGGAAAGGAAAATCTATAATCTGCGTTGCATTCTGGGAGTTTCAACTCTCGGCGTGAGCACTATAGATACATTATCCAAATGTGTAATGGGGACTGAGACAAAAAGACCAACAAAGAATAAAAAAGCTCAATAAGAAGAGTCAGTCAACAGCAATACCTCAACCGTTATTTTCAAACTGTAAGATTTTGCTAAGTATTTCTTAGAACTGAAGATGTGAAGCGATTCTCATGAAATGCTATTGTCAGAAACTGCATTTTCTTTAATAAGCTTAAATATTTATTCAAATGTTCAAATCTCATAAACTTCGGGAAAATAACAGGGAGGAAAAAAAAATGAAAAAAAGAAAAAAAATATTCTTAAATGTTATAAATTTGATTTGTGTATTCCATGATTTTTTCTCTTCCGATGCTATCCAGGAAAGTTCGCCATATGTTGTACAGAAAACCTCATCCTATTTTTTTTTCCTTCTTATTCTTCAACTAAACTGAAATTAAACTAATCTCAGACAACTTATCTTAAACAACATATCGAGCTCAAATGTGATTATCAATGACTTGGTGTCGAGTGTGGCAATGTGAGAAGTTTGTCTTGGAGACGGAAAAATAGATAATTTTCTAAATTGTACGTTAGATTTACTATAAACAGAAAAAAAAAATTTCTAACTAAGTTTCATATATCATTTTCTCTTGTATATTAGTTTCATAAATCGATAATACAGGATTATTCAAAGTAACATTGACATATCTTTACATATAATCATTATCACATTTTCATAGCCAATAGTTCCTGAATGAAAATTTTCCAGTCGCTGAATTGGATGTGTTTCCCTTGGTAAAAATATTTTCTTCGCTTGGCCTCCGATTTCACCGGACCTCACCCTTATGGTTCTTTGTGATGTTTTGTGAAAGATTTCTTATTTTTACCTTCCTTCACATCACCATCTACCACTACACCAAAAGACTGCAAAGAAGCATCATCAAAGCTATCGTTCAGAACAACAAAACTAAGCTAGAAACAATGTGTCATGAATTGAATTTTTCTTAATGTCTTCGTTGTCCAGTGTTACTCCTGGAGGCCTGCATCGAAGAAATATAGGATATTTTTACAAACTTTTACAATTTCATTTAATATCATTTTTAGTTTATTTATAATAAAACTGAAATTTATAATAAAACATCAAAGGTGGCAATTTAATTTTGAATAACCCTGTATTATAAGCGAATGAGACTTCTTCTATACTACAGTAATACGTTGAGATACGAACGCCCCAACATACGATTTTCTTGATATACGACGAAAATTTTCATATAATTTACGCCTCGAAATACGAAGATATTTTTGAGATACGAATAGCTAGTACAGCTAGATGTTGTGGGTGCAGAAGCATGCAGAAGAACTCACGACGGAGGAGCTGAAGAAGTTACAAGAGATGACGCACTCAGAGGTGATGCAGGAACTCAGCAGTGAGGAGGTGCTATCTTCACGTGAAATTCGTGATGTCCTTGCTAAGTGGCAAGAAGTGTCCGATTTTGTAGAAAAGAGACACCCGGAGAAATTGTCTACAGGGAGAGCCAGTGCATTGTTCAATGACACGTGCCTTGCGCATTTTAGAAACATTCTAAAAAAGAGACAGAAACAGATCTCTCTTGATCATTTCCTTTGGAAAAGACCACGTCTTAGTGGCGATATACCCACTGCAACTGAGGCCAAAAGGGCCAAAAGGACGTGAGAGTGGCAGTGATAGTGATTAGTCTTAGTGTAAGCAAAAAAATAGTACATTTAGTAAAAAAATATAGTATATTTATATCATGCATACAATAAACATTGTATTTATCTTATATTAAATCTAAATTTGGTTGGTATTTAAAGCATGTTAATTATTTTTTTTTGGGGGGGGGGGTAAATTCGTATCATTGGAACAAATTAATTCTATTTCCATTAATTTCTATGGGAAAAATTAATTTGATATATGTTTTTTTTTGTATACAACGATCGTCGCGGAACGAATTAAATTCGTAAGTCGAGGTACCACTGTATTAGCGAAATGCGTAATAGTCATATCGCAATGACAAACACGTCCCCGGTGTAGCAGAGACGTTTTAGGTTGTATGGCTCGCTTGCCCTAAGCAAGTTTTGACAAGTGAATCCTTTAAACATAACCACAAATGTAATGTGCATAATCAACAATAACATCACAATAATATATCCGCATATAAATAAAGATTCACTGGGCTGTTTTTAGTATTTATGATACTGAGAATCCAAGACAGATTCTTTCTGGTTTCCTAACCATTGTCAGTTTTATTGTTAGAATTCTAACAATCCAACTGACGATGGTTAAAAAACCAGAAACAGTCTGTTTTGGATTCCCGGTATCATAAATACCAAAAACAGCCCAGTGAATCTTTATTTATGTGCGGTTATCTTTTATATTGTGACCCTTTAATACTGGTTGATAAAAAGTTGAAAACAAGTTAAAACCATCGAATTTCTTAAGAATGCCAATCACATTCACAGACCGATGTTCTAGAAATAGAAAACTATTTAAGCCTACATTCTGACTAAAACAAATAAACATTCACGCATGCGCTAAATAAAAACTAAGAACAATACACGATTATCAGTAGTTTCTGCATCTATCAAACCTAACCTGAGAACAGAGAAACAGCTGCAAAGCCGCATCACAACTTGCAACCAGTGAAGGCTTTGAAGGCATTTTTTTTATTAATAAAGAAGCAGAACAACTAGATTTCTCCTACTAAACATGTGTATGGTATATCAGTTATTAATATAATATATATTTGGGGATTGTTATTACGACTCCCACGGCAGCACATAGAATCAATGTATGTTACTTCTTGATACTCTTATTATAAAAAAAAAGCCTAATGTGTAAAAAAAAATAATACCGAAATTCTAAACATTATTAACATCAGCATTTGATGAATTTGTTATTTTTGCTTTTCAAGAGACAAGAGTGAGTTAAACCCAAAAAACAAAATTATATTTTTAAGTTGGCCCATTTATAAGAATCGTAACTAATATTAAGAAAATCGGGCTGGTCATTTTAGCGTAAGACGAATGAAAGAAAGCTGTGGATTTGAAAACTATTATTAGTCGTCTTCACGATGCTGTATCAATTACTACTTAAATGTCGATGAATTCATATCAACAATTATCATTTAAATTACATCACTTTATTATCGTGTTATTCATTAGTAAATAAGAAGAAAGAACTTTAAACATGCTTTCATTTAAACACAATTTCTTAAAAATTTATTTATTTATTTATTTATTTATCTATTTACTTATTTTTTAAAGTCGCGTAAACAACAAAAACTACATTTTTATTCTAACCTCTAAATGAAAACAGAGTAAAAACTTACAAACAATGATTTAGATTCTAATGAGTTTCTGAAGCAGATTTTGTCAACTACGGGTAATTTCTGAACAAAGACCCATTGGAAAAAGACATCAAATACTGTACAGGTTCTTTTTTTGAGGGATTTCCTCACTCCGTGAGATAATTTCTCGATATTTCGGCCCCGTGCCTCGGGCCTTCTTCGGGAGATGTATAAAAGTAAATCACATAAAGCATTGACTTTATATGATTGACTTTTATACATAACTCCCGAAGAAGGCCCGAAGCACGGGGCCGAAATATCGAGATAATATCGCATCCCGGAGTGAGGAAATCTCTCAAAAAAAGGAGCTATACAGTATCATGTCTCACTCCTCCTTCAGGACCAAACTATAGACTTCAAATACTTTTATATTTAATAGTGATTTCAACTCTAGTCCTCGGATAGGCAAACTAAGTTTCAAGAAGAGCCATACAGTGGCTCAAAATTTATTAAGGAGAGAACACACACACACAGACTGACTGACTTGATGATTCTCACTTGAAAAGAGGCCCAAAAGTAAATGTGAATTGTTGACAACTGTTAAGATAAACCCTTAAAACTATATTTCAGCAATCTTGTAAATAGAATAGCATCAAGGGCATCAATGAGAGGCGCGGGTGTTGTGTGTGTGTGTGTGTGTAAAAGGGGGGGGATATCTAAATAACGTTTTGCCGCTGGCCCTTCCGCTCCCAGTTACGCCCAAAGACGTGTGGTTTTTTTTTTTGTTTAACTACTTTTTTGGTTCGAAAAAAACAACAAAA
Organism: Thereuonema tuberculata; assembly: GCA_023159025.1. Taxonomy (NCBI): domain Eukaryota; kingdom Metazoa; phylum Arthropoda; class Chilopoda; order Scutigeromorpha; family Scutigeridae; genus Thereuonema; species Thereuonema tuberculata. The sequence goes on along the minus strand of JAFIDM010010028.1, from coordinate 59,476,550 downwards.
ACAAGTCCTGGTAGAACTGAAACAGCGATGTGTCGATAGCATGTCTCTCCTTCGAAAAAAAAAAAAGAAAAGAGAGAAAAGAAAAGAAGAGAACGGAATAAATAATAAAAAAAAAAAACCAGGCACTGCTAAAGAGAACGACGCCCGCCCGCCTCTGTCCTACCGCCGTCGTCTGCATCCTGCCCGAGGGCGGACGGGCGGCTCGGGTTGTAATTACCGCCGCCGCGTGCACTAGGGGTGTGGTTCACCCCGAAATAAACAAGCGCCGAGTGGAGAAGGGAGGTAGGGTGGGTGTAGGAACTAGTGAGGGGGAAAACAGAGGAGGAAACCACTTCGCTCCACTACGAAAACACCGGGGCTCAGCAAATTACATCAGAGTCGGAGGCAAATGGTGTGTGTATCTACGACTCAGACCAGATTTCTTTTTTTTTTTTTAATAGTTTCCTTGATTTCTTGTATCTTATTGATCAAAAAAAAAAGGAAAGCTGCTTGTCTCAAAACAAGGCTTATTATAAATAGCTCAATGGTACATTGGAGTCTTCATTCTCAGGCATTCTAGGACAGCTGTTTGGAGATCATTTTCTCCTCTGTTATTTCGATTTAGTGAAAAAAGGCATGCGATTTATCAACGTCTTTTATTCAAATTTTATTAAAGAATAAACTGAAAGATACTTTCGGTTTAAGTAAAGGGCAATCAAATTTTTAAAGAAAAAATGCTGTAATATTTACTCAATTTATTGACATCATGAGTTCAATTTACCAAATTGAATTAAAAAAGTTGGATAAAGAATAAATAATATTCTATTTTTCGAAAACGGTGGAAGATTTATAGGAAAAAGCCGTATAGAAGTATTAGTGAATGTTTTTTAACGTGCGGAGTGAACTAATCGAGAAAAACAATGAACATGCACAAATTACGCAACAAGAAAAGGATTCGTATCCTGAGCTGTCACCGGGAAGAGACTGGGACGGACCGTATAGAAATTAGTTATTCTATTTTTTTAAATCGCTAGTATGTCGAGCTGGCTAAAGACTGTCTATCGAGAGCAAATAAGCCTAACATAACAGATCAACAAAAATACGTGACGGCGATCAGAGAGAGAATTAACCACTGCGAAAATGCTTGCGCTGTTTAAAACATGTAATATAATATATTTTTTGTTTAAAGAAGTCAGAACTGATCACAAGTGATGAATTGGGTCCTTTATTCTCTTATTATTATTAACGCTCCAAATATATTCACGTATTCCATATTAAGATGTGAAAAAGTGCTTCTACCTAGAATAATAATGAGAAAAAACAAATAATACGGGAAAACATACTAAGATAAAGGGTATGAAAAAATTTTATAATCTGTATTTATAGAAAACATTGTGTGCGCGCGTGCTTGCACATGTCCACCAACAATTGCATTTCGCAACAATTCGCAAGCGCGTTGCATGCTGTCCACAACAATGGCATTTACATATCGCGTTGACAGGCACAAACTTCCGACTGCTACAAATGGATAATAATACATAATGTCCATCTAATAAAATAAATTAAAGATATTTGAAAACTTATACTTTTACTTTTTAAATTATGTATTGCAATTATATCCAGTACCGGTAGTTAAAAAAAAAAAAAAAAGTATTAACTATATATAGGTTTGATTAAAAGTACGCATTTTTGCTTCATTTTTTTTATATTTCTGATAATTTGCGTTGCATAAAGAAGATATCTCGGTGAACCGCAGTTCAGGAACCTCTATTCTCGGACGAACAACGCTTGCTGATGCAAGTTCTAACTTTCTAGGTTAAAGAAACATAAAGGACTATGCAGATCCATCGGAGCTCTGGAAGTATAGGCTCCCAACGATTCGCAGCCCATTTAGGTTAAATGAGGTAATTAGTTTCCCGCAGAAGTAGCTCTGAAAATGGAAGTTGACTGTACTTTATTTTCTACAGCTAATTTTTTTTTCTTGCAATCAGGGACATCTTGAACTACTATTTTTTTTTTTTTAACTTCGAAAATATGAGTCTAGCAACGAAGGCCTTTCGTAATTTAAAAAGAAAAGACTCCGGGGACGAAGAATTGAACGTCAATTTCATCACAATTGTTTTCTAGCTACAAAATAACTGCGGAAAATTGTTGCTACGGAGTGTGAATTCGGTGAATTGTTTTTCGGTCCATGGCATTTTTCTTCTTTTTTTTTTTTCTTCGCTCTTGTCTTTAAGGATTGGGAGAGCGTGTGTGTGTAGTGCAATCAAGGCAGTTCCAGAGGCAGTCGCGTCGAAAAACCAGGTCAATGTTCAGGATTAGGAAAATGGTTAATTGCAGAAGGAAAAGGAGATGCAAAAGGAAAAAAAAAAAAGAAACCGCTTGTGCGGATAAGTTTACCCTTTGATCAATCAGACAGATACGATGTCAAGTGATGACTTGCGAAATACGTCCTTGAGAAAGAGATTTTTTTTTTTTAATGTAGTTTTATCACTCGATGTAAATGGCTTCTGCGTAGCCTGATAAGGCAACGGACTAAAAAGCTTTAAACTACACGTGCGTTCGCACATATACTATATTTTTTTTTCAGTAAGGGTCAAACAAAAAAAAATAGCTTCGTCGATTTCCTACGTATTTGTAGTACATTTGTAATAAATATGTCTACAGATAATATGCGCTTACAAGTAAATTTGTAAAGAAATTTTTTTTCATTGGTAAACAGTTGTTCGATGAGTTTAAAACGGAAGATGTTAACTACAACAGAATATTCACTTCATGTTGCTTAAGACTATAGGGGTTTCTAATCTGTGGTACGCGCATCCCTTGAAAGACTTGGTGGTACGTGAATAGTAGATGGATGATCTTTTTATTTATGGATTTATGAAAAACAAAACACAAAACTTTTCACACTTAAAAGTATATTAATAATATCCTTTTTTAATATGTTTGTAAATACATGTCAATGGTGGTATCGATTTTTTTTTAAATTTTGGTTTTGTAAGGTACCGTAGGTCTCTTTAAAAAGTTGAAAATTCTTGGGCTTTAAAAGCATTTTTGTGATGCATTATAAGTAAACAGTAGGATCATTAATAAATAAACAAAAACACTCATTGAGGTTCTCACTCATGACTCAAAATTATTTCCATTCTCGGTCATTTATTTATCATTGGGACTCGGAATGACCGTTTCTTGATCTATCGTCAGCAGAAATTACCTCAGTAAGTAAATCAAAGAAAAGAAAACTAAATTTTAGTTTTTTATAATTGTTGTTTATTGAAAGATTTGGGCTTCAATCTCAAACGTACAGGGTCATTTGTTCTTTCCTCACCACAGGGTATATAGTTCTAGTCTAACATTTGTAAAATGCGTGTCGGAGAGAAAATAAAAGAATGGTTAGAGTAAAAAAGTTTTAAAATGCAATTTTAAATCGAAAAACTATTTCCGTCCGTCCGTTACATGTCCGTCTTGATAGTTCAAAATTAAAGCTGAAATTTTAGAGGTAGTTAAGTGAGCTCAGTAGCACAGTGCGCTGGAGAAGCAAGGTTCAGTTCCCGACGGTGGTAGGGATTTTTTTTTAATGGTTATTTCTCCTATAGACGGAGCCTGAATGGCTTGAAGTGGAACTTTTTTACCTTTGTAGATTGTGATTTTGGAACCTTATTGAAAAACGGATCAATGTAAAATAATCGGATCGAAAACCGTCGACTCAATTTTTTATTCATGTGGTTTTTCTAAAGTTTGCACTGAATTCATTATTAGTTTAATTCAGTGATTAGTAAACTTTGTTCCTTGGAATGCACTTTAAAAATATTCATTTTTTCTTTCTCAATAACTGTACTTTGATTTTGAAATTATTAGTCGTGGCTAAAACTATTTAATTATTTTGTATTTATTTTATGTTAAAGTATTAGTTTCGTTATCTATGTTATTAAAAAAACAACAGTTTGTAGGCGTACATCTGTAATAATTCAATCACTCAACAATTGAAGTTCGCATGGCATTGCAGGTAACAGGAGTATTATTGCATGGTCAACTCAACTGCACAAATTTCCGACAATTCATATGTAATTCAATTTTTTGACAAACTTATTGTCAATTTATTTGTCAATTTGTATTACATGCATTGTTTAGAATTGAAACTATAGTCCAACAGACGGATCTTGACGATCTCGTATTTTCGTGATTTCACGTAATTTACGCGAGAATAGCCTCTATCCATGTCTTCTCACAAAATGGCGAAGTGAATTGAAATATTTAAATGAATTATAATATGGGGAAATGCATGAGACTTTTACTACATTTTAATATAGTTTTCATAAATTGAAAACAGTCAATAAACAAGCAATAAATTCATTAGGCAGCATTTTCCTAGTGACAGACATTCAAAATACTAAATTCCTTGAGACCTGCTGAAGAGGCTAATGGCCAGATCTCCTGTTTTCCGTAATTCTCACGCAAACGAGATCGTCAACATACATCTGATTGTATAATTTATTTTTTTAGTTTTTTAGTTTCTAGATGTAATTTATTTTTTTGAATAAATAAAATATCGTTTTAGCAAAAAATTCAAGGCCACCACACAAACGCATTTATAATAGGTTTGTACATTAAAAATCACAAAAGTTTTCAAAACGACCTGCGTTTCATTTTCAAGCGAGAATTCTAAGTCTTGAAAACTTTTAGAACTCTCGCTTGAAAATGAAACTTAGATCGTTTCGAAAACTTCGTGATTTTTAATATATAAACTTATTATAAATGTATTTGTGCGCACGTTAAACTATTTAATAAATACAAAATAAAATATTGTTTTCGTTATATATGTAAGGCTTCCGGAGCGAGCAGACGAGCAGCAGTCTAGTTATTTATTTATTTAGTTATATAAAACATATTGCTGTTTCAGATTTGCTATTGTTTCAATATCCCATCAAATCTTTCTCTCTCTTACCAAAGGAAACTGTCCCAAAAAGGGTGTCATTTAAAAAAAATGTTTGGCTGATGAATCGTGTAAATTATGAAACGGCCGTCTCAGACTCTACTTCGTTGACGATCTCTTGTCATGAATTTTGTTTTGTTTTGTTTTCATTGTATGCATAATGGGTAATTCCCCTTTTCTTTAATTTAAAAGAAGAAAAAGAAAAAACTGATGAAAAGCATGTATCACATTACTTTAAAAGTTCAGCAATAGCTTGCATAAGCAATTAATTTAAAATGGTTCAACCCAACCAGGACCCGGAACCTGAATACAAAAAAAAAGAAAACTTAAATGTAAAATACTGAAAAATTGTGAAAGGTAAGAAAGTTTCACATCAGGATGTGAGGTTATCTTCTTCATTACTGATTAGAACTATAATAATCAGATAATTGGAGATCTATTTTCTTAATCATTAATGTAAGGATAAAGCATCATAATTGGCATGCCAGCTTTTGAAAACCTGCAAGGTAAAACCAAAATTACTCATCGGAAACAGGCAGTGGATATTCTAAAGTTCCACTAATCCATCGTTAATATTTGAAATTACACAAATATTACAAATATGAGACTTACTACATGACTATCAATGAAGAATTATGTATCTCTCTGTACCGCACGTGGGTGTAGAATATGCCATGAAAAGGACATAATTTAGGATTATGTAGAGGTTATCATAAAATCACTTGCCTTTCTGATTTATTTATTTTTTTGTAGCTTACTTTCTTTTACCGTATTCCCCTGAATAGCTGAATTAAATTAAATTCTGATTCATTTTTTTCAGAATATGTAAAATTTGTATTGTCTACATTCAGCAATTATATATAATTAATTATATAATTTAAATAATAATATATATATTATTTATTACTTTTAAATATATATATTATTTAAGTAATTATTTAAGTAAACAGCCGCCCAAGTGGTAAAGAGCTTGACTTCAGCCTGGAAGAGCAGAGTGATAATTTGAAAATAAACATAGATTTTTTCGTTTTATCAAATTTAAAAAAATATATATTTTTAGGATGGTATTTCTTAAGTTCTTTCAGTAACTTCTTGTTCTTACTGAACTCATTCCTCATTGTAGAGGTAATCGATTTCGGTGTCCCATAGTGTTGCAAGTTTATGTTTTGGCAACGTACACTGGCGTGACTGAATGGACCTCATCTGTCTACGGTTGCCGAGATGCGGTAAGGTTACTACAGCCGTCGACCGCGTGGCTACAGATCACGTTGATATAATACACCACTGCTTCTGACTGGACCGGCAGCTTTCTCAGTGGTGTGATTTTGTGCTGTGGGGTTATACAGGTATTTCCGGTTATACCGACAGTTTGGGTTCCAGTTGAACTGGGATACTGGAAATCGCCGGAATTTTCGGGACGCATTTTTTTTTTTATGAGAAAGGCATTTGACCTTAAACAACTAGTCCTAATAGGCTTGCAATCAGTCAAATGTAGAACAAAATACGTAAAGCACTTCAAGCTATCTTTGCTTTTCTTTTTTGTTTTCATAACCGTTAAACTAATACAAAACTCACCATTTATTTTTAAATTCTATTAATTAATATTTACAATACATTTCTTCAATTTTCTGAAAAAAAAGTCGTTGATTCGCCATTACGCACTTAAGTTGCTTAAATCGTATTCATTTTAATCATAGCAAGCGCAAATTAGTGGATTACTAAAAGGATTAATGTTTATAGCATAAGACGTCGATATAAATCCATTATTTCATTTACTATGTTCTAATCCTTGGCTAATTTTTAGTCATCTTCACGTACAAACTTCTCAAAGAGGTCTACACCGAAAAAATTTCAAATGCAGAAGTTAGATGGTCTGAACATTGGAGTAAAAATTGCCCGTAAACATAAGACCTATTTAAGAAGGGAAAGCCCCCTCCCCCATCTTGATATCCATAAAATAGGAACTAATTTCTTTCTTTTTGGTTGGTTGACTGGTTGAGAGTATCTTGGTACCCCGAAATTTTGAAGACGACCTTTTTTTTGTTTTTGTTTGGCTGTTGACGATGGACTTCCTAACCTGCCCTCCCCCCCCCCAACCATGCCCGTAAATATGCATGCCAAGTTTCATAAAGATCCATCTAGCAGTTTAAAACTTAAAAGGGGAAACACACATACAGACGGACAGATCTGATAAGCCTCTGTTAACTAGGAAAATAAAAATAAAAGATCAATTTAAAATAATGAAAAGTATTAAGAGTTGATAACAATAACACTTACTTCAGCTCGAAACATTGCGATTTAAAATCTCTTACGTAGAACATTCGTGAACATTCTATTGGTATCACGAAGAGATATTCTTCTTTCATTCACGAGGAAGTGAAATCAACGGAAATAAAATGACGAAACAGAAACTTAAGACCTTTTTTTAGCGTAATTTCCTTGAAAAAACGAGGATCATAAGATCATTCGTTCGAATGTTTTCCTCTGATATTTTTAAACTAGTGATTGTGTCTTCTTGGAACTTGGGATGCATATTTAAGGACAAGATTTATCTTTTATATTCGGATATTTCAATGGATGGACTTCCTGTCGAGAAATTTGCGCGTGAAAATGAAAAAAAGTTCCATAGACAAAAACTTTAGACATCGTAACGCAGAATAATCCATTTAAAACTTGCGAGCTTTTGATCATTTCAAAATGGATTAACATTTGCGGATTTAATCGACTTTTAGCAAATTTTGGAAAATTTGAACCTGCATTGTTTTATTATCCGGGAAGATGTGATAATTTACAAATATGGAATCTTTTTATTTCTGTGAACTTTTTGTACTTTCAGCAAATTAAGATAAATAGAATATGCCATATTTTAAGAAACTACTGTCCGTTTTCAAAAGCGAGAACCACGACTCACAGACGATTCTACTCCGCAAAGGGGTGATACGCTGAGATGGGCACTTCCTAAGACCTATTTTTCTTTTAGTACCTGTTATTTTTGCAATAGTATTTATTCTTTCCCGAAAAGCGCAAATAGCACGCAGCTACTAGTAAACTAACACAGATAAAAAGTAAATATCCTCTCTTTATTTCTCTCACCCCTATTTTCATGAAATCGAAGGAGACGTGACGCATGCGCAAAAGCGTTGAAGGCTTTCGTAAACAAAACCGAACAGCGCATTTCATATTATTTCAGGAACTTCTTGTTGATCATTTAATATTTGCCGGAACAAAGCTAGATTATATTTCCTTATTACTGTATATTTTTATGTAAAAAATCAATGTATATCTAATACTTTAAGTTGAGATTTCAGATCAGTTTTTTAGGAATAGAAGGAATGGAAATAAATGTTTTGGGTCTTAAATGAGCTACATACCAAATTTTATGGAAATCCTTCCAATCGTTTTACCGTGATACAAATTATAAATTGACAAACAGAGGACAAAAATAAAGACATTAAAACGTTGAGAATTTGATAATAATTATTACCAAAGGTAAAAAGTATAGTTATCTACATTTCTAAAGCATTTACTACACTGAAACTGAAGTAGGAACTATATTTATTTGAGGTTGAAAATATACTGCAGTAGTTCCACTGTATTTCTGGCCTTCTTTGATAACAAAACCCGCTTGTTATCAATTGTTGGCTACCAAAGCATTGGCGTCTGTGCTTGTGACCGCGATGCCGCGCTGTGGTTGGGGAGGGTGACTTGGGAGAGTGAGTGATCGTGTTCACGAAGAGAGGACGGGGGAGGAGAGAGAGAGAGATGAGGGGGAGGGGGTTAGGAAGGAAGAAGGCTAGGCACGACCGTTGCGAAGCCATCCATTACTCACACCCCCTGTTGGAGTGGATGAGTTGGAGGCAGCCAGGTTTCGTCGACCAAAGGCCTCCACAAGAGTTCGACTCGAAAAACGGGCGCCTCCGCAGCAGCTGCCGACGACGAAGAAAGGCCAGCGTGGGAGGAATCCTACCGCTTTCCAATCCCTACTCCCGATACGGTAAACGGAACAATCTAAAGCAGTGTTTGTGTTTGTCTAGAGTAGAAGCTTTTTCTGTAGGAAACGCTAGAAAATAAATGTATTGCTTTCTATGAGGATTTCGCGAGCCTTTTGTAGAGAGTGGGGGCGGGAAGGGGTCAACCAATTTGCCACAATACGAAAAGACAGCGTTTGAATGTCCGTAAATCTGTCAATCAATCAAGTGGGTGTCTCCATTCTTCAAAGCAAGCAGACTGAAACAAAAAAGATCACATCCTTTTTTTTTTTTGGGACTCTGACGAGCTCTATATTACACTATGCGTTATAATTGCTTTCTTTTTTTCTTTTCTGTAATTCGTGTTTATTTGTCTTTTTATTTTGGTTTCAAAATAAATTCAGACTAGATGGCTTATGTTAGTCTACCCGCCCGGTGAAATGAAATGCGCTAGTCAACGGCTGATTGACAGGTCTGAGGAAACGATGAGTAAATATTCTTCAATGCCTAAATATCATCCAAATGCTTAAAAATCTATATCTAAAAAAAATAGCTACCTTAGTAGGTCACATGGTAAACTATAGATCGCATTTATTGATGTTAATAATTGGATGGTCTTTTTCTTATTTTTTTTTAATGAATAATGATAAACTCAGTTGGGGCCGGTAGGTGTAAGTACCTTGCCTTTTTTTTTTTAGTTACAAAAGACGTCTCACTGATCAACAAACTTCAATATTTGGAAATTCTATATCCTACTCCCTTATAAAATAGCTCCTCTAAAACGCCATTTCCATTCTGTGGTTTCAGTAGACGAATTGTTTAATATTTTTTTTTTAAATTACATGAGACTAAATAGGTTGATTTAATTGGGGAAAGGGGTGTCATATACAATGCGCTATTAAATCCACGTGTTAATTTGAATTTTTTATTTCTTTATTATTTTATTTTAATTGTAATAAGTTATAATTTTAATAATAAAGAAATTTAACGTGCGGGGGGAATATTTGAGTAAGAAAAAGAAAACAGCATCTGAATAAAAGAAGAAATTGCCTTTCTGATTCGGTTAAGGGAAGGCGAGGATTGAGCTGATGAGTCCGTAAAAGGACGAAACGGCCGTTCCCAATTCCTTCCCGTAATCTAAAATCAGAAAGGCAAGACCTAGTTAGTGGAAGTTACTGTCAATCTGGCAATGACCCTACAAACAACAAAAAGCAAGAAAACAAATTGCTGCGTCTCTCGACGCTAGCACAAACCTTCTCCTACGAATGAGTAGGTTGAAGGGAAATAAAAAACAGAATTATAATTTTAACTATACAACAACTGATAACTTTGAATTGGATAGCCTCGTACAATAGCTAACACTTCAGGATGCTGTTATCTGAGCGCACACCCTGTCCCGCTTGAAGGAACCAATGGAAGGTCAAGAATTTGACGCGCTGCGCCATCTGGATGTCTGTTTGAAGGGCTCAAAAGTGTCGTATCTGTGATCGCACACACACGGGATATAAACGGCTTTTAACAAAAATGTGATACACTGAAACATCTCTTTACAAAACATTGTACATTGGATTTAATTTTAGGAATCATACGATTTGTTAACATTGAATGAATGCAAACGTTTAAAATCGTGACAGCACTGCGATTCCTTGGGTGCGCATCACACACTTTGCGATTCACCCAAATTATACACTCTTGGTAGTAATATACTTTTCTTCACTTCTATGTTTACATTTTATTTTTACTGCATTATAAATTAATGTTATCATCTGTATTTAATACTTTACGGTTCTATCTTTCCTGGCGCAGTATGGTTATCGTTGCAACAAGAAGCACAAGTCACTAATTCGAAATCCACTTGAGAAGCTCCATCATTGAACTGATATATTTGTCCTCTATTCTTTGCCACAACACAGTCAACGCCTATCATTGTTCAGCGAAGAAACAATGGACCTAGGAGACAATTAACACTTCCAGCTTGAACTTCTACTTTTAAACTTGTTCTTCCACTTGTTCTTTTCAGCAAATGTTGCAAAATACCGAAAGAAAAAGGCTAGTTTTCAGAAATAAATAAAAAGAAATAGGAAATTGAGCATCAAGATACTTTAGACAATTTTTATGTTTCGCATCATTAGGAAATTTTTTAAACTGTCACTAGTTCAAAATTCTTTTAACAGATTTTGATTCACTATTTCAAAATACTTAATTTTGTCAAATGTTCCTCAATATTGATTTTTACCTACTTTTATAAATAGAATAATAAATAAAAACAAAAAACAAAATTTCCTACAATTCCCAAACTTCTGCTCTAAAACTTCATAATTTTCACGCCAAAATTTAATTGTAACCTTACATTTTTCTTTATTTTAGCTTAGTTGGAGGTCGCGGGTTCGATTCCCGGCCTTGGCGGAGGCGGGAATTTTTCCACGCTCCATTCTCCTCCAAACGGGTCCTAGGGTCTACCCAGCCCTCTGTAGAATGGGTACCGGGTTTCTTTCCCGGGAGTTAAAGGCGGGCGGGCGTCGGGCTGACCCCCCGGCCCCAACTTCGTCCCGTTGGTCGAGCTGCGGGAGCCTGACCTCCCGCGATCCCACAGGCCAGCGATGGCCTATCGAAGGGAGAAACTTTAACAACTTTAAATTTAAGTAGTACATTCTCAAATGACAGCACTAAGATTACAAATTCTGATGCAAAATTTCAAAATTAGTTTTTAATTTTTGGAAATTTCGTGTCGAAATTAAGTTCAAATTTTGTCGAATTTTTGTCAAATTTTAAGTCCAAAATAAAATCAAACCCCAAAATTTTAATACTAAATTCCCAAGGTTTTGAAATGAAACTCTACAATTTTATTGTTAAGTTTCAAGTTTTTTAAGACTTTTTTAGTTTCAGTTAAAAAATTTAAATGTTGAATTTTTTTTATACATTCTCTAATTTATATTAAAGCTTATACATGATAACTTTACTATGAAAATAAACAAATGCAATCGTTCACCCTCGGTACCTAAATCCAATATTAATTTCGTTAGTACCTTTGGCTTCAAGGTACTCTACAACTAACGAACTAAAAATCTACAACTACCGAAGAGTTCCACTTTGTATACCAGCAAAGATTCATTATTTGCTATTACGATTTGATATAACTTGTATAATATTCTACTAAATAATTCAATATTCTACTAAATAATTTTTCCTGTAAATTTAAGCAAGAATTTCTTCAAAAAACTTGAAGCAACTTTCCTGAAACCTTGTTTTTTTTAAAAACAAAACGCAATATTTCAATCCTAATGTTTTTCTAGGGAATTTTCGTCACTTTCTTGAGCTATTTTTCGACAAGGACCTACAAGTGAAGAATTTCAAGTACAGATATATTTAAAATATAAGTGGATCCTCTCTTATCCTTACATGTGCATGACAAGAAAATCTATCCAAAGTTTCAAGAATTATCGGGGGGGGGGGGCTCACATACAAACAACCAAGATATCAAGCATTCATGGGTCTTCAAACTCCAGAAGAAATTGTTAGACACACTTCTGGTATTTCTTCCAGGTCTCTTAACAGGGATTGATATAGCAGTAATGGAACTAATCAGACTGTTAAATTAAACTGATATTCGCCACAAATCTCAAAGTCCACAGCTTGCGAGTCCTTGCTCGAAAAATAGCAAATAACTCTTTTGAAGAACAATTAGCTAGTTTAATTTTACTACTTTTAAAAAAATCCAACCAACAACACAGGTAGACATCCAAGAACGTATCTTGAGTCAAGCTAATTGACAAATATAGTAGACGTAATACGTATTCGAAAACTACTATAATGAATTTATGTACGATACTACTTCGGTAAAACGTTGACTATAGGTGGGCCTGGTCATCTAAAATGAATTATTGAAAGACAGGATGTTCTCTATTTCAAGAAAAGAAAAAAAGAAATAAGAATTTATCTAAAGGAAGCTTACTTTTTCGTATTTTTTTAATGAAATTTACGAGTTTTTAATATATTTTTCTTTGAAATATAAAAGTCGTGCAAATAATACAAAGGAAAAATCTCTTTGTAAATTATAATGTCTTATAATCCTTTGTGTTATAATATAGTATGTAATAGGAATTGTGTTATAATGGTGGTAATATAATGTGTTGTAATGCGTTCAATGGGAATACAATAACTGCCGAATTTAAATTGTATCTTCAAATTTACAAATATGGGAGAATACACACAGAAACTGAATGTTTTGATTAGCCTCACTATCTTAGGAAAGTAATCTAAAAATACTAGTTGAAAACAAAGCTTCAGGAAGCCGGTTCGATAAGCTGTAGATATCCCTTATGGGACTAGCGTTGATCGGATAAATGGGCAACAATCACCATCCTGACACTCTGTCTTTAAAGAATGCTGGTAGAAATAGATGAAGTTCCTTCGGGAAGAATTGGATTGAAAACCGCTTGACAAGTGTATTAGCTTCGAGAAATCACCGCTCGTGTTGCAGAATTACAAGGACACTTAATGTTTGCCAACAAAAGGCTGCAAGAGCAGTTGGGTAATCGGAGCTGACTCCTAACAAAGTTATGTCTGGAACAGAGGAGTGCTCGTACCCTTCCCAAATTTCAGCCCAGTTCAAGGGGCAAGTACAGCAAGTAAGTTGCTGGTATTGGTATTGTTCGAGTAGAAATTCGAAATATTTTTGTGTGGTATAAACAAATTAACTAGTTAAAATAACTATTACAGGTTCAGAAATAAATTTTTACGCGTGTAGCTTCGCTTATAAGGAGATCAGCGTAAAAGAACACTTAAAATTGTGTTCAGATAAGCGGAGGAATGGGGACATCCAAACATGTAAAAAATCGACTACCGTGCAGTCAACGGAGTCTCCAAAATTTCGGAAGGGGAACGAACATCCAATGTAAAAAAAATAAATAAATAAAAAAAGTCAAACGAGTACATAAAAACTATACTCCTAATGATATCAAAGCTACTGTTATACCATACTACTACAGTACCCTATACTTTTGTATGACCAAATACTTTTTGGAGGGAAGGAGCCTTTACAACCCCTTTGGTTGCTCTCTCCCCTCTCTTCATTTATACCATATACAGTAAAACCCCGTTATTACACTCGTCAAGGGACCACGACCTACAAGCGTAATAAGCGGGATAGCGCTATAGACGGGAAATGATTTATTAGATGGGGAAACATTTAGACACCATTTTACAGGAAAGATACTTGATTCTGAAATAGATATAATACAAATGTGAGCTTATTTCCTATTTAAAAAAATCTTTGATTGTGGTTTGCCGTGTGTGTGTGCGCTAATGTTATGAATTATGACATTTTCAATGCGGTTCAAGAACTATTAACATCAATTGATACACCACAATATATTTTCGGAGCAGATTTAGTGCACTGCCCGCTATTTCACGCGCCTTTTCTTGAATGATTGGGCCACTTAATGGCACTGATGCATCACGGGACTGATGAATCCATTCAATTAGAATTTCCTCGTCATCTTCATATTTTCCACACTTAATTTTTTTACGTTTGCAACCACCCTTCGCTGTATTGGTAATTCCATTCTTATTTTTTATTATTGTTCTCAAGAGTGGATGAGGAAATCCCTAGAGATTCTGCGAAATCCTTCTGACTTAGTGTAGAATTCTCGTCGTACTTAAGAAGAATTTGCAATTTTTCACTTATAGAAAGGGATTTCCGCTTCGACATTTTGCACTAACTTACTGTGTCACAGACCCGCACTTCAAAGAGTTCAAAGATTCCCTCCTACCAGGGAAAGAAAAGAATCTTTAGTGTTACATTTCTTTTCAATACAAAATTTCCGATATAAAAAAAGCGCTACAAGCGGGATTTGAAGCGTTATAAGAGGGTAAAAGTATACAGAGTTATATAGAAGATTCGAGGGACCGTATGAAAGGAGCGTAAAGAACGGGATAGTGCTATAAGCGGGAGCATAATAACGGGGTTTTACTGTAAATTCAGAATTTTTAAATGAGGATATGTAAGTTTATTTACAAAAAAAAAAAAAAAAAAAAAAAAAAAATATTGTCCTCAAAATGAAAGTTGGCCGGCGGAAGTTTGAACTGCGCAGCCCTTCCGGTAGCTGATCAATTATGTTTTCCTGTCACAATGGACGACTTAGTCTGTTTTCACTGAGAAAGACATGTTGATAACGCCAAATTAAAACTTCTCTCGACTATTTAGCGTTATTTCAATACCAGTTGCTAACAATAAGTATTTATATAAATAAATAAATATATATTATTTATAAATACAATGCTCTTTTGCAAAGTAACAAGCGTTTACCGTAATGGCGGCGTCCTGTCATAAAATCAGACGGAAGTGCCTGACCCGACTAATCGATGATACATGCGCAGACATGCGCGTCTCACAAAAACAGGGCGGCCATCTCTCATTTGGAGGACAGTATACTATATTCTTATCTGTTTATAAAATAGGATATTTATGTTTATAACATAGTCTTATAAAGGTTTACAATTCGTGAGATTTACTGAAGATCTTCATTTGCTACATAAAATTTGTTGCCATTGAATATGTGATAAAGAACTCACGAAAATGCTATTTGTCCAAAAGTTTCACAAGATGTTGCTGCAAGTGTCTTTTAACTTCGTTATTCCTTTCTTAATTTGTATATAATTGTTCAGGAAGGAATCGAATAGTTCTAAGAATATCATCAAGTTGTACAGTTAAGATGATTTTATAGCATCTCACTTTCAGATTCTAAAGATAATAGGAGATAAAACTTAGAAGAAGTTATTCCCATTGAATATGCTGTACATTTACAATGATCGCAATTTTAGTAACGTGGAATTGTAGAACGAAGTGAAATAGAAGAGTAATCAGTAGCATGGCTCGGTCTGCATACATCTGCCACCCAACACATAACTACACCGCTACACATAGCAAAACAGGTAACATTAATTCTCACGTTTAATCTCTAAACATGGACGCCCGCAGAAATTTTTCCAGAGGAAGAAAAGGGACAAAAATGTTTGACAGTTGTATTACACAGTGTAAAATTATAGAAAATAACTTGAAGTAAAAAAAATAATAATTTAAATAAAATTTACTATTTTTTAATATCAGTTATTCGTCTTAAAGGAAGAAATTAAATGAATTACATTAAAAATGAAAATGCTAGGGGAGGAGGGAGATGAGACAATTGCCTCCCCCCATCACCCCTTGTTTGGTGGGAAGGGCCCATGTCTATGACTCATAGAGATAAACATAATCAAAAGAAACTCTGGCATTTACTTAAATGTAAGTAAAAAAAGAGTGAAAATTGTATATAATTTTAAAACAAAAACAAAAAACGCACGACCCTTTCTGACTCTAGTCTATGGTCTGGTCCAGTCTGTCTTCGGACTATCAGTTTTCGTGGACCTAACTTTTCGGCTTTATCGCACACCCGTAAAGTATGTGATACACCTCCGTGATTTCTTTAATTGTATTCCGTACTTATTTCTCATACGTTTACAAATAACAAATAAAATAAAAAAAAAAAAAATTGGTGCGTCGTAAATTCACTATTACAGAATCTGAGAACCAAAACTATGAACGGAACATCTAAAGCAGACAAATTAGCATAATGTCCCAATGATAAGCAGTTTACTGATCAAGACCAGAACCTCTATTTTTTTATATTTATTTATAAAGACTAATTTTGATATAAACTCTTATTTTACTTAAAAATGTTTTCTCTTAAGTTTAACGTCTGTTCGTAAGAATAAAAAACATTCTTATTTGGCATATTATTAGAATTAAAATATATCGACAAGTAAATCTTGTATTTAAAACCTGGAGATAACTTGCACTTGTAGCCGGTTCAACCGTCCTTGTTGAAGTATTTTTTTTATCTTTTCTTAATATTTAAATGAATTATTACTTTTAAATTATTATGTGTGCTAAAGTTTTTAGTAATGTCCACGTTTAAAAAAAATCTTTCAACCGGCTTACGTTAAAAAATAATATGAACTTTTATTACTTCGCGATGAAAAATTTCATATACCGCACCCTATTATCGCCCACACGATTCCAAATCGATTTAAAATGGTCATTTCGCGATTACCTACATCATTCAGAGCTATGTGAGAGAATTTTATATTTATAAATACATAAATCATTACCTTTTCAACACTTTGATGGGTTATATTAGCCAAAATCGATTTGGCGCCGCCATCTGGGCTTCTTGTACAAACGACGAGTCATGTGGAGCGAAACTAGGTATTCATACGCCTATTAGATTACCTGGGCCTCTTTACTGGTTGTCCTTGGCAGAAAAATAGATCTCGATATTCATTTTGGTTAAACGAAAAAGTCAGCGATTCTGGTATTTTTCTAAAAATATATTGTATTTGACGCATTTTCGTGATATTAGGGTGCATATAGAATCTCGATTACTGTAAATAGTAAGGAAGCAAGCATATTAATTTACACTTTTGATTTGATTTTAGGCGAAAAAACGGTAAATTTTGCAATTTTACACCTTTTCCAAAATAGAAGGGGTCCAAGACCAAATCGCGTTATATCCGAATTCGCGTTATAAACGACCGCAATATAACCGAGCTTCAGTGTATATACAATTTGACTTAACGTACACACAAAAGTACGAAATTTATAGATTTTATATATTCGAAAGTATATATTTAACGTGTGTGGTTTGCTATGATGATAACATAGGAAATACTTCAAACACACTATAGTTTAAAAAATAATATTTAAAACAATTAAAGCATAATAAAAGTATACAGTATATGATGGAGGTCTTGACACCTCCGAAACTGTTCATGGATCCCTTATAACATATATGGTACACTTTTATTGTGTTTTAATTGTTTAAAATAAAACTATTTTTTAAAACTATGGTGTCTTTGAAGTATTTCCTAGATTATGTATATATTATAATATAAAGATTATATATAAATGTAATCTATAAATTTATTACTTTTATGTATATATTAAGTCAGATTGTATATAGATTATATATACATAGTAGTTTTAATTCACATTTTTTTCGGCAAAAAACTAAAAAAAAAAGAGGGAGGGGGGGGCACACCAATGATAAAAAATGGCTGACATGTCGCAACCTCATCGAAATGCAGTAACCCTGCACAGAACCTGTTCTCAGCGCGGCGACGTTCAGATTGCAAGTAGGGAGGTGGTGGCGTGGAGCCGGTCTCGTCTCAGCGTGACGGAGGAGGGGAGGGGGAGCAACTAGCGAACGAAAGGCGGATGCCGCAAGCGACGGAGCATGGAGGACGGCCAAGTCTCGGTGACAAACGGGACGAATCGAGGGGTGATTCACCGGCGCGACCAAGAAAGGAGAAACGGACGAAATAAGGACGCACCTCTCCCTGAGCTAACGCTCCTTTTTCTTTCGTAGAACTAACAGAAAAACAATGGAACGGTCTGGGAAAAAAAATCCAGCAAAACCCAAATCCATAGAAAGTGCGCTGAAAGCAGTGACATCCAGCTCTAATGTAGCTAGAGTTTGTATACAGAATAACAGCATTAACCACACTAAATTACTATAATGGAATGGACTGTAAGCAATGTTTTTAACCAACTTTCCTAAGGAAAGCTAAGTCCATACCATTTACACGTGTTTTGTGTGTGTGATGGTTTAGCATTCTCTCCTATTAGATTTTGTTCTATTAAATGGAGAGTTCTGAAACTTGGTATTCACATTTATGGATAAGAAACGGTTCTGTATCTTATATTCGATTCTTATTTTGGATCCCCTTGGAGAAATTTTCTTATACAAAGGAATTTAGAAGCGAAACAATTAACTTTCACAGACGGCAAGCAGTTAATTTTTACTGACGTCTAAAAACGTCGTGATGTATGCTAATCTCTTGTTTGCGCGCACCTTGATTTCATAAAAAGTTAACGGGATTAAATGTAAAATAAACAATTTTCAGCATATTGAAAAATCTCAAGTTTGTATTCGGCGAAGAGGTCTCAGAATACATACAGGATGATTCATAAAGTACTGGAAAAATAGGCCTATAAAGAACGAACATCGAAATATTTTTCTGTCAAATTCGGTGTAAAAAAAGTAAAATAGGACATGGATTTCCGGATCGAACATGTGATTCTGAGTCGGATGATGGGGTCCCCATTTTCGCCTTTTTTCTGCCCCTAAGAAAAAAAATGGTCTAGTTAGCACCCTTCACAACCGGGAAGAGCAAGGAAAGGGAAGCGAGATTAGAATAGGCTAAGTTAAATGAAGTATTGACTCCATTGGGTTTATTTCAAACACAAGGAGCCCGGGGGGGGGGGGATAAATAAAGCAAATTGTAATGAGTCTGTTGGGTTTATTTCAAACACAAAGGAGCCCCTGGAGGGGGGGGGGGAATAAAAACAAACTGTAGCGAGTCCGTTTGGTTTTTCCAGTACTTTATGAATCACCCTGTAATGCCTGTATGCACATAAACACACACACACCAAAACAAAAAACAAAAAAACCTAGATATTTTAAGGAAACTAGACTGTAACTTCTTTGAGGAACTCTTAATAAAATTAAACACCTATAATGTAAAGGAACTGAATTAAATTTTATTTCAAAACAAGGAAATTGTAGCTGGAGTGAAGAAACTGTTATACTTCATTTCAGTGTTTGTAAGTGTTTGTCTCAATGGTTAGTATCCAATTAGTAATAATTATGGTTAAGTAAGTTTCAACAACGGATGCACGTGATTAGCTCCGAGCTAAATAATCAAAACGTTTTTATTTGTTGTAAGTAGGAAAGTAAGTAAGAAAATAAATAAATAAATAAATAAATAAATAAATTCGATTGGTTAAGTTTGTCACAACTATGTTTGAGATACTTCATTAAACGTACTTTTGCTCTTTTCCGCTTCAAACATCAAGACTAGGATATGGGGCTGGGTAGGCCCTTGGGCCTCTTTGAAAGTGATTGAACCCAGAATTTTTAATCCGTGCTGTCGGATAACCGAGTCCGTTACGTAGTCTTCTTGCAAGTTGGATATTTCATTGCGATGATTGGGTTCAGACTAATTGTTGAGGCTCTTTTGAAACAAAATGTATGAACAATGGCATTTTTTTTGGGGGGGGGGGTGAAATGATGTCACAATTCGATCCCCTTCACCATTCATCACGCTTCATCTTGTTTTTTGAGTGATTTCTGAGTTGCCACAAATTATATTATCCGGATAAGATAGTTTCAGTATATTTCAGAATATATTTAACAAGATAACATAGCGCAAGTAAAAAAAAAAGAAAAAAAGAATGCACATTTTGACGACCACAACTTGTATTTCGTCAACAGGAAGTTCGGACAATTGTTCCGTCGTTAACAGGACTCGTTAGCTACATCTATCCAGTTGATGAATAGTTTAGAAGGCAGGGAGGGACGTGAATCTCGCCCGACCTCCCGTCAGTTGAATCTCCCAGTGAGATCCAATATCTTGGTTTCGTCTGCATAGTTAGCCAAATGAGTAAATGTGATATTATGAGTCCTAATAAGGACGAAACAGCAAACCCAGATTCACATTGAAGATAGGTAGAGGTGTGCCTGTGAAATGTCATTTATTTTTTTATTTATTTTTTTATTTTTAGCTTATTCATCACAATACGTTAAACATAGTTTATTTTTTATGTATGTCGTATCTTATCAACCATGTAGGTGTCGTAGGTTTAATTTATGTATTTAAACTTTTAGTGACATTTGCTTTATAATTCTTCTAGCAAAATTCAAAACACAATGACCTAGTCCGGCGATTGCGTAAAAACAATCCCGCCGTCTCCGTGGCTCGTAGATTAATATTTCAGTCAAACACGATAGTGTAATCTCGGAGTTCAAATGCGTCAGACAGATATAAACTCGTAATCATTTCACAAGACAAGGCTAGTCGATAAACGATGTATTTTTTTTCCATTTGAGACATGAAAAGACCGCAAGGACAGAAAGATAAAATAATAAATTCTAATTTTCGTCCCACGGTTGATTTCGTCTAAAGATTTTAAAACCCAAAATACGCATTGGCGATAAATAAGCCTAAATTTTTTTTTTTTTTTTTTTTTTTAATGTTTATCAATCCTATTAATAATAATAATAATAATAATAATAATAATAATAATAATAATAAAAGTCAATTTTAAGTTAAAAATACACTGTCTGGATCAAGATTCGAAAGTTGCCACTCCAACTACATCGTTAATAAAACATTTAAGTAACTTTATCGCAATATCGCCCTCTAAAATTTCCAACCCCACGTCCACGTCGTAGAGGGTGGAAACAGATGTAGTAAGGAACTCCCAGTTGGAGGTCCCGAAACATGCTGGCTAACGGGGCTATGGTTCTACCCAAGTTAAGGTGGGAGGTATCGTGCCGAGGACTGAATGGTACAAGGGTAGCGAAATATGTTGTGCCGCAAACGATCCCTTTGGGGCGCCTGGCGAGTACCCCATCGTATATAGCCTTCTGCTTGGAATAGGGGGATAGCCAAGTGGTGACTTTTTAAATTCCCCCGGTAAACAAAAGTTTATGGAAAAAAATTTAAATAAAAAGCAAGGGTTAGGGTCGCCTTCGGGATGTACCCAACCATCAAAAGCAGCTACCTTGGTAGCTGAACAAAGGGAAGAAAACAGGAATACTGGGATCTCCCAACAAGCTAGTACAAGTTCAGAACATAGCTCCAGGTTAACAGGCAATTCCGAGTTAACTCCAGGAACTAAGGCACTGAAACATACTGCTTCCGGGCTTAACAGGCTACATCTAGGCGGTTTATCTAAAACAGCTAGGAGAAACATGAGGAGGAAATTGCAAAGGCAGAGGCAAGCAGGAAGCCCTGTAGCCAAAAGCGAGCAAACACCCCTCAAAGAAACCATCAAAAGACAGCGTTCAGATGTGTCGACACTATCACCCCTGAACGTACAGGGCCCTCCGAAGAGACCAAAGCAGGGGGCTAAACAACAAACTTATAGTGAGGTCACTTCTTGTATCAAGATGGCCGTCATTAAAGAAAAATTCCCAGATGAGAAACTGGACGATAGTGAAGTAGGTACCATCCAGATGGACCTTCTTAGGCGGGTGGATGGAACCCCAGAAGGGGAACCTCTACCACTAATGAAGAGTTTCAGCTTGAATGGAGGGGTACTATTTTACCTATGCGAAAATCAGGCAACTGCACTTTGGGTGACAGAAGCCTTTAATAATAATGACAGTGTTCTGCAGGGCACGAGGCTTAGGGTGCTGAAAGCCAATGACCTGCCAAAACCTGTCAAAGTAGCTTTCAAGACGAAAGACATATGGACAACCGACTCAGCTGTCCTGCTGCGGAGGCTCAGTGCCTACAACAAGAGGCTTAACACCAATTGTTGGCGAGTACTGAGCCGTATCGCAGACCCTCAGGCTCTGAGATGGATCTTCCAAGTGGATAGGGAATCTGCCACAGCCATTGCTGAGGCTAAGTACCTAGCACATACCGGGGTCGATAAAGGTATCTTCAAGATCCTACACGACCCAGAACTTGTGAAACCCGAGGTTGATACCTCGACACCTGAGCCCTCTTCTTCCAAGGCACCAGCAGGTAGTTTCACACTTGCAGAAACTGAAGATCAGGCAATTTCAACTATGGATGTGGCGACAGGGGAATCGGACATGGGATCGGCACCGTCCGAAAACATGGAACTGGTTGAGATGGACGAGGGTGGGGACCTCTCTGATCGGGTGTTGGAATCCGACACCCACAGTGAGGAAAACACCTAATCGTTCTATCCTTAGCCTCTGACTCCCTTATGTCACCACAAACATGTTGAACTGCATTCAGATCAATTTACACCACAGCCGGTCTGCTTCTGCGGCTTTGTGCCAGAGACTGGCTGAGGACAACATTGATTTAGCCATTATCCAAGAACCATGGATTTACAAAGGTAACATATTAGGTTTACCTAGATCAGGATGGTTACTTACTTATGATACCACCTGTGAAAATATGAGAACCTGTATTTTGGTTAGGAAAGGCATAAATGCCATATCCCTTACAGAGTTCTTCTCAAGAGACACAACTGTAGTCAAACTTCTTCTGGAGGGAAGTAAAGTTTGTGAAATCATTGTGGTCTCAGCATATTTCCCTTATGAGGAGAATGATAACTTTCCTCCTTTGGAGGTAAGGAATCTTATTAAATACTGCGAAAGCAATGGAACGCAACTCATCATTGAATGTGACGCCAATGCTCACCATGTCGCTTGGGGAAGCACTGACTGCAACCAACGAGGAGAAAATCTCATGGAATTCTTGGTAAGTACTAAGTTACATGTTTTAAATAAAGGCAATGAACCTACCTTCGTTGTAAGTAATAGGAGTGAAGTAATTGATCTAACACTCTGTTCTGTTAATATGCTTTGTTCTATTAATAATTGGCATGTATCTAATGAACTTTCTCTTTCAGATCATAGGTACATTTGCTTCTGTGTTGCAGGTGAAAGGCAACAAATGGTATGTCCCAGGAACCCCAGAAAGACGAATTGGGTCGGCTTTAAGGAGGATCTAAAAATACTAACAGGAGATATGATTTCTAACATACGCTCGGTGTTAGATATTGAGTTAGCTGTTGACCAGCTGCAACAAGCTATTCTCAGTTCTTATCACCAGAACTGTCCGGTCAAGGTTGCTAGTTTACCAAGGCAAGTTCCTTGGTGGAATAATGAACTTAGTAACCTAAGATATAAGACAAGGAAGCTTTTTAATAAAGCAAAAAAGACAGGTGAATGGGAGGAGTATAAAAACACCCTCACCTGTTACAATAAGGCCATCAGAGAGGCTAAAAAGGAATCTTGGAGGAAGTTCTGTGAAGATGTATCAGACATCTCCAGTACTGCCAAGCTTGTTAAAATCTTAGATAAAGGTAACTATAACCAACTAAGTTCTATAAAACTTGAGAATGGTAGTTACACAAAATCTGGAAAAGAAACACTAAGAGAAATGTTAGGAGTACACTTTCCAGAATCTAAAGAAATCAATATTGAAGACATGCATCGATCGGGTCTGGTTCCTCTTAGAGGTAACCGAACAGACTGGTGTGTGTCTAGAAGAATTGTTGAACATTCAAAAATCAGATGGGCTATTTCTACATTTAAACCCTTCAAAGCCCCAGGTATGGACGGTATTATCCCAATGCATTTGCAAGAAGGAGTGGATATCGTCATACCGATACTCTGCCGGATTTTTAGGGCAAGTATAGCTCTAGGGTATCTCCCACTACAGTGGAGACAAACCAGAGCTATCTTTATTCCTAAACCTGGTAAACCAAGCTATATGCAAGCTAAATCTTTTCGACCTATCAGCCTTACCTCTTTTTTGCTTAAGACTCTAGAGAAATTGGTTGATAGACACATTAGAGATGAGATTCTTATATCAAATCCTCTCTCCAGTCAACAATTTGCCTACCAGCAAGGTAAATCGACTGAAACGGCACTTCATCGTATTGTAATACTTTTGGAGAAAGCCCTTGAGCATAAGGAATTTGCTTTAACTGTCTTCATGGATATTGAGGGGGCCTTCGATAGAATCTCTATAGAGGCTATTGATGCAGCCACTCATAATCATGGAATTAACCCTACCTTAAGACGATGGTTGAGATCAATTCTAAGTGAACGTGTGGTCATATCCTCACTGCTCGGGGACAACTTAGCGGTCGCTACCAATAGAGGTTGCCCGCAAGGAGGGGTTCTCTCTCCTTTGCTGTGGTGCCTTGTGGTGGATGAACTGCTGGTGTCTCTTGGGAGGTTTGGGTGTGGCTGCATTGGTTATGCGGATGACATCTCAATAGTCGTTAGAGGTAAATTCCCTAAAACCGTATCAGAAGTCATGCAGGACGCTCTGTTACTGGTTGAAAAGTGGTGTAAAAAAGTAGGTCTTTCTGTCAATCCAGACAAAACGACCTTGATACCTTTCACAAGGAAAAAGAGCTTGCATGAGCTGCAAGCTCTTACCTTCTTCGATAGGAAGCTTACCATTTCTTCAGAAGTCAAGTATTTGGGTGTTATACTTGACCAAAGAATGACTTGGAGACAACACTTGGAGCACTCGATTACGAAAGCAAAAAGAATCTTTTGGTCGTGTCGGGGAGCTATTGGTAAAACCTGGGGTATTAATCCAAAGGTTATGCACTGGATCTACACTATGATCATTAGACCCATTCTCACATACGCTGCGGTGGTATGGTGGCCAAGGGTCAAACTTAAAACAGCTCAATGCGAGCTCAATAAGCTACAAAGAATGGCGTGCATAGGTATCACAGGGGCAATGAGAACTGCACCCACGGCTGCAGTGGAATTGCTACTGGGATTCTTGCCACTACATTTACATATTGAGGCTGAAGCTACTTTGGGAGCTTTAAGGCTTAAGACTGCGGGTGAGTGGTGTTATACCCACTCAGCAAGCAGTCACACAAAGCTCTACACGCAGCATTCGAGTCAGGAGTCTGTCCTGCTAATGACAACTGACAAAATGCTTCCCTATTATTACTTTGAAAGACCATTCAGCATACATTTCCCAAGTAGAGCTGAGTGGGATTCTGGATCAATTCCTATAATCACAGATGAATCTGTTTGGTATACGGATGGATCCAAGTCTGCCAATGGATCCGGAGCAGGTGTGTATTACCTAACTGGCGGGTATGGCTTTTCTTATAACCTGGGTAATTTCACATCTGTATTTCAAGCAGAAATCTTTGCAATTCTTGCTTGTGCCGGCATCTGTTTGGACAGAAACATCAGGAATAAGAATATTTATATTTTTTCTGATAGCCAGGCAGCACTGAATGCTCTGAATCAGTGCCGCATTACTTCTAAGATCGTTTTCGATTGCCTCAAAACTCTGTCTTTACTGGCACAATTCAATAAAGTTCGTCTTTTTTGGGTGCCAGGACACAGTGGTCATGAAGGCAATGAGAAAGCCGATTCCTTCGCTAAGGAAGGCTCGGAGATGACCTTTATAGGTCCGGAACCTGTTATTGGCTTATCCAATAACATGATTAGGAAGATCTTTCTTAAGAAAATGAGAGCGCTACAGCTCAAGCTATGGCACAGGCTTAAGGGACAAAGACAAGCCAAGATGCTAATTCAAGGACCAAACAATAAACGTTCCTCCGAACTTTTAATGTTACGGAAAAAGGAACTTGGTATTGTTGTTGGTCTACTTACTGGGCATTGTCGTCTCAATAAGCATTTATGGCTTTTGAACATAAAAGACAACCCAGTCTGTAGGAGATGTGATTCAGAAGATGAGACTTCCTCACACATCTTATGTAACTGTGAATATTACACAGCGCTAAGACACAAAATCCTAGGATCTTTCTTCTTAGAACCAAAGGATTTGATTAAGGTCCCTATAAACAAACTACTGGCATTTGCCGTAGCTACTGGTCTTTTTGGGGATTAAGGTTGGGGAAAGTACAATAGACCTTAGGTCGCGGTGCTAGGTATAAATTTACCACCCATCTTTTACATTACATTACATTACATTACATTACATTATCGCAATATCCCAAAAAAAATATAGATATGTGTATAGATGATCGACTGTCTTGATGTTTGTACGTAAGCATTTTTTTTTTTTTTTTTTCGTGTAATTGATTAATTTTAAAACCAAATTTGAGTACTATAACTTTATCGCTACCTGTCTAAGATATTAAATAGAAACTTGAAAAAGTGACAGAATGAAATTCTGCATATAAGTTACAGTATGTATGTGTAAGTATTGAAGGAGACAGCTAGTTCTTGTTTTAGTCTGTGAGCCGATTTGGCCATAATATAAGAAAGATTACCACTATCGAACAATAAAGATTCAGACAAATAATGACTAGTAACGCACTCTTTAAACATGAAAAAATTAAAAAGGTACTGACATGTTTCAGATACCCGTTAAAACGGTATCTATCTTCGGAATAAAAAAAATAAATTCTGAAGATAGATTTATTATGAAGATAGATACCGTTTTAACGGGTATCTGAAACATGTTAATATTTTTTTTTTTAATTTTTTTAACGTTTAGAGAGTGCGATATTGTTTCATTATTGGTATGAATAAAGATTCAGCTTCCACGGGTAGAGAGTTATTGTGCGATTTCGGATCTTTAATGTGCACAGGTCTTTGTCCTTTTTTTTTTTTTTTTAAACTTTCGCCATTTCTAATGAAAAATTTAAAGATTGTATGTATATATGAATTTTAATTCATAATTAATATTTTAGCCTATTAGATTTTCACACGTTAGATTTAATTTAAAGTAGCTTAAAGTGTTCAAAAGAATTAATAGTGTTTTGTTTGTAGGCGGATGGACAGACAATCTTATCTTGACTTTAAATTGCACTGTAAATTATTCCAACACACTCTCTATACGAAAACTACAGGGTACATTAATTCTCTTCAGTAAATATCAAATCTACGAAAAGCGTTTTAATTCAATCAGAATAAGGATGTACATTGAAAACTACCGTAACTTTTTTTTTTTTTTTTTTTTTTAAATAATTGACTACGCATCGACTATACTTCAACTTTTTTTTTCTGGTTTGTGTAATTATCTGTTTGAATGCACATCACGCCAAAACTGCTGAACGGATTTCTGTGAAATTTTATATCTAACTTATTTATGTTTCACTTAAACACAGGCATACGTACAGTAAACTCCCGATTATCCGCGGGCGGATTATCCACTTTGCGGATTATCCGCGGACATCTCCTGTTTCCATTTTTTTTACTGTACAATAAAAAATTAAAAAAAAAATGAAATCTAGAGTAAGTTAAACAATAAAAGAGGCTAACAAAATAAGTGAAGACAATTATAGACAAACAATTTAAAGAATGACCTTGTGGACGGAGCTTAGGCCGGCAGGTTACACTAAATTACGGGAGAGCCTTCCCGTAATAATAAAATTTAAAAATAAATAAATAACTTAAAATAAAATAATTTTTTATAATGTATATAGTATAACTGTATGTATTGCCATTTTAATGTAAATAAACATGTTAAAAGCATTTTTGTGCTGATTTTCCTCCTTTTTCGTCCTATTTCGGATTATCCGCGGAATTCGCTTATCCGTGGTTGCCGCGGATAATCGGGAGTTTACTGTATTTTAGTCGTCATCCCTTCCATCTTTGAAGTCTTAGCGAAAACGGCTGAGCCGATTTCTGTAAAATTTAGTACGACGCTTACTTTTGAATCTTAAATAACAAACATTATTATTTTGGTTTCCAATCACCCTCTCCTAATCCTCAAAACTGCGTTGTATGCTCA
Organism: Thereuonema tuberculata; assembly: GCA_023159025.1. Lineage (NCBI taxonomy): Eukaryota > Metazoa > Arthropoda > Chilopoda > Scutigeromorpha > Scutigeridae > Thereuonema > Thereuonema tuberculata. The sequence continues at coordinate 59,448,389 of JAFIDM010010028.1, read as the reverse complement.
ATCCCCACTACTCAATAGATAGCAAAGCTTATATCTGGTACTATATTTAAAACCATTGCTTTCATAGGTAATGGATCAGGAGAGAAATATATTTAATCTTTATACAATAAATCCTTACACCTCTTCTATTTGAATGTTAGCGAACGGCCAGGAATGGAAAATCTATAATCTGCGTTGCATTCTGGGAATTTCAACTCTCGGCGTGAGCACTGTAGTGTCTTTTGGGGTAGACAACGTAAAGAGTGACAAAGAGATCTTAGAGAAAAAGGATGAAGAATATGAAAGCTGATCATTGTAAGTCAATTATAATTTCTTGTTTAACTTTGCCAACAAACATATTGCAGGATAACAAACGGTATTCAAATAACGGTATTTCATTCAGGTTCGCCCACTATTAGATTCTATGAATACCAGAAACGAGCTTCTACTGCAATTCAGTAAAATTCGGTATTTAGTTAACTGACTCTTCATCAACTAGATAACTCTAGCTGATGACTGCTAATGAACAAAAAAACCTGTTCATTAAAAGTCCTGTTACTAACTCATAAATTCCTAGGAAAATTTTATATCTTTTATTTTATTATTTCTTTTTTAATTTTTTTGTCGTATTTTGCAATGAACAGTAATCCTTTATTTAATATTTATTTTTTAAAAAGGCAAAAATAATGATAAGTTTACTTGTATTTCATTACACAATATCTATCACAAACAACCTTTTATTCTCATATTACAATTAAGAAAAGTTTGCTGTTTTTTTTTAACTCTGAGCTACTCGTCAATTGGATACTTGTAGCTTTTTGTGATAACCACAAAACAGCTGTCCTAGAGTGTTAAAGCTAATAGCTCATAATATGCCTGTGAGATGCACAGAGTTTTATTTATTTATTTATTTATTTATTTATTTATTTATTTATTTATTTAAATAAATAAATAAATAAATAAATAAATAAATAAATAAATACTTTTCGTTTGGCACTGCACATTAAACTTCTTCATTTATTAAAAAAAAAAGCAATGACGTAAATAACTTTACGTATATTTCTACAACAACATTGAGTATGTTTCATGTTCTTTCTGGGAAGTAAACTGCAGGTACGCCATTTCTCTACAAATCCGAGACCTCTCTCTCTCTCTTTCCCGGTTTCTCCACCTGCGATGGGGGTGGTTAGAAGGGCGTGCGTGCTCGACGTGGTGATGAGCTCGGCACGTGTGCAGGTGGCGAGGAAGAGGGAGGGACTCGGTTTGGTGGAACGGTCAGTCGGAGCTTTGAGAGGAAGGGTGGGGGGAGGCGAGGAGGGCAAGCGCGAAGAGAGAACTTTCCGCCTGGTATGGAAAGCACGCACGCGGACGGATGGATGACGGAACCCTGGCCTCGATGGAACCGGACTCAGCCAGGCGGCGAGCCTTTCCCCAAGCGGTCGGCGCTGTTTTAATGACATGCTTTGTCAAAGGCTTTCCTTTGCTTCTATTCTGCAGTCGTGAGGGACAGACTGGCGGGTCAACTGGCTCCCAGCGAAGATTTTTCAAAAAGTCGAAGATAATAAAACTTTCTGTTCTCAACAGTTAAAAATAACTTTTTCTTTTTTATTTTTTTGTAGAGATTTCCGTGCAACTTCAATATTATTCTAAATAAACACGCAAGAGAGCGTTTTCGTGTTTGATGCAAGAAATACACAAGCATAAAAGTCATGTGTAGTAGATGATTATGTGAATACGATTATACGGTACGTAATATTACGTTGTAATACATATAAATTCGCTATTTAATATATTTTTTGGTGTTGTTGAACATGTTAAACCTTACTATTTCATTTGTAATTTTTTTCCTCTTTGTCCACGTTAAAACGGTTGGACGTATTTTCTTTAAAATTTCATAAGTAGCTTATTTGTGGCCGTATTTCAAACATAAGTACATTTCTCCATTAATCCAATCTAACAAAAAAAAAGAAGAAGAAAGAAACCCGAAATCAGCGAGTGGAACCTTCATTTTATTTGCTTTTTTTTTCCTATGTCTTATCTATTTGCTGCTTAATAAAGAAAAACAATTCATATAAAACAATACATAACTATATTTTAATAAGTAGAATCCGTAGAAAATCTACGGTTGCAAATACAGTTCTCGGATTAACCACTTTCTAGTTGTAGGGGATCCAGGATTCAATTTTTTTATGAACTTTTTATTAAAATTACTTTTAACAAAAAAATTAACATGGTCCTAAAGTCAAACCAAAATGGCACTAAGCACCAAACAGACTGCTTCGGCGGAAATCTCTGGCTAAAATGGTTTTGTTGATTTCTTTCAAATCTGGTACGATGTTTGTTTTGGGTTTCAGTCCTCAAAATTACTCCCTCAGCGCTAGTCCATTCTGAGCAACAGTTGAGCATGCATCTAGTATATTGTTATATCATTCCAAGATGAAATCGTAAACGAAAAAAGATTCGGTGAGAGATCAGATTAGAGGGGGTGATATTAAATTCGCTATAAAGACATTTAAAATGGAATTGGACAGGGCATGTAATAAGATAGAAACAGATATTCTAAACTGAATTCCGAGGAATGAGAAGAGAGCAAGGAAACGTTTACAAGAGAAATGATATTAAGGGCTTATATTCGATTGGCAAGGAAAGCTTTCAACCAAATAATCGAGAAAACAAAATGGAGAGATCTTGTTTTGCAGTTGAATGACAGTGGTTAGACAGTGCATGATGATTACGATGATGAGGTAATACTATATTACTAAATAACAAATTAAATCTGATAGTGAATTTACTATGAATAATGTTACAATAAAATACTTTTAAAAAAATCGTACTTAATACAATAAGGAATGATAAGATGCCAGATGCCAAAATAAAACCTGATACCAGAAAGATTAAGTAAAATCTGAAGCTTACTTGCAGTTTTCAGTTCTTGTAAGGAGAGAGGGAAAAGCAGGAAAAATTTCATATGTATGTTCATGTGGCTTATATATTTATGTTTGAGTTTTCATTTTATTAACTCGGTGTTAATGGCAGAAGAGAACTAAAGGGCAGTAAAATATATGTGCTAAGGTGTCTACTACTGAAATTGATGCGATCAGGGCATTAGAAAAAATAGGAGGCATTAGGAATCATCCCGGTGGCCAGTCCAGACAGGGCAGCAGTTGATAACATTACAAGAGCAATTACGAGTAATTGAGTAAAAAATAAAACAAACCTGATTAGGTTTTTACTAAGTTCGTGCTATCAGCCGGCGTGTCAATTACCTGCTTATTTATGTTTGAATTTAATATAGAACATTCAAAGAGAATCAAGGTGCTTTTAAAAAAAATAAAAAATGTAAAATTATTTCTCTTATAAATAACATAAAAATGTTCGTAATGTGTTTGAGATCAATTCTACTAACGTTTATGTGAAAAAACATTTTTTTTTTATAACCTGTTTCCCTTTTTTTAACACTTTCTTTGCCAATTTGAACAGTTTTTACTGTAAATTGTTCAAAATTTACTCGTAATTGCAATCTGCTAAACTTAGAGCTATCTTTTAGCAGATACACGAAAATGCGTGTAGGTTGTATGTGCGTTTCTTTGTTGAACTGTAGGAATAAATTAAAAGCCTTCGACTGTGTTGGGCATTAAAAGCGACCGTCACCCAGAGAAAATGCCCCTACTAAATATGCAGTTTTGGATGGGGGTGGAGCCGTTATGAATTGGCGGCGTTCAACCTTCCTGCCTGTATCGGTGGGTGGGCGGCGAACGGAACGGTGTGGGTGCGAGAAACACGGTCGCCCTGCGCGTATTTAGGCATTCTCTTCCCGCAGCTTGCTTTCTTTTTTTTTTTTCGTGCTCCTCTCTCTGTGCCGCCGGTTTGTTGGGGCGCCGTGTGTGGTGAACGAAACGAGCTCTGGCGGACGGAGGAGGTGGAGGAATGGGCGAAGCTTTTATGGTTGGAGGGAGCTCTTGGGCCCGCGTGCGACGGCTAACACACTGTGGGAAGCCCTTGTATGCACAATCGAAACAGCCGTGAACGCCGCTCGCAAGGCAAACGAACCCTGTTGAATACTGATGAAGAAACACTCGGCCGCTTTGACTTCTCAAACACCCCCTCACACCAGTCGAAAACACCGCAAATATGTGAATAATGAAAAGAAGCTTCTTTTCATTTAGAAGTAAAGTAAGATTTACCCCTTTCACTCTTTTACTTATCCCTTTAACCGGTGTTTGCAAAAAAAAAGCTGCAACTTTATTCATAAAATAACATACACAATATTCAACATTGCAAACTATTAAAGTGAAATTCCAAGATCTTCTAAGAAAACTATAACTAGCTTCGAATTTTAGTGCTGTCTTGGTTCTTTTCTGTCAAGTTCTATATTGTTTTCCCGGGTACAATGTAGACCATCTTCTAATACCTAGGCAACAACTTATTGGGCAAAATAGTCTACACTTTCTACATACTTATAAAAAATGTTTAACCAAAAAAAAAAAGTTTGATTCATTTCAATCTAAAGTTAAGTGAGATCTATCTAGTGGCTAATATAGGTAATGTGTAAAAGCTGTGTTGAACTGAACGTATAAATGAAAGGCTTTCGACCGCGTTGGCCATCAAAAGTGATAATAATCCTACAAGGTCTACTGCGCACGGGCGTCAACCTAATGCTGCAAAATGGCAGCTTCACAGACAACACACGACAAATTTTAATTGAAGGAGCTTTTCCCTCTGTAGATAGGTGACTTTTACACATAAGCCAAAGAATGTATTTCATCTCTATATTGAGCGATTTTTATCGTTCTTTATATTTTATAAAAAAATTGATAAATAACCTGAGATGAACATTTATGTTAAACTAACGGAATAACTGGTTGTCAGATATACATAATATTCCGCGTGAGTAATAACTATGTCGACAAAAGCAGACAAATAGACAAAAAGTTCTTGAAAGAACTTGAAGCCTGCTTTCTTTAGAATCTTGCTTTTTCTTTTCTTTTTTTTTTTTTCCTTTAAATTAAAATATCTATCAAATACAAGTATTATTTTTTCTTTTTTTAATTTTTTTAAAAATTAAATTACATTCGCAATAATTATTTAAATAGTCTGAGTCGAATTAATTTTAATTATGTAGCTGCTCTTGCAGATATTATAAGGATTACTAAGTGAATTTTATTGTTTAGACAGACACAAATCCATTATTTCGGTTCTAACGCTTTTGTCACCTTCTCAAGATAATTTCTCTACTAGGATCCGCAACGAAAGAAAAAAAAGAAAAATACCATATATGCTCCAATAGAGGCCCCCGGCGTTTATTTGCAAAACTAGCCTCGGCTCCCGGCGCTTAATAGAGACCGGCTGCAATTAGAGGCCGGCCATTATTAACAAAAACCTTCAGAACGCAATATTTTTACATACCGGCTAATATTACAAACAGCTAATATTACAAACATATTACTTTATTTGAATTTCACATGCTACATAAGACTGTTAAAGATAAATGGCAATGTCTTTCTGTACCTTTCGCTGCTAATGACGGGCGGCCGCCTCACCGGAAATTTCTTTCGCATATTCCACCGCGCGAATCTTAAAGGCAATATCAAATGACCGTTTCGGCGGTATTTTGTAAGGCAATGTACCGTAAGGTATTAAGCACGACTATAAAGATACGGACGCTTATACTAGTACCGTAGGCAAATATCAAAGACCCGGCTACTATTAGAGACCGGCTACTATTTGGCCGTGTCCCCTCTGCAGCCCGGCGCTTATTAGAGACCGGCGACAATAAGAGACTCGGCATTTATTGGAGCATATACGGTACTCTGTTTTTAAACCGTTAGAGGAGTTCTGTTTTATTATTATTATTATTATTATTATTATTATGTTTCAAACCTTGGGTTTCCCCAGCAAAAACAACATGGCGGGTCAAGGACCAAAACACATATTGCCAAGTGTAAAGACGTGTGCAAGAATGATAAGGGATGTGTGGTTGTGTCCATAAATTTCCTAACTATGCGTGTTGTGTTGAGTACTTACTATACAGCCTTCTGCAGTTGTGCATAAGTGTATTTGAATTCCATATTTTGTTTATGTTTTCAATTTTTTTATTCTTAGTTTCTGAGGGATCATTTGTACTATTAAGAATATATTATTTTTCCCCTCGTACCGCCTTTCGAGTTTTTATTTGCTGAGTAGCCTTGGCTGAAGAGAGCTTAATAAGCTCGAAACAGCTGTTCCAAGGTCCTTTGATCATCCAATGGAATCTTTTGTCCATGAAAGTGCATCAATATCAAGAAGATTGATAAGTTATTATAAACAAACACAGACTGATTTAATGATATTCATTTTCATAGGAACTAGACTAACATTTAAAAAAAAAAAAATTAACGCAACGATTTAAAACAAACTTAAAAGTTAATACGCGAAGATTCTAAATTAGCATCATAAATATTAGCTTTCTGTAAACCTTTTTTTTTATTATTTTAAGTAGCTTCTTCATATTTTTAAATCATTTTATTTCTGTAATTTTTAAGCAAGCCAAATTCTAGGCTAAAAATAAAGATGAGTAAAAAAAATTGCTGTAAATGATGATTCAGGAAAAAATCTCATGAATAGCGGTCGAGTTGAGTCCAGGGCGTTGCCATCTTAGTGTCAGACCAGCGCCTCAGCCGTTACCCTTGTCATACGACTTCCGTTTGTTTTCTGTAAGACTGAAATATTCCCTGACTGTCAGGAAGGAGTTGTGAAGACAGGAATAGGAATCAGACAACTGCTATTTGTTGGGGGGGGGGGGGGCTATCTTCTGTTAATAGCAGAGATTCTCAATGTCGTGCTCGCAAACGTAAATAGTGCATAAATAATATCTCTTTTTATTATTATTTATCTTGTAAATCTAGACCTCTGCACCACTGTTTCTTTCAAATAGTGAGTCGTAATAAAGAAAATGCTCGTCTTCATGAGACAATCTCCTGAACTCTATTCATTTCTTATTTTCTCTGTCTTCTCTATTCTGTTCCTCTTCTTCCTACAAACAGCAGACATGCCATGACAAAGAACGGCCAATTAATAAAGCCGTTTACTACGTGTTACTACGCGCAATGCTTCACTTATTACAGACCTACTATTGCTATACCTTATAAGTGAGGTCGAAACAGAGTTAAAATTCATTTTTATTCAGGAAATTTAGAAAAATGCTTATTGATTTGTGAATCATAACTTTTATATAATTTATTTTTTAAATTTATTTTTTTATTCTTTTATCAACTCTGTTTTAAATATTCACCGAACAGATATGTTAGCGGACATATTGATTACTGCTGCGGTTACATCATTGTACAAACCGTCGTGTAGGATAATCTGTTTCATCTGCTGGAGTGCAATAATAATGAGGCGCTTTTTATCGATATCATTTACCTGTGTGTACATCATACATTGTTCATGGTTCAATGTGGAAAGTGATTCCTCCAGTTGCACCCCACTAAAGAACCAATAAAGAAATAATTCTGTACGTCGAATACAACACTTATCCTCGGAAAATACCTACATCATCGAAAATCTAATCAACATTAAATTCTAAGCCCACAAATTTCTGATGTGGTGTACGTACGAGGAAAGCACTTAATGAACGTTATGCTGCTGCCGCCTTCGATCCCGAAAATGTTGCGCTGAAATTTTAAGAATGCGGGATATAATGCAAATTGATTTGTTTCCTATTTAATGTCTAAATTACTGCATTGATTTTTTTGCATGATATTTAAATTATTAATGACCAAAGGATTATTAAAACATAAAATATTTATGCCTATTCACGTTCCCTTTCTACCATGAACGTGGGGATGGCTGGTTGGAAAGAATGGCCACACGACCTCTTCGCTTTCCCCCACGGTTGCCGAATCGAAAACGCGGTGCTAGATAGCTTCGATCGGAAGAATAATGTATGACAGCGGGTGGCGAGTGCTTGTATCCCGCATCGACAGTCTACGATGTTGTATCACCGCGCGGAGGAGAAGCGGGAATAATATTGATGGCTGCAACGGCGCACGACGGCAATTCATTCTCGAATACTCGGGGAAAAATAAAAAAAAAAAGAAAGAAGATAAAAAACAAAATATAAACAAATACACAACAAATCGCCAGAAAATTACAAATCTTTTTTTTTTTTTTTTCTGGATTGTATACATTTTTTATAATTAAGAAAACTAAATAAAATCAGAATCCATAGAAATATCGAGATAGTACATTTTTTAAGTCATGGTATCTCGTTTTACGTAACTACTAAAATTTAAAATTTAAATTATAATTTTATAATATCACTTACAACATGTTTTAATCTTTTAAAACATGACAAGAACATTACTGTTTGCGTGTCAATTTTCATTTGATAACACTTTTGAGTTATCAAAAACAGTAGGTGTTCAACGGATAGTGTAATCCAGTGATAGACAGTAAAAACCAGTGTTTGTCAATCTTTTTGAGCAACTGACTCACTTTTCGTTTTTCTCCAATTCGTCAACGCGCCTTCACCCATTTCATTCACAAACGTAAACATTTTACTGTTTCATATACTGTACATATTTTTTTATCTGATAATAAAATAAAATTTCAGTTGAAATATGCCTTTCCCGTCCTTTCATTTGCAATCTAGATAACTACATACATTAGGAAGCTGAAATTTTTTTGGTAGTTTAAGGAAAATTCCTATTGATTTTGTTAAGTATCCGCCCAGTAAGGTATGGAGTTTAAAAATTTTAAAAAAATTACTAAACTGTATTGTCCAAAAATGCGACAACTAGAAAATTACTTGTATTAGAAAACTGCAAAAATTGTATATAAAAGTTACTAAATGTAATTCCCCTGTTCATTTCGATAGAAATTTGTTCCCAAAGAAGCTGAAAACTACCATGAAAAACCAGCGCCATTAACATTTTGATTATTTGTTTCTATCTTTGATCTCATAAGTGGATTTTCCTTAATGGTGCATAGAGCATCAGAAGATATCCTGCGCCAGGAGCATATCGATGAAATTCAAATTTATATCGTAGCATTTATAAATTATTTATAATTATTAATAATTATTTATACTATAAAATACTATAAAAAAAGTACTTAAAATTTACTGCTAATATCTTGGTATCGCTATTTTTGAATTTTACCATGGGGATATTTGAAAAAAAATTTGGTATACCAACTATCTTTTTTTTTTTCCTTTCTTTTTTTTCATTTATTTATTTATTTATTTATTTTTATAATTTTCAGGGAAAATATAAATTTCAGTTGATAGTCAAGACTAGCGTGGCTGGAATAGCTAACTGCTTTTTAAAGTTTTTTTTTTTTCCCACCCTTTTTTTTTTTAAATATTCATTCGGAAGGAGGAAGCTACCAAATAAACAAGCAAATATTTGTCTTTTGAATCGTTTGCAAGCATAATTTCCTGTGCAGAACATGGACGTGCTTCGACCAAATCAGTAACAGCGCCAGCTAGAAGTAAAACTATGCGGAACCCAGACACTATGTATCCTCTTCGGTCGGTCGAAGGTCTTGCGTCGGCAGCTCACAGTAACAACTTCCGCTCACCTCTCCGGTTTTCCCCCTCGATTTTATTCACAAGATACCTTGAGTTCAAGCGACACGCGGAGATCAACAAGTATTTTAAAGGATCTCTAGTCTACAAGATAAAGCAGGCACCCAATTAAGTAAATAATAATTCAACAAGAATTCTTTTCTCAGATGTCCTGAATACAATCTAAGTAAAGTATGGTTTGCATGCCAATGTTCGAATTCCTTACACAACTGTCCAAAGATTGGACCAAAAAAAAGGAGGATTGTAATGCAGTGATTTCCAAATGCTAGTAAGCAGTTAGAAAACATTTAGCGAGAAAAATATTAAAAAAAAAAAAAATTACAGAAAATAATTAGTTATTCATAAAACTGATATATTCATTTTCTTAATTTTATAAATTACATTTGTATTTTAACTCAATTTCTAATTAAAAATTTAATATCTCAAATTAGGTATCCAAACACGTTTCTTCTGGAATTTTACTGGTCCGTCCTTTGGGAGCCACTGGTCAAAACTTTATGTATTAGCAGTACTTAACGACATTATATGTTTTTAGTTTTGTTTTTTTTTGTACAGTAAAGCCCCGATTATCCACGGAATTGGGTGGCAAGGACACCGCGGATAGCGAAAATCGCGGATAACCCGAAAAAAAACTAAAAATGAGGTGTAAACACGGAAAAAAAAAATATTTCAGCATAAAAATTATGTTTTATTGTACAAAAAACATAATATGTAAAACTTTTAAAATATGTACAGTACAGCAGAAACCTTTGCTCTAGCAAGAGCCTGCCACTCATCCACAAATTCCGAGAAGGCCTGTAAGATTACGATGCACAATAAATCTGTCAGTAATTTTCGATCTTCGCACTTAGGTCCTACTGTATTTTCCCTGTTGTTGGCTTGGATTAGAATTGTGTTTTTTGAGGTCCGTAATTAAAAAAAATTTTCGCGGCACTCGCGGATAACTGAGGCTCTACTGTAATTATAACTACAGCGCTTTCGGGATATTCCGTATGAATCTACGAACCTACAAACAAAATTTTCAGTAAATTGAAGTTGGACAATCGCATTCAGTAATATTCATCTACAATTAAAATTTTAGCGTCCTAAGATAAACAGTTTTTGATTTCTCGTGATCACAGACGAATGAATGAACATGCGTTTTGCCATTTCAAATTGAATTTTTACTCATTATAATATATTTCTCACATATGTGTATTAAAAGAGTATTAAAAGCATATCACTCTCGGTAGGGGGTGTTTAGAATGAGGGTACAGTAGAACCCCCTCTCGTCCGCCCTCGGCTGGTCCGCCACTCCGGTTGATCCGACCGTGCTCGAGCCGGCCGAACTTGTCCCCGACTCGTCCGTGACTCACTCATCGTCGCGCTATTGTGTTGTTTACTTGCATATACAGTGACGGTATAGGGTGAAAACGCTCTTAAGAATCGCAAAACATTGAAAAAGCCTAAACTTGAACTGCTTGACAACGCTGTAAATCCGTATATTTCTGTATTTTTCTGTATTTTCTGATGTGGTGTTCCGACCATACCCCCAGTCCCAAAAGTGACGGATTAGAGGGGTTCTACTGTATATAAAATTAAAAGAATTAAAATTAAGAAGACTGTGCTGTGTACATAAAAGTCGAATATTTATCCCCCATTATGTTTCTCTTAGACGGTGCGTGCATATGTATACAAAAGATCCGTCATCAAGAGAGTATTGGAGGATAAACTAATATTTTCTTGCAAACATTTAGTTAACCTTTTCAGGCCTTCCAATGTAGACTTCTCAATATAACAAATGTTTTACAGATAAATATTTTACTAGATATAATCTTAGCTATCACAGCTGGGAAAGTCAAGTTTGAGGATTGAATAGGGATGAAGAACAAATAATTGTGCTCTTAATAAGTTGGGTCCTAAATAAAAATTAGACGAAATTTTAACGAAATCCACTCTGTCGTTTTAGCGTGATACGTATGTAAACCGACAAGTAGACCAACAGACAAAGAAAGGGAGAAAAATTTAAGTGGACTCGCGTGCTCTCAATGCGGTAATCGATGGTGATTAATGAATAATTTAAAATACCTTTCACTGAATCAAAATTAGAATGAACACTAAAATCATCATTTTTCAGATCTTTATCTGGACTGCATTGCAAACTCACAATAGGCAGCCATTGATTTAGCAAGCTTATGTATTATGCTACAATTGTGGCGTTTTTTTGGTGCTAAATCTTTAAGGACATGTTGATTTTTAATTTTATTATTTTAAAACCATCCTCTTATTGCCCAGGACCTAAGTACTGAGGAAAAAAAATGAGTAATTGAGAAAGAGAAATGTCAATTATGTATTACACAAACATTGGGACTACCGGTACGTTCACAAACGTGGTAATTCGAAAAATAATGGCGGAGAAAAACACAATAACTTAGAAGAGATTTGTTTGGCCTGTATTCTTTCATACTGCTGTGCTCATATCGTAAAGAAGATCAAGTCAAGACTTACATAATAGTAGTAAATCCTCTTGCTCCTATCTGGAAGAAATAACTATAAATCATTATTCTGTGAATGGTTCAGATTGCAAAAAAAAAAAATACCAATCACTTATGCTTCCCTTACATTAGATTGCCACAGCAGCAGTGCTAAGTCATAGTTGCAGTGATGTAATCGGTAGAAAGATGTATCAAACATATCCCTCTATCTCAGGCTCCCTTCACATAAAAATGTGCTCTCAACAGTTTTGGGATTTCTCTCGGCGAGATCTACCTACCTACCAAACTTCATGCTTTCACCCTCGTCGTTTCCCGAGTTGAAAGAGGCGCAATAAGGACAGGAAAACTGTACGTTGAACTGTTTTGACATGTCTCTTAAGTCAAGACCCTTTCCACGTGGAAACATGATCTCAACAGTTTTGAGTTTCTCTCGGCGAGGTCTATCAGCCTATCAAATTTCATGCCTATATCCACTGAAATTCCAGAATATAAAGAAAGGATATTACTACATATAGACTTCTCCCTCTTGCAAAGAAACCACTTCTATAGACGAACAATCATTTTTTTTTCTTTTTCTTCTTTATTTTTGTTCCTAGGAAAAAAAATAGCAATAGTGGTTGTCAGCGTTTTGTAGTAGCCTTTTTTTTTTTCCTTTCCCAACCTGAGTTATCAATGATAGAAGCGACATTTTACTTGATTCGACAGAGTGTGTTAACTGCCAACGGAAACTGGAGAGAGAAAGACGGCAAAAAAACAAACTTAGCATCGATTGTAAACCATGATTGAGGCCAATGCATCCTTAGATTTCTCGTACGTTTCTCAACCCTTCAGGAAAGTAAAAAAAAAAAGAACTAAACAAAGAAGAGAAGAAAAAGGAAATGGGGAGAAGACTCTGTACAAAAATGCCTTTACACGAAAAGTGGGGAGACGGGAAAATTTTAGAAATAAAAAAAAAAATAGGAAGAAGAAGACATTAGACATGCGTGTTTCTTTTCCTTTTTTTTCTTTCTCTTCTTTTCGTTCTATCTTTCTTCTCTTTTTTTCTCTCGATGTGTGCGTGCTTTATGCACCAATCGCAAACTCCGATGCAGTCTATGTAGGTCGCAAGTGGAGCCTTGACATTCCACGACTATAAATATGGCGAACAATCCGGCAATGATGCGTGGGCCCAGGACGATGCTGAACGGTCGAGTTGCACCCACGCGCCTGTGACTAACGCTATCGTAGGCTTTTAACAAGAAACCGAAATAAAATTTTGGATCGGTTTCCTGCTATCGTAAAACGGCAACTTGAAGAGGGTGGGGCGATTAGAAAGAGCGGTGCCTGCTGGCAGCTCGCGCTTCGAAAACCGAACGCTTTGCAAAATAAAACCCGACTGCCTTCGGTTGCCGTCCTTATCGCGGGCGTCCGAAATTCCTCCATGTGTTTTCGGAGGTAAAAATGGCCGTCGATGGAGTGGAAATTTGTTTGGATGTAGCGTTGTCAGCTCACATTCAAGGAGACATTTAAACATCCTTAAAATAAAAGGCTTCGATCTGACTTGTTATTTTAACGTATTTGCCAATGGGAGGCTAAGCAAATCAGACAGTGTGAGTGCGTCCCCACATTAATAACTTTTAAACTACTCGATGAATCTTCGTGAAACTTGGTATACATATTTATGGATTAGAGGCGATCTGACTTTAATATATGAAATCTTTTCTAAATGGGTTCTTGTCAAGTAATTAACACGAAAAAGCGATAAAAATTCCTTAGAGAAGCACTAACATGTCAACAATGGTAGCTAATCCTTTTAGATCATCCATTGCGAGTGTTTGATACGATCAGAATTAACCCGATTTAGGCAATTCAAGGAGATAATGCCCATTTAATTTTTCTTTTTTTTTCAGAAAATAGAAAATTTGTAAATTTGTATTAAATAGGTATTACAATTGGAATATAAATGTCGACTTTTAGTTTTTGTTATTTCTCACGACCTACAACACAGTCTTCACACGTTGGATAGCCCTAGCTGACCACAGCTTAATAATCTCGAAACAGCTATCCGAGAGCTTTCGACAAAGCTCAAAAGCTTATTTACTTTATGAATAATCTGTTTCCTTGTATCTCTTAAAGGTTTTTGTGTTATTTCTTTCTTTTTTTCTTTTTTTTTTCTTTTCGTGGACAAATGTCTTTTGTGACAAGCATTTATCTGCCCGAGGTTTTGATTATCACGTTTTGTTCTCGCGTTTCTTTTCATTAGTTAGAAGCCATATTATGTTACGTGAATAAGTTGCCTTTCCCCTAAGCGTGCTTTTAAGTTTTCGCAAGCTGATTAGCTCTGATGGGCTAGTGACACCCTAATAATCTCGAAACAGCTGTCCTGGGGTCTCAGCATGGCTCAAAGGCTTCCTAACTTCCTACATCACCGTAACAATAATAATAGTCCACAGAAATCTGTTTACACTGAGTTAACTTTGCATTAGGAACAAACACCTAATAAGACATTGGTTCACCTTTCTGTGCAATCACGGCTCGCCTAGGAACACAAGGTGTCGCCCATCCTCCATGCATAACTCGACTCATGGCCGCTGCAGCAACTCCATCAGTTTAAACTCCGTACGTGGGGGTACGGAGCAGTTCTCATAGTCGTTCTAGCACATCACAAACAGGTTCAGTTGGGTTACAGTCAGGGGAGTTTGGCAGCCAAGGCACTGTGACGAATTGGTTATCGTGTTTCTCCAACTTTGTAGTTACCCGAGCCCGATGATAAGGTTCGTTGTCCTGTTGAAAGATGGTACTATAGTCGGGGAAGACCTCGTGCGGATATGGACGGAGATGATCTGCTAATAGGCCCTTTTTACGTTAATCATTCAATCAAATGCTGAGATGATAATCAAAGGACCTAGGCAGTGCCAGACCAGAAAAAAAAGCTCCTCAGACTTGAACTATGTCATAACCAGGGCATAGAACTTTATACTGTTTACGCCAATTGCGAACCTGGGCATCATCGTAGTGCAGCAGGAAATGGGATTCATCATTGCAGACGACCTTCCATCTGCCGAGGATCCATTGCCGATGATTCTTGCTCTTGCGAGATATTGTTTCTGTTATCTGGAAGTCATTCTTGTTGATCTCCGGCTATGGAGCCCCAGGAGAAAGAAGATACGGTACAAGGCATTGTACATGTCAAAATATACTGCTGTTGTACTAGTGGGCGAGAGGTGTACGACTGTTGTACTAGTGGGTGAGAGGTGTACGACTGTTGTACGTCGTTGCTGAGAAACCAGTCGTGACGGCCAACTCTCACCTCTAGGGTCAACCACGCATAACTGACCAATGCGAGCACTTCTGCTAGATGTATGTTCAGGATTAATCCAGTCCTGGTACACCCTTGATGCAGTGGTACGGAAGCAGCCGACGAATGCAATTGTTCCCGAAATACTGACTTCTCCGGGTTCTAACTGTCTGTCCAATTGGCTTTTGTCACCACGTTTCCCTATCACTGACAAAACGTGAAATCAGTAAATTTTCATAAGGGGAGAGGTGAGCTTATTACAGAGGCCGCACGTGACGTTGATATCACGTGATGCTTTGTTATCGCTCCTATTACGGAAATCGGAGGTGTTCCTAACGCAATAAGCATAAAAAAAAAGAATAATTTCACAAACAAGAAGCTCTAAGCGTGTCCTGGAATCATCGCACAGCTGTTTCGCATGGCTGAAGAGATTGAAACATCTCTTCAGCCATGGCTACTCAAAATTCAAAGACTCAAAAACATAGGAAGGGAAGAACAAATCAATGATGAAAAATAAGTAATTTCGTCACGTAAAAAAGATTAGTGGAGACTGACTCTGCAACGCTAAGGGTCAATTCTGAGGATGAGGCGTAAGAGGGTTCTGGCGGTTAAGAAGAACAGAATAATTGGGCCACATTTTAAGTTGGACCATACATAACCTTCGATCAAATTTTAAAGGAGCAAAGTACCTTTATGAAATTTTATGAAAATCAGACCAACCGTTTTGGCGTGGTGCGCATAGAAACAGAAAAAAAAAAAAAAAAACAAAGACACATTCAAGTGGAATAGTAAGAGGGTACGCATGTTCAGTTAATCATAACATTGTGTTTTTTTTTTATTATTCATTTAATTAGGCTTTTTCGTATCGTCTTAACAATAGCAGAGAAATGTTTTCCTATCACCTAAAAACTCACGCTAAAAGGCCAATTAGATAGGGAAAGATCTGAATGGAGCTGTGCCTATCTAGATCAGCCAATTATTACTGTACGGTTAATGAAATTTAATCCCTTTTCCTTATGCATTACAAACTTTTCTTGCGTGGCCATTAACTTAATGAGAAAGTCGATTACCTTCTAACATTTACTTGTTACCAGTTTTCGTATTCTGTTTACTAATTTTGGATTATCGATTATCCACCTTTGATAAACGTTTATCGATAGCAGTGGTTCGTAATCTTTCGAGCGCATCTCTTGGATCCCAAATTTTTTTATGGAAAAAAAAATGTATCCTTATAATACAAATGCTCACTTTATTAGCTTAAATTAACCAAATTTAAATGTATATATTTGGACATTTCAATACGATCTAACTGTATGTTGTTTTTTTTAGCATTTAACTTTTTATTAAAAAAATTATTAAAAATTATAAAGTTTTTTTTTAATAAGCTTTACCTGAGATTTAGAATCCTGAGACTCATTTCATTAAAATTCATTGCAAATTTTAGCCCGTCCAAAGATATTCCAACAAACCAGGCATTCTCAAATTGAATGTGTACTTCATTGAATTATAATTATTTCTCTAAATAGATATAGATACAAACTTTTAAAACTATTTATTGACTACCTTAAGTAAATAAACATACGTTTTACATTTAATAATAAGGCAATTAATATTCGGTTTGACAGATCATGCGATTTCAATCGTTATTACACATTTGGCTAAATTTTATGATTCAAATGAATGATTTGCGGCATCGCGATCACAACCACTGCAAATGTGGTTTATTTAAGAGGTATCACATACGAAATGGTTATAATTCTAACGCCCAACGAAAGTAAACAACAAAGATACAATTCTCTGCTTTGAAATACAATATTAATTTCTTAGCCAAAATACCCTTTGAAGACAGAAATGACAGAAGAATTTAGGTTTATTCGAAGTGAGTATCTCCATTAGAATAGAACCCATTTTGTGACCGTTTTATTCAAAATCTATAGTAGCTAGAAATAGGAAATTTTGCATGCCCACGTAGAAATCCATTAGAAGTATACACAATCATATTTTCAATATCTTAAACTGTAAATATTATAATAATTATTTGTTTAAATAACTTAGAAAAAACGATAAGAAACAACAGCGCAATTAGTTCTGAAACCGAAACAAAAATTTCTAATTTTTAATAATCCAACAGCCTCGTAGCATTAGTCACTTTTAAATACCTTCAATCTTAGCATGTGTGTACATTTAGTACGCAAATTTTTGGAAGTTTTTAACACTGAGTGAGTCTAAGTTCATTAAATGGACTCAGTGTTAAGTTAATTTATTATTTACAGAGTTTACTTAAAATCTAATTAAACAAACAAATAATCGAGACTGCATTTTCCATTGCAGTATATTATGTTGACTTGAAAAAAAAGAACTGTCAACAATAAACTTACTATCAATTTAGAAGATGCATATCACTCTGATGTGTGATGTGAGGCTTACAAACGAAAACCCTCCGTATTTTAAAATTTTTCACCGAATGCAGAACAAATCCAACTTCAAAATTTCCATTTGCTAAAACTGATTAAATCTAGTTTATTTTAATAATATCGAAGCAACAACAATGGGGAGACAATGATCAAACAATATCGAAACACGCGCAATTTTTAAAAGCGTTACGCTACATTGTTGACACACAAAAAAAGGCAATCGTTTCGTTTCAATGCTAAGTTATGAAAATTTTTCTCAAGTTTTACGCGCAAAGTTCTGTACAGGGATCCATACGAAGGGAATTTTGAAATATGAAAGATACAAAAACATTTCACTTGTCCATTAGCTGCATGTTCCGTTTCAAAACCATCCATTCGCTCATTCCAAAGTTTCTGAGAAAGATAGACAGATTAATTCTACTTTAAAGATCAATTCTGTTTTGGTTTTTAATATTATTAAGTTTTTTCGTTTGTTAAATTTAAAATAGGCGGAAAGCAACCGCCAAGTAGAGACTTTTTTTTTATTATTTTTTCGAGAATTTTCCTGTTCGAGCGAAGCAGGTGATTTAGGATTACAGGAGAGATTGTGGTTAAGATTAAAGGACGCCAACGTAGTTCATGGTTTGTTTCTCGTCATCCTGAGAACGCCGGGTTTATCGCGAGCATCGACGGAGCCATCAGCGCTTGGAAACTGGTCCGCAGCTGGAGCGAACGCGGTCTGGGAGATACGAGAACGACGGCGGCAACGACCCGCTTTGATCGCCCGGAAAAAATTTACGGTCGGCGGCGCAACAGAAGCCGATACGAGACGGGGGCAGGAGTCCTAGTAAAATGTGTTGAGATGTTCCCTTTGACTGATATGAAGGGAAAAAAAAATAAATAAAGGAGACGAGATCTGAACACGAAATTTCTTTTCTTTTTAACACGAATTTTGTTTAGTAAAGACAGAACTAAATGAAAATGTTACCAAACAAGGTAGGGATAGCGGTTGTAAACCAATCACAATTCTTCGCAACGTCTTCTGATACGTCTATGAAAATATAATTGATATTGCCTTAATTTCCTTATTGTATTGTATTATAAATGTGATTGTTGCGATTGTTGTCATTGTTGCTAATGAGATTTTAATGATACTTGATCCGACAAAACGGGAGTATAAGTCTTTCGATACTTGTATCGGAAGACTAAAAGGCAGAATATAAATACTATAATTGCATGAATAAATAATATAAGGTAAACTGTATATTAGTAATATACATACAGGATGATACAAAATTCCCTGATAGGTCAGGAATACAAAAACAAGCCGTATTCATATAGAAATCTATGTTCGCAAACGAACATAGACTGTACACTAATAGCCGTTTTACATTTACCATTTCACACGCCGTAATGCAGGCCATAACGCAGGCAATGTCAGGGTAGATTGCGAGTGATTAGTGTACCGCTTTACACTTACCATAACGCCTTCCATCACACGGAGCATTTACACTTCTCAATTATCATCATGTCTACGTTTTATTTACGAAAAAAATAGCATTGATTTATATAAAAACCACTTAGTCAATGCATCGGATAGGTGAAAGAATGTTTTTAATTAATTAAAATAGGAAATATTCATGTTTTTTTTTTCATCGTTTTGTGTTTCTTTGTTTTCAGTTTCGATAAATCAGTTTCGATAAATAATTCAGTCTCGTTAAATCTCGATCAACGACGATATGTTTTCGAGATCTCGATCGCTCGTCGATTCAAATTTTCAAGCCGAAATTCTGAAATGATTTTGATTAATAATGTAACATTTTATGAAAGCATCCACGAAAACAAAAGGAAAAGATGCCCTCCGATCGTGAAAATCATTTTTGTAATCGGTGATTTCGAATAAATAGATACAAATCGATTGGACTTCCAAGTTCTACAATTCGTCACCAGGAGCGTTGGTGTGACATTGCTCATCTGATATGGCGCCATCTCTTCAAAAATAGAGCACGGGCTATCTGTCGCAATGTCCTCGCCATGTGTGATGGCGACCATTATGGCGAGGTTATGGCGTGTGAAATGGTAAATGTAAAACGGCCATAAGGTTCAGAAATACGAGACAAGTAAAGGGGTAGACAACATGTTTCTTATCCCTATGTTTATAATATGACAGTAAGGTGTATGATCATGTCTATTTCCGTCGAATAAGCCAGTTTCACACAATCTCTGGGGCAAACGCGCAAACGTTTGATGATTGGGCACATGTCTGTTGGGAAACCGTTCACGATACAATCGTACAGCGGCTCATCCGTTTCCGATGGTTGTCCTATAGGCTAGATACATTTTTATCTGCCTTCTCAGCATAAAAGCGATATATCGTACTCGTAGAAAGTCAACGTCTCAAATGACGATGGCTCATACTGCCCAACTAATGTCCTGCCAAACATCGCCCTCTAACACTACATATATATATATGTGTAATAGTTTTTAGTCTTTTTTATTCAAACATTAATGTGTGTCTTAATTTATTTTGTGTACTTACTTGAGTTTTTATTTTTATAAAGTAATTATTAATTTTTTTTAATTATTTTGTAAATTAGATAATTTTTGAATTTGCTATTGTTTATAGGCTTTAATCAATTTAAAACGCTAGTTTAAATTAGAAAAATTTGTAAATAAAGAACCACAATATTGTAAATATTATAAGTTTGAGTAGGCTACTTATAAATAATTTTTTTGAATTAACCAAAAAATTATGACAATTATTAAATGTAGCAAAATAGTTATAATAATGATGAAAAGGAATTAATAGGAAGAATGAATTAAAATAAAAGACCAAAAAATTTTTTTAAAAAAAATCAGAAATTATTAGAAATATTTGGAGTAAATACATCAGTCTCTACAAGAATATATAGAAATATGTTTTAGGAATACTACTTGATAGTTATTTTATTTTAATTTTATTTTGACTTCCTTTAAATACTGTAGGGATATTGTGATGATCTCTTGTAGCAGTTAAGCTTTTGCGATGGCTTCTCTTTGTCTTGTGCATTGATTCCGAACATATACAGACCTGTACACATCCATTTTGTTGTTTGAACCTGTCTACATTTTTCTTCATATTTTGATGAAGAAAAACATCTGAACCATTTCGTAATAAAGTTGATAAGCTTTTTGTTTTAACATTGGCGCAAAACCTCCGTGAAAGAGCGTAAACCTTCCAATCTAAATACTGAGAGTGAGCTTTGAGACTGACTTAATTCTTTTCTAGTAGCACGTCATTCCTATTAGCAAGGAACGGTAAGTCTAGACTAAATTGCCGAATAAACTGTTGTCTGGATTACAACATAGCAATAAGTCCACAATATATCAGCAGAAGAGACAAGCAGAGAAAAAAGAAAGCAAAAACCCAAGCAGCCATCAATCCAGACATGAACAGAGCCAGCATCCAGCAATAAGTAAATAAACTAAGGGATCAGATCTTTCAACTGAAAACTAAAAAAGTCTCCGGTAAAATTTGGAAACAATTGAAAAATTGAATGTTGGCCCCCTTTCCCCTCGTGTCTTAACCCTGACAAAATATCTCTACAGTCTTACGTATTTAAAAGCATATGTAATACATACTTATATATATTTATACTTTTATGCCCTTATTCAATTGAATCCTACAAAACTTGCTTACGCAGTCTAAAGAGCATATTTTTTGATTTTCTGGGAAGCCGTTTCGAATTTGTATTATCTATTTAACAGGTTCTATTTGTTATACATCGCCGTTCATTTTATTATTACATTCAAATTTCGTGTATCTATTTCCGCTAAATAAATTTGCACGTGCAAAAAATTAAGTCTTCAGAAAATCGTTTCGTAATTTTTGATTTTTTTTTTTTTTTTCTTTTCCGCTGATTCAATTTTTATCATGTCTGAGTCAAAATATGCCGCTGTAGGCCAATTTAACCCTTCAAATCCCCGGAGTTAAGGCTCCCGGCATTTCCTGATCAATGAGACTAAGTGGAGGTCGGGTGGTCAGTCCGACGTTCTCCCTCCTATCTTCAACCCCGGGAAAGAAACTCGGTTGCCATTCTTCAGAGGGCTGGGTGGACCCTAGCACTGGCCTAAAGGAAAATTAGAATTCAACGTGAAAAACCGTCGGAGACTGAATCCGGCTTCCCTAGCGCGCAAACACGCCTCTTACCACTGGGCTAACGGGCCCACACACTTCAAGCAAAATAACATCTGAAAATGGTGCTGTCTAAGAGAAACTCGCAACGTGTTTTACAGAAAATACAAAATTTTCTGTAACGTTTTTGTATTTTTTCCAAGGATAAATAAGAGCATAACTCAAAGACAACGGAAGGACTTGAAATGTTAAAAACATCATAGTAACCTAGGTGCGAATATATAGTTTTACAAAATATATATATTGGATGCTTTGTATGTTTTTTCAGGCATTTTCTTACTTTAAATATCAAAGCATATTACTTACTTTCAATATCAAGTTACAATAGAATATAACTTCCACTGTATTCTGTTAGTTAAAAACGTCGAAAGTCTGTTTTAATTCTAATACTGTCTTTTTTTTTAATATTGGCTACAAAATGGCCGTCGTTCCACTCCCCTTTCACAAAGCGACTCGCTCTTTCCCTGGCCAAGGGAATTGGAGTAGAGGAGGGGTGAGGGGATGTTGTGAACTAACGACGCGTGATCTCGCGAGCGAACGAGCCGAGGAGACGCTGTAATCGCCACGGGAAGGTTTGGCAGCGCGGGCGGCGGCGAATTACTCATTTTCTCGCGCTGCTCCTCACACCACTGCCCGGGATAATGGCCGTGCACAGGGCAACAATAGTACAAGTAGAAGATTAGAAATGGCGATTAGGATAGAAGGAGAGAAAGAAAAAAAAAAAGAAAAATCGAGAGGCGGGTGCACTCACCTCCTGTACGTGGGAGGAAAAAAAGGAGCCGATCACAAATTCCTTATTCCGTACGGTTAACGGATTGAAACGTTAAGAGAAGAGGGTCAGCACAAAATACAACGCGACACAAGTCTCCGTGCAACAATGAACCCAAGAAATATATATTTCAAGTATAATATGAAAAAAGATAAAAGATATAAGTTAACATTTAGCATTAAAAAACAAAACATTAATTTTAAATAAAACCAATAAATTGTGTTTTCACTATACACTGAAGCTCTGTTATAACGCGGTTGTTTATATCGCGAATTCAGATATAACGCGAATTGGTCTTGGACCCCTTCTATTTTGCAAAAGGTGTATAATTGCAAAATTGCAAAATTTACCGATTTTTCGCCTAAAATAAAATCAAAGGTGTAAATTAATATGCTTGTTTCCTTATTATTTACAGTAATTGAGACCCTATACCCACCCTAATGTGTCACGAAAATGCGTCAAATACAATCTATTTTTAAAAAAAATACCAAAATCGCGGACTTTTTCGTTTAACCAAAATGAATATCGAGATCAATTTTTCTGTCAATGACTACCAGTAAAGAGGCCCATGTAATCTAATAGGCGTATGAACATCTAGTTTCGATCCACATGACTCGTCGTTTGTACAAGATGCCAAGATGGCGGCGCCAAATCGATTTTGGCTAATGTAACCCATCAAAGTGTTGAAAAAGTAATGATTTAGGAATTTATAAATATAAAATTCTCTCACATAGCTCTGAGTGATGTAGGTAATCACGAAATGACCATTTTAAATCGATTTGGAATCGTGTGGGCGATAATAGGGTGCGATATACGACATTTGACGTCGCAAAGTAATAAAAGTTCGGTTATATCGCGGTTATATCGCGATCTTCGAGATCTTGGATCCGAAAGATCGCGTTATAACCGAGCTTCTGTGTATTTTATAAAAAAGACAAATTTATTTATTTTTTTATAAGAATGCCTAATTCTTGTTATAGGGTCTTTTACATATAAAGAACTATTACTTAAGAACTGAATTAAAAATCTAAAATCAGTATGATATTAACATGTATTAATTAGATGCAAATAAATTGTATATCGCATATAATTTTTGATAATAGATAAGAATAAATATAGCAATACATGTTTCTGTGTCCCAAAGCTTTTTCTTCAATGCTGATTTGAAATGGAGGTAAGTAAGCATTGGTACGTGTCTAAGAAACATGATTTTTTTTTCATTTACAAGTACATTTATTATTGAATGAAGAGTGCGCGCGCACAGTTTTTAATTACTTAAATTCAGTTAATAAATAACAAGTGGCATTTTAATTGTTTTCAATTTATTATTTTGAGTCTTTAATAGAATTAGTTTATTTTTGGTATTTGTGACAGTATTTTCAAAGGCTTTTAGAGTCAATCGCTATTCATATAATTGTTTAGCTTCTGTAATTAACAAGTGGCTATTTTATTGATGAAATCATTTATTAAACCTATTATTTGGTTATTAAGGATGCTTTCCTCTAATTATAGGAAAGTTATTATATATTCAACAATTAGATATTAAAGTTAACTCGACATCTCAACATCAGAACTTTATTATCTCTCTCCTAGTTTGTAAGTTCGGTGATTTTTTTTTTTACATTTATTATAATAATATACATATTCATTGTTATGTTAACATGAAAAGTGGCTATTAATATAGAAAAGTTGTTAAAACCTTTGTCCCCGACTATAAATGTTGCAGGTTTTAACTTGTTAAGTGAGTAAATCGATGTTGATAATTATTTATAGCTTGATCATATATTTGAATTAATATCAATTCCTGCTGCTAATTTTATTTTCATCTCCAATCCACAATCTCAGTTATAATAATTTAATGATATTTGTTTGAAATAAGTGTTCTTCACTAGTTTTTCTTAAGGAGTAGTTTGTAATGCGCAGTAGCAAACTGAAATATGTCATCACAACTCCTTCAATGCTATAAGGTTGACGTGAATTGCTGACACAGCCAGAACGGAGCTACAAATTAGGAGAACGATGCTAACAATTTTGGAAGTTAATGTTCTGCAACACCGCGAAAACCTGTTGCATCAGTGTGATGTTAAAATAGCAAATTTAAAAAAATATTTCCTAATACTAGATTTAGGAATTCCGTCGTCGTACTTCCTCCTATATTTATAGATTTCCTTATTATTCTTCAGAAGTTCAATGTCTGACATTACTTACGAAAATTATTCACTGTTATGTCCGTTATCAAGGTAAATATTTAAAATCATAACGGGGACAGTTCTTTTAGTTCTGTCGATGACAAGCTTCCTGTCATTGGACAGATAGCGGCCTAGAATACAATCTACAGAAAACTTTGCAATTATTTTGAGTGGCATAAAATCATTAATACAAAATATGAAGTGCATTAAATAACATAAGTGCATTAAAATAGGCTATGTAAAGTATATTTATAGGAAAGTTCTATGGAGATCAGGAACGTCATGGGGAAGTTACGGACCAAGCAAGTAAGTATGGAAAGATCCATGTTAGGATTTTATAAGATTAGAGTGCAAACGCAATGTTTGGGAAAGAGAGGAAAACCTCACTGGTTTACATGTACTAAAATAGAACTGGAAAGGACATGTAGCAAGACGAAGCCAATAATAAATGAAGACAATAGACATTTTAAGCTGGATTCCCAAAAATGCGATTTAGGCAAAGAGACCTCTACAATTTTGATAAATGAAATTAAAGGTTTAGTTGGTTCCAGCCTCGTAAGATCTGTAAAATAATACTTGGAAAGATGCAGTGGATTCAAAATGATGGAGATGATGAAATGAAAAACTACGTTTAGACCTAGATTATGTTTTGGAACATTTGTCTGTATCCATCCTTAAAATTTACGAAAGTATTATCAGAAAACTTCTGCACATTGCTAGGATGGGTCGATCAATCTGGAGTTCGAGAGGATTAATTTATAGAGTTTATGGAAACTGCCTAAATAGCATTTGCAGAGGCATTATTCGCATCAGTCCTCGATTTGGATAATGTTTATTATGGTAACTCTAGCGAATGAATAAATGTTGTTATCATTAGCTCTAATAAATGGATTAATCTTCGGAAACTATAGTAAATGGGTAACTCAAGGCAATGGATAACTCTTGGTATTTGTAATTATGGTAAATGAGTAACTTGCTATTGATAATTATGGTAAATGGGTAACTCTTTGCTGTGGAGAACTGTAACAATTAAACGAGTAACTCTTGCTCTGATTAGCTCAAACACATGGATACCGCTTGCTGGTAGTTAGCTCTAACAGACGCTAGGATAAGTGTAAGGGATAAATTACGATAAATGGGTAATTCTTGAATGAGTAATTATGATGAATGGGTATCTCTTTGCTGTGGATAACTGTAACAAATGAATAACTCTTGCTATAATTAGTTCTAACAAATGGATACCTGTTGTTAGCTCTAACAACTTGATAAGTCTTGAGAAACAACAGAAAATGGGTAACTCTTGCTGTGGATAATTATGATAAATGAGTAACTCTGCTGTGGATAACTATAACAATGAATAACTCTTGCTATAATTAGCTCTTGGGGAACTACTGTAAATAGTATTGCTATTGATAATCGTGATAAACAGGTAACTCTTATCTGTGGATAACAAAGCAAATTAATTACTCTTACTGTAATTAGCTCTAACAAATGACTAACTCTGCTGGCTCTAACGACTTGATAAGTCTTGGGGAAATACAGCAAATGGGTAACTTAAGGAAATGAGTAACCCTTGCTTGTGGTTAATTACGATAAATGGGTAACTCTTTGATGTGAGTAACTATAACAAATGAATAACTCTTGCTATGAATAGTAAACAAACCCTTTCCCAGTGGTTAGCTCTAACAACTGGATAATTACGATAAATGAGCAACTCTTGCTATCGCTAATTCCAGCAAGTGGGGAACTAAAATGGTTAGCAGATGAGTAATTGTTACTGTATCTTACAATCCAATTTCAAATAAGAATAGGCTACGATTGAAAAAAAAAATAGACTCTTGTTTCGAAAATACATCTATTAGGAATGATGTATTTAACGCAGTTTTTATTTTGTCGACGGACGTTAAGCCTTTCTCTAATAAAATTCTCACTAATTTCCTTCTAAGTAGATCAACATTTATCTCTTTGAAGAATATTGCCTGAATGGACAAACAATGATGAACTCGAAAAGCTGTACAAACGTCCTATTCAGATTACAAAAAATAAAGTTATGGTATAGAAATGAACATTTACTATCATCCTGATTATTCTATAGTATCTTATGAAAAAGGAGACACTGTGAACAGAAAGTAAACATACGTTCCTTGTTAATAAACTTGTAAACCATAGAGTTAAAGAGAGCTAAGATCAATTAAAAAGCTAATGATTAATTACAATGCTGAACCGCTCAGCAAAAGACTGAAGATTCCATCTTAAAATTTAGAAACTTTTACTTCAGTTTTTATTCAGAGTTGTTATAAGCACAGAATACTGAAGCCTATGCCTCGCCCCTTTATCTAACTCCCAGTTTCCCAACGTGGGGCGCACGCCCCACAGGGGGGCAATTGGAAAATAGAAAATTGTTTTTTTTTTTTGGTTGTAAAACTTAAAAAGTAGTTTTTTTTTGGTTGTGAAAGTTATAGCATATAACTTAGGCATAGCATACTTTAGATATTTTAGGTGGGGCATAGCACAAAAAAGGTTGGGAAACACTGATCTAACTAATACCAAGGAGATTCGACGTTCGCCTACAGCTTTGCACAATCTAAAAACTCCTCTGTTTGCATTTATATTAATACATAAGTAGAGAGAAAAAAATCACAACTGGACTTTCATTGAACTTATGATGTTTCTTATTTGTAATTAAATTCCTTAGAGCCTTTCAGTGAAAGGACAACGGATTGATACTGTGGATTTCAAAGGATTATTTTTTATTTGATTGTTTTTTATCTCGGCGGCCCATTCGCGGGACCGAGAATGCTTTTAGCTTAGCTTTCGCGCAGACTGAGCCTATTACATCAAGGGTAAATTCTTCGTCTTTCCTTCACTCCACAACCAGTGATGGTTAGGGGATACTCCTGGTAGATGGTCCCAACTAAGTTGCACGTTTTACGGAAGAAGCTGTAACAACGATTTAGGTTGGCCTCATTTTTGGAGCTTAGACGGCCTGGTTCAACCTAAGAAAAAAATCGTAGGTTGGGTCCATCTACCAGCAGCATCCACAGAAATTGCTAGTTGTGGAGTGGAGCAAAGACGAAGAAAACAAATCGATACAAATTCCCAGCAACAAGGGTAAATTCTGCTGATGATTCCTAATGAGGATGAAACAGCTGTTCAGGATTCCCGTTGATGTCGGCTCAATGTGCGAAGGCATATTTACTGTCCAATCATGATTTTTTTCTCCATGCATTTATATTTAAAAGGAAAAAAAAATTGTCAAAATTAGAAAAAAGTAAATTTAAAATACTGTTTTTATATAGTTCCAGTCAGTCTTTGATCTTCCTATGTCTATAAGATGATTTTTTTATTTTTTAATATTAGTCTTTTTTAGTTATTCTTATTTGAAGCTTGAACTGTTACTCTAAACTCCTGTATAATGTAAACGGCTCGTTTCCTTATGGAAGGGTTTTCAGGTTCTTTCCTTTCCCCAATTCCCCGTTACTAAGGCCCTGGGTTTGTTGCCATCACGGCAAAAGAGGTATTTGTTTTCACACTCGTCCCCGTGTTTGCACAAGGGCCCAACATGGCGTCGACCAACAGGCGTTCGCAATTTCCTGTCGTTGCTGGCGATGCAGAGGGGGTGGGTGGGTGGGTGGATCTGATTGCTTCAAGGCTTCCTGCACCCGTTCCTGCTCGTCCTCCTGTGGCCTCTCCCTCTATTTCCTGCGTAGATCAGTCCACCTTGCACGTCGAAGGGGGAGACAGATGAAATTATTTACAGGGCGTAGGAGTATGGTGCGGTTTTTTTTTCTCTCTTTCTCTCCTAAACAATTCAGATTGTGCATTTCGTCGAAGCGCCGTTTTTTTTTTATTTCTGCTTCTTTCTTTTCTGAATACGCCTAATTCCAAGAAGAAATTCGAAAGAACTTGAAACCTACTTTCCTTAAAAAAAACTATTTCTTAAAAATGTTTTTTTTTTTTCCTTTCTTTCTTTCATTTCCGTGAAAATCACAATGAAAAGCTTACATTTACGTTCAAATTGTAATATCTCTTGAATAAGAATAAGTCTTATAAAATACATTTTATAAAATAAAAGAATTAAATTTGCATTATTTACTTGAATTGTTTATGTAATTATATACAGCTAGAATATAACTGTACAATTAGTACAATTAGTACAACTAATCCATCCCCTTGTCTCCCCTGATAAGTATGAGATAATCCAAGAAGACTCGATTCCAAGCGGCTATGGATGGCAAAAAGTGATATTTTATTCTTGTAGCCTCCGTGGCCTAAGATACGACGTCTGACTTCGGATCAAAAGGTTTCAGGTTCGATTCCCGTCGTGAACGTTTCATTGTAGTAATTATTTCTATTTTTTACAGGAAATTAACAATTGCGCCGGACAGACAGACAGAGAAATAAAAGATTTTAGTAATGTAGATTAAATCATATCACGCCATGCTGAATAGATTAGTAAAAGGATTTAATATTCATTGTTTAAGACAATGGGATATTTATAGAAATAGAATAGAAATCCATTGTTTAGATTCCAATGCTTTTCTTGTAGGAATTTTTGTCATCTTCTCGCTAATTTCTCAGCAAGGACCATTTGGAAATAACTTCAAACGATGCCAAGGGATAATCGTTCAACTAAAAAAAACAATGGAGGACGGGGGGGGGGGTTTCCTAACCCCTACCATCCCTCCCTCCGTGGGCTAGTGCTTCAATTACAAATGACAGAATCTCCTCTAGAATATTCATACTAAGATATTCAAGCGTTACTAAAGGGAACATACACGTACACCCAAAGACCGACTGACTTGACGAACCTCACTTCCCTATTGGTATGGAAATGTTTCTAAAAATCTCAGGCTTCTCAGCTACAAGTCAGTAATTTCATTCTTATTCATTCTTATAACAACGATGAAATCACCAACATCCTATTACTTTTAAGACGTTTGGAAAACTTTAAAAAGGTACAGTTGCTTTAAAAATCACAGCATTTGTCTTCGTTCATTAGATTAAAGTATTACATTGTTGTTACAGCGTCATTCTAATTCCTCTTATCTTTTCTGCTATTTTGATTTTCTAATTCTGAATAAACATCACAACATAAACATTAATGAGTGAATGTGTAAATACGTACGAAAATACTAACAACATTACGAAATAATAACATGAAATTAAACCATGAAAATCTAATAAAAGACATATATAATGTAATATTAAAATTTATAAATATTTGCGGAAATGCTACATTTTTGTGAAACTATCAATAATATAAAAAAATATAAATAAAAGTAAGGAGTCGTTCAAGTATTATGTAAGCCCATTTTTAGTCATTTTAGACCCTCTCCCCTTGTGAGTAGAAATAAGCAGATCCTCCCCACCCACCCCTTGTGCTTACGAAAGATTTGCCAAATCATTAACAGTAAATACCACTCAGCAATAAATTAAAACAGTCAAATTTACATGATTTTCATGTAATATAGCCAATTAAATATAACAGTAGTCTATACTTGAAATACTGAGGAAAAAGTCTATTTCACGCAGTGCACTCTCTCGCGTGCTTGTTTGTCTTTCTTATGTAAGCATTGCTCTGATTACTCTCCTCTTTAATGCTTGCATAATACTTGGCCCTAATTACAAAAGCATTTTTCTGAAGATTTAACTGAATTTTTAAAAAAAATTATTGCAGCGAAATTCCTAAGTGAATCTTGGAAAGTGCTCCTGTGCCAATGAATTTCTGTACAGATTTTACATTTTGATTTCTTGACATGTAAGGCTCTTCATGTAAAATCTTCTTTTATAAATATCTGTAGTTTCAGTTTTCTGCTGTTGTTCATTTGTCAATTTGACTAATGATAAAAAGATGTAGGGAACTCAAACTGTAATGATATTTTTTATGTATCTTTCTAACCCTAACATTTTTATTTCTAATTTCCAACTCATTGGTTAGGTTTTTAACTATTTGTTATGTGCTGCAAATAATTAATATCTAAATATCAAAAAAATAAACAATTGACTCAACTTTAAAAAAAATATATACAATAAATATGTTAACAAGACATTTTTTAGAACGCATAATTAAGGTATGTGTTTTTAGGCGCGTTCAAATTTAAAACCATAAATACGGCTTATTTATAGGTTAGTTGTCTGTCTATCTGTTCGGCCGAAAGTATTCTTTATAATTGCGTCATCTTCTCTGTAGGTTAGAGGTTCGATCTCCGGCAGAGGTCGAGTATATTTCAGGCTTGTCTAATCTGCATGAAAAATAAGTCACCTAAAACTCTGGAAAAGGGCAAGTTCTTTTCCGAATCGTTTGTCAGATTAGCCACCTCACCTCTCATCTTCCCGCAGACCCCTCATAAGGATTCTCGGCCTTTTATTTACTTTTACTTTTCATTCTTGCCTTTAAATTCACTGCAAATCAGCTTAGCAGGTTATTCATTAGATCTCTTTAAAGATCTACTGAAAGATCTCTTTATATAAAATGTATCTCTTTACCTTTAACTCAAGGTAAATACTTTATATCTTACAGTTTTCTTTTTCAATTAATCTGAAGTTAGCTCAAAATACTACAGCTAACCAGTTCATCAGAAATTAGTATCTGTGGTCCTCACACGTCAGGATACTTGTACCAGATAAGGTAACTAGATGACAGATCTTACTATACATGATAAGTCTTTTAATAAAACTTAGTGTGACACCTCCTGGAGGACTCTAGTTCTAGGCCGATATGTATGTACCACAATGCATGAACACCACGACGTATTTACTATGCAGAAATACTAAATACGTTTCATTTAGTAATCTTGAATTCGGAGGTATGTTACAATTACAAATCTCTATTACAGTAGTCAGAATTATTACTTGTTTTGACAGAACTGAAATATAAAGTAAAAATCACAGATAAAAATTACAATAAACAAGAATAATCAAATACAATTGAAATATAATTGAATATATTTCGTGTATTTAAATCTTCACTTGAGATTATGGAATATAGGAGAAACAGTAAGATTCTAAAAGAATGACTTCAAAGTAAAATTAAGAGATCAGAGTGGATAAACTACGACTTACCACTATTAGACAAATTGTTAAAGTTAAGAAGACTTTATTAATAAAACCTGAATAAATCGAAACATAACGGAATTTTCAATTAATTGGAAATATGATAAATCTTAACAAAAAGCTTAAAATATGAAATATTGACAATTATTAATAATTTACGTAAATTACCGTACAAATTAAAGACAATTTTATTAAAGTATGTAATAATGTTATTAGTGAATGATGATGATTTGTAATGTAATATATTTAGATGTGAAAATTGTTGAATAATATATAATCACCGCTAATGGTTGAAAACTTTTCAGTTCGGTTGTGAAGTTCAGAGAAACTTTTCGAATTCAAGGGGAGCTCGAAACGTA
The DNA here is from genome assembly GCA_023159025.1 of Thereuonema tuberculata. Lineage (NCBI taxonomy): Eukaryota > Metazoa > Arthropoda > Chilopoda > Scutigeromorpha > Scutigeridae > Thereuonema > Thereuonema tuberculata. Next base: position 59,416,151 of record JAFIDM010010028.1, on the reverse strand, counting down.
TCTAGTGATTCTGAATAACAATTGAATAATGATGAATAAAGAAAACACATGACTTAGAAAATACGTCGTTAAAGTAACATACCTCCTCCGCGAAGAAATCCGGTACTCGCTCTACGTAGGGCTAGGTGGACTCTGGGACCCGACTGGGAGAACTCAGTGTAGAATAATCCCGGATCTCCGCAACGCTGGGGAATTGAACGCTGTTCCTTCAGAGCCCCAATAAAGCCCTTATCGTTTTGCTACAGGGTCCACAATGCGATGTTTTAATCAGAGTTTAAATTGTTTGAATGAATGTTAATTTTAATTTAATATTAGTAAATTTTTATTATGTTTAATGAATTTGTATTATTTTTTTAATTAATTAACCACGTTAAAAAATTTTATTTATTTTTAGAATCGATTATAATATATGAATTAAAAGTACATAAATTAAAAGTATTAAATTTTGCAATAATATAAAACAATGAAAATTATTTTAATATGGAATAAACTGAGTTATCAACGGTAAATGGCAAGTAAAGCGCCTTTAGTTCCCCGGGAAATAAGCAGGGACCCATTCCACTGGGTGGACTTCAGAACCCGTCCTGAGGAGAATTCGCCATGGAAAAATCTTCAATCTCTGCCAAGGTCGAAAGTTGAACCTGATCCTCCAAACCGCAGTCAAGGGCTTTACCACTTGGCTACCACATTATTAACATACACGGATAACTTTGCCTCGAATAATTTCAGTAAACTAGTTACAAATATGACTCGGACAGACCAAGACCTATCATAATAATAACTCCATGACACTGAGAATTTTTCATTTCCCATTCCTTTGCATTTAGAAACATAAAAAAAAGTCAATCCTAAATAGACCTTTTCGAACTGTTTGAGAGGGTTTATATGATACACATTATTCAATAGTTATTCGAAATTTCCAGAAGATTAACGAGGTCAAAGTAGGCTCCCGTATCCTAAACCATTTCAGATTCTATAAAAGTGCTGTGATTTGTTTCTCCGTATTCGAACTGTCAATACGACCAAGCCCTGCGTTCTGGTAGTTAGGTTTTCGTGTTAGGAACCCACTTCGGGAGAAATTTATTAAACTCGGGCTATTTTAAGGCGAAGAGGCCTGGATGTATGTTATAACTTAATTTTCCCTTACGTCGCGAGAAGGTATATCAGGGATCCGGCCGGCGGCGCTGCGGCGGGGAAAGGAAGCCAGATAAGCTACGTCCTCTGTACGCCGCCCGGCTCGGTACGATCGCCCTTCCAACAAATCACCGGCGGAGCAGCGGGCGTCGAGGGGCTGCTGCCGTCGACGTCTGTTAAAGTCTCGCACTTAAAACCGTCCAACTATCACGTCGACTAGGGCCGTCAATTTGGACGAGCTGAAGCCCTCAAGCAGACGACTCAAGCGACGGAAATGACAGCAGACGAAAGCGGCTCCTAACCGAGTCCTCGATGCGTCTCAATCACAAGCTACTTACCGTCGCCTGTCTCGTAGGTTGTTGTCAGTATTTTAGAAAAAATTAAAATGAAGCTGAAAGAACTTAAATCCTACTATTCTTAATGTATACAAATATATATATTTTAAAGTCTTGAAAATGACGAAAGCTCACGGTTTATTTAAATTCTAATAGGAGTATGTACTGAATGCAAACAGTACAAATTTTCCATTTAACGAAAAAAAGAGAAATATGCATTATTTTACTTATATTGTTAAGGTGAATTAATTGTAATCGTATCAGAGAACTCGAATGGAGTAAAGGGTTAATAATAGTGATTGTTTAAAACGATGAGATATTTATCAGAATTAGGATCGACATCCATGGATACGTTCAATGTTTTTTTTTAATGTATAGATAGTTTTCGTCTTCTCGAGTTAATTTCTCGAGAAGGAACCACTTGGAAAGATTTCAAAAATAACAATTAGATCATCCCTAGTCCTCGAATGTGTAGACCAAGTTTCAAGAAGATCCGTCCAACGGTTCAAGAGTTTGTTACTAAGTGATTTGATAGCTTCACTTTCATATTGAAAAAAAAAAGTTATTTACTATTGTAATTCATTGCAGGGGTGTCAAAAACACGCTATTATTAGAACCGTATAGTGATCGCGAAAGATTATAATGATAGATAAATAGTATTCTCTACCTATTGATTTTGATAGAAACTGGAACCCTAGGGGCTGAAAATATCAAAACAGGAGTCTTCTCTCAAGTGTCTAGCACCATGATTAGGCCTACACAGAAACTGCACAAAATCATTATCCTAGTGCTTATTATATTTTTACAGTGCTGGTCTCCTTTTCTAGTTCGTTTTAATATTTTTTTTTTTTAAATTCAGGATATTTAAATATCTGCAAAATATTTGGTACTTTAATATTTTATTTACCTCATTTTTTTCTTTTCTTTTATCTTGCCCTGTCCTGTTGATCTTATGTGAGAATTTATATCTTTTTCTTCTTAGTTATAAAACCAGCAACAGAAATGCTGAAGTATCACAAGCCTTATAATCCCGTTTTTGAGGACAAGTATCATTAAAATCTCATTAAATTATTATTAAGCACAACAATCACAACAATCGCAACAATTGTGTCTTTTGCATGCGCAACAATCACATTTATAATGCAGCTGTACAACAATCACAACAATGTTAATAAATGCAACAATTGCGTCTTTTGCATTCGCAACAATCACCATTTATAATAATAAGGAAATTAAGGCAACATCAATTATATTTTCATAGACGTATCAGAAGATGTTGCGAAGCATTGTGATTGGTTTACTAATCGCTATCCCTACCTTGTTCTTTTTTTATTTCCGCGTTTATAATATTTCGAAAATCAATATTGTTGACTATCGTCTCTCTCTGTGTGTCCGTCCTACGCTAACCGAACTCCCATCGGGCTGATATCCACCTTTGCATGTAGGAAAATCAACGTGACTTCACAATCAATCCCAAATTTCACCAAGATTGGATGCAAATAAATCGCCAGAAGTTTAATTTTTTCATAAGCCTTTCACAACTAATACTACGATAACGCAGAACGTGTCTCCCTCTTACGGTTGCGTTTGGAAAAACGAAAGACCAAAGCGCATAGTAAAGATTACCGTGCACGTTCTTCTTAAAGCGGATAGTAATGAACCTCTAAGAACTTTTCTTCAAACTGAATATGCTGATTTATGGACATAAAAAGAGTAGGACAATTCAACGGGCAGAATGTAATACTAATTGAGGGAATTGAAAGAATACACATTGAGTTTGTTTTCTCGCTTTGAGCTATCATCGAGAAGATCTGGGACAGCTGTTTCGTTCTTGTTAGGACTCATCAGCCAGATTTACCCTTGACGATTGTCCCAGAAAAGCGCGATAGTCGATTGATTCCTCTCCCGCTACCGGAAGTGGAACCTCCCAAAAGCAAACAACAATAATAAATTACTGAAACCAGTACAGACTGAAAAGACGTGACTCAATGTGTATTCTTTCAATTCCCTTATTTCATAAAACACTATCTTTCGTTTGTAGTTGATTACAGACGGATCAAAAGCAGAACAGCCTCTCCCGGGTAAACTCAATTTTTACAGAGCAATCTGAAATCTACAGAAATAACATCTACAGATCTCATTAGAAAAAATCACTAAACTTTTGTCTCAAAATACTCGTATATTCTGAATGGCAATGTAGTAATAAGGCCTCAAACGCACTGGCGTCAGAAATGTGTCCCCTTTTAGTGCACCTATTGTTCGACTGTTCCCCTCTGTTCCCCTACGGCAGCGTAATAATCACCTATTAGTGTCGCGTGCAGGGTACTTTCCGCACTGGCGGAAAGTGTCCTTCTGCGAAATAGCAACAGTGCTCTTGTAAATATCTCACGGTCAAACAAATTTTAAATAACTATATTTAAAATTTCTAAATTTCTAAATTCATAATTTCTATAAAATTTCTGTAAAATTTTTAATTTGTAAATTTAAACCTTTATTAAATAGATATTTAATAGATAATTTTAATTTTTTCTGCTGCTATCGTATTTTGTTCCCTAGTTCACAGCCGACAACTTGTTTTCCGAAAATCCTTTTTGTTTTTTTAATCCGTGCTGAATCGCCCACCCCCCGTCAAGACCACCTGAAAGATACAAAGTTGACAGATCAAAGACAAGATTCTTTTTTCGGAAATGTATTTCCCATTGATATCTCTAGTAAGTTATAAAAATGTTTTTAAAAAGGAAAAAGAAAAAGAAAATACGTTATTTCTCTTAATTTAATTTTCTGTTTTGCATTTTATCTATGCAAAAACCAATTTCTGTAAAAATTAGTTATATTTTTATAATACCCCCACTAAATGGAATGCTGCCAAGGTGTACGCAGCGGGAACAATTCTAGTAATATGTATTGATGGGAATAAAATTCACGGAACTAGCAAAATGCCCACGATTTAAATAGTTTTTTATGTTTCAGACACATTTAATAAGGACTACGTGCAGTAGTCCAAATTAATCATTTACCATTTTTTATAATTTTTTTATATGTTTCAATACAACATTTATTATTAATTTGTGCGTGTTTACTGTTTATTCTCTAATAAATGTCCTGCAATAAAAAAAAGTAAGTCAGGGTTAAAAATAAATATATTTAACTATCAAAGTAAGTTATATGAACTATCTCAATTTGCTGTTTATCGATTTACCTGTGCTCTTTATTTGATTGATTTTAGTTCTAAATTAAATTTTAACGAAAATTCGCAAATTACTTACATCTGCAATAAATTCAATATAAATTATATAAAATATTAAATATACAATAATACAGAAGTAACAACAATTAACAATACAAATTTATTTATATTGATTAACTATAAATACTGTATTTACAATGCGTCCTATGATTCACGATGAAAAAAAAAAAAAAGGAACAAATGATATATTAACTTTATACAGTATTAATGTGAAAAGGAATTTACGTTACGTAAAAAAAATAAAAATAATAAATAACTATCGACTTCAAATCGTAATCTTTAATTTGATGGGAGATTATTAATCTAATAAATATTCCTCCAACTTCAATAAAATCACAAACAAAAACCTAAATTAAAAATAAATATATTTAGCTATCAGAGTAAATTACATGAACTATTTCATTTTTACTTGGTTTGGCCTTTTGTGAATTCAGGTTAATTGACTATTTTTGCCGGAGGGCCTTCTGTCTCCCCTCTTTTTGGAGCAGTGACCATTCTCCGCTGTGTCTCTGCGGCAAAAAACTTGAGTGTGGACGTCCTAGCTGTAAACAGTGTAATCCATTTTCAAAGGGAAGGGGTCAAACCTCAGGGGGGATTAAAAGAGGGAAGAGGATTAAAAGGGGGACACAAAATGTGTCAGTGCGTTTAGCCCCTTAAGAGATTTACAGGAAGAAGATTCCGTTTACAAGTTTTTTTTAGAAATTTCATGCTCAATTTTGGATGATTTTGTGGGACAATAAAAATTTGGTGATCTAGCTTCCAAAATTTACTTTCGTGAATTTAATCGAGGTTATTATTTAGTTATTTTACTATTATTATTCTCATTTACTTGGAAGTTTTAGTCTATTGTTAAAATGGTTAAAATATTCGCAACGATCAATATGGAAGAGTGGCTTTAAATCTGTTCTCATGACATGGTTCAATATAAGCGGCGGCGAAATCTCTTCGACGTTCCGACAGGCGAGTCCGTGCCTCGATTGCCTTGCCTTCCACCCGCCCACCCACTTGCCGCCGCCGCGATAACTCCTCTCGGCGAAGTGCGGCGACCCGGGTGATGTACGAGGTCGATCGTCGCCACTTTGCCCTCCTCCCCCTCGTCCGCCACCGCCACCGCCGAAGCCGAAAGAGCTCCTTCATCGATCTCCCGGCTTGTCCTCCCTCGAGCCTCAAGACCAGAGAACGCCGAGGAAGAGGGAGTGCCGCCACCGACGCCCCAAAGACGACGCCTCGGGGAGCACTCAGCCGAAGCAAGCAGCGCAGCCCCCGTCAACAATGCAGGCACCCAAGCACCGCTAAAGCACGACCTCGTTATTTTGAAAACACAGAGGGACAAAACCTATCCAAATATACAAAGATATTTTACTATTTATTATTATTATTATTATTATTATTATTGAATTTTTATTTTTTTTCCCACATTTCTGTAATATAAAACAAAAACAAAAAAAATTCCCTAAAATACAGTACACACCCTAGCGATCATGTGATTCTGTTCTCGCGTTCTAGCTTCTTATTCTCGAAAACTTAGTTTAGAATTCTCACTTGAAAATGAAACGCAGATCGTTTTGAAAACGTTTGTGATTTTTAATTTATAAACTTAGTATAAATGTATTTGTGTTTGTGTTTGTGTTTGTATTTCTTGCTATGAATCAAGGTCATTTAATACAAAATATTTCTATATCAGCAAAGCTGATTGAGATCCCACCTTATAATATTAAGCAGAAATATTTACGTCCGTCTTTTAGTAAGGTTTAGATACTGGCTCAACATAAAAAGTTTCACATCTACCTTCTGGTCTCTTTTTTACCCAAAAGAATTAATAATCATTTGAATTTCGCATTTAAGCTATCCAATTAACGTTTTCAATACAAGAAGGTCCTGAAAGAATTTAAAATCTACTTTCCTTTAAAAAAATTGTCTTTTAATAAAATATGTCCTTTACAAAAAAAAAAAAAAAAAAAGATACCTCATCAAACAAAAGATATCGTTCAAAAGCTAAACGGAGATATATACAGCTTATAATGGATTAGGTTAAAACCTAACCCGAAATGGTTCATATTGATGATCATAATACTACAATAAGATCATCAATATGAACCACTTCGGTTAATATTATCAACTCCAAAAAGTAATTATCATTTATCAAGAGTAAAAAACTGCGGAGAGCTAACACACAAGAAAGTTAAAAAACATTATATACAGTTAGAAAGTTCACAACCGGTTTCACCTCCAATATGAGGCTTTGACGAGTGACGGAGGAGAAAGCGGTTGTGAAGTTTTTAATTGTGTACAATGTTTTTGAACTAGTCTTGTGTGTTGGCTCTCTGCAATTTCTTAATTATATGCGCACAAGTAAGTTTGTATATTTTATTTATCAAGATTAATTTATCATTTTAAAAAATAGTAAATGCTTCCCTTGGAGAATGTGCCGAGAACTGAAGTGAGAACGCAGCGTTGGCAATCAAGGATTGGGTCCATCTACAAGAACATTAACAACCTGTCATTCTCCTAGCGGTAAAAACAAGGAACTAAAAATAGTTTTTCATATCGAGGAACGCTCCCCAACACCCCTATGCAGCCAACTTAGCTAAACGCATCCAAAACGTCAGCAACACCACTCGCATTGCCAATGCCGACGAACTCGGCGTTGGAAACTCTCGTATAATCGGTATCATTCACTTTCCATTAAAATAAATGTGATTTCCCTCGGTTCTGTAGCGGCGTTAGCATCGCTCATGTAGACCGATCCGTAAAAAGACAGAGTTTGTTTCCCGAGATTAAAAGCGGGCGACAGCCGGACTGATCTTTCAGTCTCAGCTCTTTGGTTGAGAATTGTAGGAGCCTACATCTGCTGCATAGTTTGTTAAGGTAAACCAGTAATCTTTTAACTACGAGAAGAAATATCAGATATATCACTGATCTCGTTTTCAAGCAAGATTCATCCGTCGGACTTCAAATCTCGCTTTGGCCGTTAGATGTAGTGTGTGAAATATTCACAGACTGACGTCGTTGGTAATCAAGAGTTAGACACATACATTTAGGCTATTAGGAGTGGTGTAAGGACATTTCATGCACACAATTTAATCTGTTCTCACGCAATTATGTCAGTCAACAAGATGATGCGCCAGCAGATTAATCAATTGCGGTTAGCGAGTGGATAAATGATTTGGGGGTTAATCAATCGGCTTCAACTGCAAACTCAAAGCTTGATCGGACAATCACAAGTTGGTAAAACCAATCAGAGCGCGGACATAGAGATTGCTGTATTGTATATTCCATTTTGTGGTTGTCACCTGCCGATCCGTGACCGATTAGTTGCAGGACCGCGAAACCTTATGTACAGTTTACGACTCTAAAGCAAAGACGCTATAGATCTAACGCTCAACACGGTAATGAAAACTGCACAGACATCTACTAGCGTCGAATTTCAAAATATCAGCTATTATAAGTTGTCACTATTCGGGGAACGAAGGCATTCCCCTTAGTAGCGAATAATTTGTGTAAACTATAAACAACAGGCAACATTTTTTTAAATCTTATTATTATATAACATTATAATTTTCTAAGGAAATAGATTTCATGAGATATAAAAAGGCCCCCTTGACCAGACTCGGTGCAATCGATGAAGCATCAGAAGAGGTCATGAACAAAACTGATGCGGAAACCAGCTTGGAAAGGGGATGTAGGACTTTAAGATCTACAGCAAATCATAATTAGCATATAACTAACGGTTAGAGAAATTATTGTCTATCCAGCTCTATTTTCCTGTCTACTTTGGGATAGACGAAATTTGAATGTAAAATGTCCTTTCAAAACAGTTTAGTAAAACAAAACATTTGAACTTAACTTTAAAACATAACATTTTACATATATACATTATGCCTAACATATAGATTTGACATCTCATGAAAAGGAAAGGCTGTAACAGTTTTAACAGTTTTTTGCTGTAATTCTTAATCTTTCAACGGCCCTCTGATTCTAAAACATATTCTCGAACCCTCAAAAATTTACTAGATTGCAAGGTAAGGTGTACTACAAAAACAAAACAAAAAAGTAGTTATATATTGACAAAAAAGTATTAAACACTTTAATTTCGGAGTCAAATAATCAATTAACAAAACGCCGTATTAGTTTGTTAAAATTATATTCTTCTATAATTCACAATTGTTAAACAATACGCTGGTGTTGACGTAGGAAAAGAATGGAGAGAATAAAAATGAATGGACGAGTAAAGGAATGGATTAGAGAACTGTGCAAAAGAAGAACTTTGATATAAAACAGAAAGAATGGTTAGTGCAGGCGATTGTAGCATGTAAGGACAGAAGCTTTGGTGTTCGAATTATTCTAAAAAATTGTCTGTAAGATACGCCTCTTGTGAAGGGAGTATCTTAAAGTCAATATGTCTGATTGTTGGAATGAAGCAAAGTCAATGGAGGAAAGTGACTTAAAGTTGTAATAATGGATGTGAGGATACTGAAAAATTATTATGTTTTGGGGGGATGTCTCAATAGATAGATTTACTGAATTTAATCTGTAAAAAAAAAAAAGGCATTCTTAAAAAGGACTGCTCGCATCTTATATTACGAACCACTGGTAATGTATAGCGGTAACCACTGGTAATGTTATGATAATCAACATTATCATAACAAGTTTTTAGAATTGGCTTTGCCCAATTTCATCATTTATATGTTGGGATTAAGTTGGTATTCACTAAACAGAATAGGAGATGGTACTCACTAACGCACAAATCGATTAGAGCAAGTTAACATGGCGATAACATTAATAAGAGGAGATGTTATAATGGATGATAATGATTTTGCCTTCCCAATTAAATAAGAAAAGCAATAAAAATTTTAAAAAAAATTATGTGCAGTAATTTTCTATTATTATTATTATTATTATTTTTTATTTCGTTTAAGGAGGTAAATCATCTCGATACAGAAATCATTTTTAATGACAACATCTCCTCTTAGCGGAAAACACTATTAGGTTTTATAAATAATCAACAACAACAACATTAAAAATAATAATAAAAATAATAATAAAGCAAGAACATGAAGAAAACTCACGCAGACAAGATCAGTAAATACACAGACTAGCACACGAGCTCCAGAAGCAGTGAAGGCAGGATCGAGTACGTGTTGTACCCATCGTCTGGTGCCTCACAAATTGCACCACAGCCTCAGCACACTAGGACTTCCCAAAAAACACTTATGCACAACTCCAGAAGGCTGTAGCACTCAACACAACACGCATTGTTAGAAAATTTATGAACCCAACCACACATCCCTAAACCTCCTTGCACACTTTTTTTACACTTGGCAATATGTGCTTTGGTCCTTGACCCGCCATGTTGTCATGCTGGGGAAATCCAAAGTTTGAAAATTTTACATAATAATAATAATAATAATCATTGTCTCAGCAACAGGTTTAATCCCAAAGAATCTTCATCACAGCCTTAACTTACTGACTCTGCATCCGAACATAATCAAACAAATGGAAATGCTACTCTAAGTACATGCCATTTAGTTCGCCAATTTCTACATGGGAACTCAGTTCATTATAAAACCATAGAACATTATAGGACCTTCGTTTTAAGAAAGAAAACTCCGATCAAAGATCATATTAAAACCACCAGTCAAAAACTGAACAGCAATTTATAATAATAATAATAATTTAATTTTTTAATTATAATTTTTATAGTGTTTTTTTGTTATGTTTCCTTATTATTTTTCTCATCTCATCTCTGCCCTGTACTTCAAAAACAGTGTTTTACAAAAGCAAGCAAAAAAAAAAAAGTTTTTATTAATTCAAGTAAATAATAAAACTTCTTCATTATCCGAAACGCAAGTAAGATGAATAAATGCACATTGTGTCCTCAAGAACTGTACCATAATGTATATATCATTAACACCTCTATTGCTTTATTTTTGATAAATTGGTGTGATGTAACAAATATCAAATTTGCACTTAGATTCTTTCTTAAAACTGGCATTTCATCAATTTAGGCTAGCTAAATTAGATTTCAGTTAAATCATTTCGACAAAATTCATTTCGTTAAAAGTTTTGGTTAAATGACAGCAATTAACTTCATTTTGCTTTGAAGCTAATAACCAAAATTAATTTAAAGTTCCTTTTCGGGTTTCGTTACAGGAGTGACAGTGAAGCCTCGCTTTCGATATCGCAGCCTCCTTTTGGTTATCGTACAAAAGAAAAAAGATGGTGGACGAAATACATTGCTAAATCGCAGTTACCATAGAGTCCGGACTCCCAGGATCCATCCCACCGGTTATGTGCCTGGTCTATTAATGCTTATTGAAAGAACTGCATAATTACGCTAAACCAACAAAGGCCTACGAGATCTTTACTCAACTGCCATTCCTAAAAAATAAAATCAAAAATAAAGAAAACTACGGATTTACTAGGGTCTGTAGTTAAAGGTTAGGAGCTGAAACGTTTATGGAGGGTCGTAGATTGCTAGGGAAATTTCGAGTGGTTTCCCGTTTCCTTCGGAAGGACTATAGATAGAAGGAAAGACGGATAGAACTCGATGGCAGATTGAAGAAGACGTTTCCAGCTTTCGGATGAGTAGGGCAAGACTTACAAGACCATGGGAATCGAACCAGACCTTTCATGATTGAGCTGCCGAGTGGTTGACAATGCACTCGACGGGTGTGCTACGTGTATCTCACGTAATAGATATAATCAAATGTCAAAAATACAATTAAAGTGTGCAACGTGACAATACAAAAAATCAAGGGCATTTTAAAGGGTTTAATTTGGGGGAGGGGGAATTAGAAAGTCATCTTCAAGCAAGAAATTAAATCCTAAAACGTCACATGGCTTTTATTTCGAAATTTTTAGGCGAGCCAAAGTCCTTTCCACTGACCTTCCAATCAAAGAAAAAAAAATAGGCTCTACCTCTTATATTTTCGAAATTCCTCCAAAAATGGTCTGAGCCTCCCCACTCCGATGTACTCCTTAGGAAAAAGCAGTCCAACAGGCCCGTAGCCAGGGGGTGGGGATGCCGGGGGTTCGGATCCCCTCCCCCCCTTCAGGTAAAAAAAAAAGAAAAAGAAAGTGCGT
>JAFIDM010010028.1:59382404-59404249 GCA_023159025.1 Thereuonema tuberculata | reverse complement strand
TTATATTTTCGAAATTCCTCCAAAAATGGTCTGAGCCTCCCCACTCCTATGTAGTCCTTAGGAAAAAGCAGTCCAACAGGCCCATAGCCAGGGGGTGGGGATGCCGGGGTCCAACCCCCCCCCCTTCAGGTAAGAAAAAAAGAAAAAGAAAGTGCGTATGTGTAAAGGATGAAATTTAAAGAGCCTTCTCTCGCCATAGATTTTAGTATAAAGATCATTTTAAACTTTCATGTAAAGAAATGAGCAAAATTTAATGTAATGGAGCCCCCCCTCCCGGTCCCCCTTTAACAAATTCTTGGCTACGTGTCAGAGACCAAGGTTGGTTTGGGGACTTCCACAGTGGAAGCTAATCCCAACCAGGATGAAGTTACCTTCCCTTTGGCTGAAGCGACAGCGGTCATCGATATCACGGCTGTGAATCCGGTGACGCTGGCAGCTCCCAGATAAGTTTTGAATGAGTCCAGTCATATAACAGACGACGGGAGTCCACAAGTAATCCGTCATCGCCATCGAAAAATGAGCAGCCCTTCTGATATCCAGCCCAAAATACAAGGCTTGACATTTGATTCAGTGAGTAGATAAAAGAAAAAGAAGGACAAAAAAAAATAATAAAGAAAAGTTAACCGAATTTCGTCATTCGTAAAGGGCCGTCATTCATAAAGAAGTAGAAATGCAACTGTTGAGAGCTGGAGAAATAGGTTCGATCCTCGGCGGTGTTAGGCTTTTTTTTCTCTATTATTGTTTTCCACCGAATACTAGGGTTCATCTAATCTTCTTTCAAAGGGTTAGCAAGTTTCTTTCCCAGGATTAGGCTGGTGATCTCAGAAGCCTCTACCTCTTATCTCATCTGAGAATAAGGTTAAAGCATCTGATTTAAACCTGGTTGATAAATAACTGATATGATAAATAACATTTTGCTTTAAATTGAATTAATGGCTGAGTTTTAACGCTTTTAATAAATTTTGTTTAATAAAAATTGAAAATAAAGTAAAATTCTCGAATATCTTCGGACGGGTCCTACGATTACTTAATCTTTTATCGATTACGAAATTTGATTTCTTTCCAGGGGTTCCCAGCGGGCGAGCATTGAACTGGACATCGACTTCAATTCACCTTTACGAATTGAAGGTTTACGAAGATTTACGAAAGTGATGCTTTAAGCCTTTTCACATTTAGAATGTCTCTTTGTTGAATTGTAGATCGTGCTTCAAAAATGAATTGTTTTTAGTTTTTTATCCGCAAAAAGATTGAATGTATCTTTCTGCAATAATTTGAACCAAATGAACTCAGCTTCTTGTAAAATAACATATGTGTGCAAGCTTTTTTCCATTGCATTTGAAAAGTATTATCAGACTTGCAGAGCATACCATCTCAGTTAAAGTGAATTTTACATTTAAAAGAATAAAATAATAATAATTACAATAATATCAAAAATCGAATAACAAATAAAAAATTTTGCACAAATTTAAAAATAACAAAAAAAAGATATTATTGTAAGCCAGGACGTTTCGATCTGCGGAAAACTGCTAGATCATCTTCAACTGAAAAACTGCCAAACAGAAAAGAGCTTCAGCCCAAAAACTGCTTTTTTGTTTGGCAGTTTTTCAGCTGAAGATGATCGTGCAGTTTTCCGCAGATCGAAACATCCTGGCTTAAGATAATATGTTTTTTTTTTATTATTATTTTTAATATGTGCGATATTTTTTATTTGTTATTCGATTTTTGATAAATATTCATTCCACACATTAAAGTTGAATTAATAATAATAATAATAATAATAATAATAATAATAATAATAATAATAAAATTTTTAAATAATAATATTTAAAATTATTGAAGTTTTGGGGCTTCATTAATGCTTTTTAAGATGTTTGATTTGAACGTAACAATAATGATGAATTCAGAAACATTCTTTAATTTTAAAAAAAAAATGTTTTTTTAAATACTTTCAAAAAGCAAACGTTTCCTTAAAATATTATGAAGACGCATGCTTCGACCGAACTGTAATACAGTATTTTTAAAGCTTTTTACCTATGAGATTGAGGCTCATTTAAAAAACCAGTCAGTGTCTGATGTGTTTGGTTCCCTTTTGAACCACTGCATGGATGTTCTTGGAACACATATTTAACGAAAAGAGATTTTCCTGCTTGATTTCTTTTTTCCCCTATGTGGATCCTTATCGAGATGAAAAAAAAATTCCCATGAAGGAATATAAGAATCGAAATACAGGCTCAAATTTAAGGGGGTGGGGGGCAACCGCCCCCACCCTTGATCTGGACGATATGTAAAAATGATACTGTAATTATAATGTCAGTCCCATTTTATTCATAAAAAAATGATCACCCTTTTACAAATGGTATCAGAGATATAATTAGAAAATAATTAATTAAGTATATCTGAATAATACTTCACCTTCTCCGCCCAACAGGCCCAACAGGCCGTTGTTTAGTATCGGGTTTTCAGTTAAAAAAGATTAATTTTTTTTACATCAAACACAGTCTAAAAACAAGTCATTTAAAATTAAAATTTTCAAAATTTTCCGGGGAATGGTCCCGGACCCCACCCTCTGCTGTGCTGCGGTGACACTCCATACCTATTACACACCCCGGAATAGTGACCCCCCCCCCTTTGCAAAGCCTTAGATCCGCCCCTGACGAAATAATGAAGTCTTATCGATGTCTTAGCAGTGCATTTTACTCTTTTAGTAATCCGCTAATTTCCGCGTGTTTTGATACAATTAAAGTTAACCGGACTCTAAGCACCGTAAATAAAGCAAACGCAGATTTGTTGAAGAAATTTGTTAAAAAATTCTACTGTTTATATTCGAGGAATATTAAAAATTTAAAAGTAACCCTAAAAGGTTTTTGTATCATTTTGACGACTTTTTTTTTTTTTTTTTAAATCTAAGAAACATTTTTGGAAAGTAGGCTTTAAGTTCTTTAACGAACTTCATAAATGTTTTTTTTTTTTTTTTTTTTTCAAATTTATAATTCTTTTGGGCGAATCTGTTATTTCTGTTGCAGTTTTTGTCTACAACAACACCACCAAAATAAAATTACGGGAATAGGCATTTCTTCATCAAATACAAATGATGATGATTTTACGGAAATCAGGAACCCAGTTGTTTCAGGAACTTCCTCTTTAAAAATTGGCAAAGGAATTGTCGAGTGGGGAATGTGCTTTTCACAAAATGCCCTTTTCATCTATTTATTTTTTTTCACTCGAAGGAAATTTTCTCTACCGAAAAAGTTCTTATTTCCTGGTCTTTCTCTTTGTCCGATTCTTCTTCATTGTCAATTGGAAGAACCAAAGTTTTGTGGTTTGTGTCTGCCAGCCATTCTCCCTGGCAATGCGATCCTACGCGAGAGGTGGAGCTGCGTTGGTGAATGGGGTTGCTCTTTGTTCGATCTCCGTATTTGTCACGTGCCTACGCCGGAAACTTTTGTCGGCTGCCGTCGTCGTTGCATTTGTCAAGCGGGAACTGGTCTCCCCCCAACGACAGCGGGACCTGGCGGCCAACTGATAATAATGCGAAATGTGTGGGAGTCGACTCGGCCACGCCTTGAAGGAAGGGTGGGGGAGGATAAACCGAACGGTCGGATGGCGAAAAAGCAACGGCGGAAACACCCTTCCGCTATGTTTCAGCAAAGCCGTTACGTTCACATCTCGTCGACCTTTTTTTTTTCTTTTCCTAGAATTACCATAATTCAGGTTCTTCGATAAAAAAAAATTCTAAATAAATACATCAACACAAACAAACAAAAAAAAGCTTTTAGACAAGACAACAGTAGAGCGCCCGTTCCAGGCAGACATTTTTCCAAAATAAATTTTCAATCTCATTCATTTATCTGAATAAAACAGAAAAAAAAAAAAAAAGTTTACACAAGTCAAAAGCAGAACGGCCTCTTCCAGGCAGACTGTTTTTCCAAAGAAAAATTTCAATCTCCATTAGTAATCTTCAAAAGCTTCCTGCGTTTCTGATTACTAATTTCTTATTTCTGTCTGTTGTATTCTGGAATTTTTGATGGGGAATCCGAATCTGAAAGTCGTCTTATTTATTACAGGTAACAAAAATAAAAATAAATAAAAAAAAAACCTTATATACAAGCAGCTAAAAGCGCAATTTACTGGGCTAACTGAAAACTACATAAATAATAACTACACAATATTTTAAGCCTAACAACAAACAAATAATATTGTCCTGAAGTCCACACAAATCTCTCTACAATAAAACCAAACTTAATGAGAAATTGCCAAAAAAATGTGCTAACGTTTTGCAATAATCATTACACAGGACACTTTAGCAGAAATAAACATTCAACAAACCATAAAAATCTGCCAATAAATCACCATCTAATAGAATATAGAAATGTTGATGATGTTTTGATTTCCAGTTAAAAAAAAAAGCGATTTCAATCCAATTCTTATTCAACAATGGTATTTTCGCGATAAATTTAATTAATATATATATATATATATATATATATATCCTTTACTTTCTTCTTTTTTCGGCTATGTTTCTAGTGAGGCTGTATGCATGTGTGTGTGTGTGTGTGTGTGTGTGTGTTCCCCAACAATGTTTGAACGCCTGGATGGAACTTCTTCAAACATCGCATTAATGTTTACAAGAGATAATCTAACTTTTCTATTTGAAAATTTAATCGTGTAGATCCTTTCGAAATATAAGCACGTGAAGATGACATAAATTCCTTCCAGAACCGAACCGAAATAACAGATTTCTATCGATGTTTTCACAGTACTTATCCATCAATTTCAGCATGCTTTGATAGAAATATGGTTAACGGGATTAGACAAAAATACTAAGTTATTTTTTTTTCCCAAAAATGGAAAACTTGTATTTAAAATTAAAATAAAAGGCCAACACACTTAACTAGTTCTTTAAAAACATTTAAACACATTAAAATACATAAAGGATACGACCGGTTTCGACTCAATGACGAGGCATTGACGAGTAACAATCATTACTGTCTGGCCCATGTTGCAGATTTCATCCTCTTCGTTGCGAGAAGACTTAAATTCGCATGTTTTCTGTAACGATTGTCACTCGTCAATGACTCGTCATTGAGGCGAAACCGATCGTGTCCTTTATGTATTGTCATGTGTTTAAATGTTTTTTAAAGAACTAGTCAAATATGTTGGCCTTTTATTTTAATTTTAAATCAGTATGCATGCACATTAAATCTTTTTTAGAAAACTTGTATTGCTTACAGTCATCAGATTACACAGTATAAAAAAAATAAACAGACACTTTTTTTTGTTTTATTTTATACACTTTAACAAGCAAAAGGAAAAAAAAAAAAAAAAAAAAAACCAGCAATATTTTTAAGGAAAATACGCTTCAAGGGCCTTCAGGACCTTATCGTCTTTCTTTCTTTTCAGTTGGGATTGACCTTAAGTCAATTTACTTCGCTTGAATAATCAATACCATTAGCTAGACCTTGCTGTAATATAGCAGCATAATAATTACGATAATTAAGATGACGAGCTACAGTATACGAAAAATATGAATTTAAAAGAAAGAAGAATTAATGATTAATAATAAGGATTCTGATCTCTTTAAAGGCAGTAATCTAAGAACATTCTGGATTAAATGTTTTCTGAATAACCCCCAACATTTCAAAAACTTTTCTAGAATATTACATTTCGGAAAGTTTGCAATAAATTAAACTAAAGAAATACAGGTAGGCCTCAACTTACGAGGGGTTAAGTTCCGGTCAATCGGTCGTAAGTCGAAAACTACCGTATTTACTCGCATAATTTCCCCTTTTTTTTAATCAATATTTTGACAAAAAAAGGGGGGTGGGGAAATTACGCGATGTTTTTCAATTTGAGGAAAAAAAATATGGCGAAAGTGTAAGGAAAACCATGTTAAATATTGATTTTTAAAGCAAGAAATGTAATTAACAACAATTTTATTAACACGCAACATTTAAAATATAAGAAATCACATCTCAACATTTGTTTTTTCTTCAAAGTACAGTTAAGCAATAGGCATGCACGGCCTGTTGCTCTGCCTGCTTCTGCTCTACCTGCTCTGCCTACTGCTGTCACAACATTCTTTTCAGCAGAGAAAACTACACGCAACTTAAACTCTGCGGTATAACTCCTATTTTTACCCATGTTGTTAATGTGTGTCACTAATCTTAACTTTATTCGCGAACTTCACGTTTTCACAAAACACTCGAAATTGTTGTACTGATTCAGAAGGAGTCTGCTCTTGTACTGACCGGGGTGGGGGGTGGAATCTTCCCCTAAAGTAGCGTGGGATAGAGAAATGCGGAAGTAACGGTACACTGTCGCGTCGTCGTGAGTTGACCGCCAGTCAGTTGAAGTAGAGGTGGGGAAATTATGCGATAAAAATAAAAATTGAATTTTGTAATCCACAAAAACTGCGGTGGGGAAAATACGCGATGGGGGAAATTATGCGCGCAAATACGGTACATAGGAGAATACAGCACACAGTGTAATTCTAAGGGATAAATAAAGTGAATTAATTTTTATAGATAATACTATAATTGTTATTGAAAATGTTGTAGTGTACAGTATACGTACATACTATACAACTGTACACATACTGTATACTGTACTGTATATACTATACTTTATGATTATTTAAATAATCACAGAAATAATGCAAGTTAAAAAAAAAGTAACGTACAGAATGACATAATTTTTACAGTAAACACAGACTGCTAACAGTATGCATAACAATAATGAGTGTATATATATATATATATATATCTGTAGCATAGCTGTTTATTGTAGCTGAAAAGTATTGTAATGTTCAGTATTAAATACTTGATGTAAACTTTATCTCCAATGATAAGGTATTGGCCTGTGGGCTGAAGGAGCCGTGTTCAATTCCTGGTGGAGGTCGGGAATTTTCCCTATGTGTGTCTCCTCCAGACGGCTCAGGGTCGGCTGTCTTTTCGGCGACTTAAATTTGGGCGGGCGTCGGGCTGACCATCCGACCTCAACATAGTCCTATTGGTCGTGAAACCTCGGGAGCCTTATCTTCCACGACTCCAAGGGCCACACAGGCCCATAGGGGAATGCTGTAATCTTATGTATGTCTCTGTTTCGTATACTTGTTATATCTGACTTCTCGTATGCAACTTTCGGTAAGAACGTTATCAGAAGCAAATCTAGAGGGTTTATGAAGGCTTTGTTATAACTGTGAATGGTGTAGGTCGCATGATGGTGTAGGTACATCTGTAAATAAATAAACAAACGGAAGATGCTCTTTCAGCAGAACAAGCGACGATATAACTTTGAAAATTATACTTCATTTAACGAAGTAGCCCCCTCTAATCTATCCAACCGATATAATTTTTTATATACTAATAGCAAGTACATTGATTGTGTTTTCAATTAAGAGATAATCCAAATCGATCATGTCACTAGAAATAAAAAACAAAAAAACGCCGCAGTGACATCCTACTTGACGCCATAAAAGTGTTGCGCAACGATTCTGTCGACATTACTGTGCCGATTGGGTTTATTTTTTGGTATACAGAACAGTGACATACCACGATGTTTTAGAAAAAGAAAATTCAAAAATCGGTGATGATTCTTAGATGAACAATCAGCAAAAACGGACAATTCAAACTCCAATCTACCAATCTATCATTCAAGCTCAGCTCCTAAACTAATCCAACCCATTGTTTTGATTTTTGGAACTCAGTAGTGACATGTTGACGACTGCTACAGAATTCAAAATTGATTATGTGCTTCAATGAATAATTCCGAAAAAGTAAATAAATAAAAATCATTTTTAATCCCAAAATTAGAATCTTGGCCTCATTGCATGCCAGAACTCGCTAATATTGTTTACGTTAAAAAATAATAATAGTATTTATTTATTTTTTTACCTACTTTTTAGTTATATTTCGTTTGCATTTGCATTTTAAGTAATTACAGTAATTTTTTTAAGTAAAAAAATGTTTAAAAATTGAAGAAATCTTAAATTGCCAATAGCGGACTTAACTTTATACTACACAAAACAGAACTATATACAAATCAATGTTGCAACACCTATGGAAAACCTCTGCTAAAATATCTCTGAAAACTGTCCTTTTGATTACGTCACTCGTCAGTTCGATGCACGAACTTCACCGTATTTCCTTTTTCTCCAGTGTTAGGCAATTGTCCTTCCGCCTGTCGAGTGATATCATTAAGGCTTGACTCAATATTAAAAAAAAAAAAAAATATTGGTGTGACCGTTACGGGAAATGGTTCGAAAGGTGATCGAGGAACGCGCGGGACCAGCCTTCCCACCGGATTAGGGATGGTCCATCCTTCTTCTCAGTCTTGCGGCTAGAAGACCGCGTTCGCCCGTAAATACATTAGCAAGTAGCACATCGTCAATGGGTCACAGTTTCAAGGAGAAACGAAATAATTTCCCAGGCTTTTGTTTTTTTGTTTTTTATTTGCATCAGCTCACCGACGTAGTTGATTCCGCTAAGTGTGAGAAGCAGAAAGGCAGCATTTATCTGATAAAGGAACTTCGCGATCACGATTTCACTGATTTTGTTCTAACATAATTAAAAACATAGAATAAAAAAACACGAAAACAATATTTAGCCTATTTGTACTGAGTAATCAGTAGTCAAGCATGATAAATAAACATCGGAACTTCAAAATAAATAAATAAATAAATAAATAAATAAAAACCTGGTCCGACAGTCGAGGTACGTAATCTCCAGGTTCTGAGTTCGATTCCAAATAAAAGACACTTGAAAATGTTTTATTGTCTTTCTCAATTTATTACATTTAATTATTTTCATGCATTTTTTAAAGCTATTTTCAAGTATTAATAACGTAGTTTTAATTAATGTTTAATGATCAATTGCATTGTTCTGAAGCAAGTAACACGAATGTTTAATTAAATAAAACACATTAAGACAATTTTCTTATAGTCTTTTTTAATTTAACGTGTCTAAATAATTCAACAAATGACAACCAAGGATGGCACAAAGCTAAGTAAAAGGATTTTGTACACCGAGCTGTCACCGGGGAGAGACTGGGACGGCCGTTTCGTCGTCTTTAGGACTCGTCAGCCAAACTCAGTCACCGATGAAATGCTCAGAAGCAAATCACGTTAATACTAAATAGGGTAGTCTATATTTTAAATGAAAGCAGATTTAATATAATAGTGCAGACTCGAAATGCTATTGTAGTAGACTAATGTTATCAAATTCCCCCGTACTCTTGATTATTTTTTAAATGTTAATATAAATGTTTTAAAAAATGCTAATATAATTTTATTTTTTGTATGGTTATTTTAGTTGAATTATAATTACTGTGTATTAATTATTGTTCGCTAAATATTAGTTTAATATTGCAAAAAAAAATAAAAAATAAAAAATCATCAAAAGTCTGAAATATAAATTTTAAATTTTGAATTTTTAAAATTTTTGAATTTCAAAATATTATTATTTTATATGTACTAAAATAATATTTAATATTATTTTAATGATAATAATATAATATTTTTATCAATAGCAATGTGGAATCAATGTCAAGCCTGCAAAGCTTAAATACATAAATAAACAATTCAGACGATATTTCCTATTGGCCCGTGTATCGAGATCTCGCTGTTTACTGGTGACTGCTTCTATCTGATGATCGCCATATTCGCATGAAATAGCTGTTCTAGGATGTCACTTAGTAAACACTCGGTTTCACCTATTGTTACATAAAATACAAGTTTCTCTTACATTTACTTTTAAATATATTTATTTAATTATTTATGTAATTTATTCATTTATCTATTTACAATGTGCAATCCCATTAAAATACGTTCTGTAAACAAGTTTTAGTGTTTATAATAATAAAGAAAAATAGTAATGCGCTTATATCTATACAGCAAAGTTTGTGTCTGGTTGTTTGTTTGTTCGCAACGCATTTAGAGCTGGTTTGAGTTATCAAAACCAAAATTGGCAGGGCCATTAATTAGAACCTGGAATAGGATTTAGCCAAGTTTGATTCCGATTCGATCGTATTTACCGGGTCTACGCTCGAAAATCGATTATTTTCTTTCATCTAATTCTAGTAATGAAGGACTTTCGATTAGAGCGCTATTACTACAAATGATAAAACTGTTATTTCTTTCTTCTGAGCTTCGGGCAATGCCGGGTGCTTCCGCTACTACTTCAATAACTTAGTCTTAAAAATAAAAATATTTTTTAATCAAGCTAAGTAAAATAAATAACTACGACTAAAAATTCTAGAAATCTGTTATAAAAAGTTAGGTTTTTAGACCGTCTAAGTGCCTCGAATTTCTGGCCTAGTTTTTCCTGGAACGGTTGGGGGGTAGATTATAAAGCATAAAAATCATTTTTTTTTATTTCATTTCTGCAAATTGCGCGCCATACTAAACTCCGTGATCTCCGGTCAACTAAGAACGAGATAGGACTCGAACAAAAAAAAAACAATCTTGGTAACACATGATCGCCTGTTGTTGATGCCGGGAGTTCGGCTGCCGTAAACAGGACGAGTCCAAACTGAGCTGAAACGAGGGGAGATAAGGCAGGAAAACGCACAAGAAAAGCTCCTTGGTTTGGTGACGGGAAAGCGGAGGCTCGCCTTAAACCCTATTTATCACGGCACCGAAGCCGCGGCCCGACTGTTCGAGGAGCATAGCCTCGACCGATGCCTGCTTGCCTACACCGCTGTTACGTAACAAACAGCCAGTATCTAAGAGATCGCAGATAAATACACTAGCTAATTTTTGGATTTAATTACTACAATTACTAACAGATAATGATAGTTTAGATCTGATGTAACCATCACGGTTACTAAATAAATATATTTTCATTTTTTTTTTTTTTTTTGGCATTATTAAGTCTGGAGAATTTCTTAAAGCCAGTAATATTTAAAAATTAAATTAATAGACATAGACAAAAAAAAAAACAAAAAAATCACTAAAATTAGCGATCTTTAATTTTTTAATTTAAAGCTACCTGGATCTCTTTCCTTTCTTTACTTTACTTAATCAACCTTCAAGATAGAATTTATTTAGTATTTAGCCTACTTTCCTAAGGAAAGGAGGCTCGTAACATCCTTATGTCCGTGTGTGTGTGTCTCGCTTCTCCTTAATAACTTTTAAGCCTGAGAATGGATTTCCTGAATTTATGAACCATGAAACCTATCTTTCTTTGCGAATTAATTAATTTTTTTTTTTTTTTCATACAACAAACTCTGCAACATTTGCTTTTAAAAATGTCTCCGTATCGGTCCTTGTCAGGAAATTTCCATGTGAAGACGATAAAAATTTCCACAGAATAACATTAGAAAAGATGAATTTCCAGTCCTGTCTAAAAATGCGTGTTTATCTGTTTATTAATTCATATGCGCATAAGTTGATTAAATTCAAGGGCGGGTGGGGAGGGTAGACAAAAGGCTTTGACCTTCTCACTATCGGAATCTTAAATAAATAAATATATATAGTTAAAACTTTCTTAAAATACGAGTTTTAAGAAAGTTTCTTTCTCGCTTTATAGAGTACATCGCCCTTGCTTTGTTAACAGCCACACTCCCCTTTTGTACAAGCCGTATCCGTTATTTGGTTATCTTATTCAATTACATATTATACTGTCCCTGTCACACTTACCATCCATCCCTTCAACTTAAAGCATCACTCAAAACTAAATCACGTAGGAATCACTACACCAACTTTCGTATCTTTGAATTCATCTACATTTGAAACACACAGAAAACAATGTGAAACCTTTTTCAGTACTAAATTAATAAAAACAAAATCATTATTTAAAAAATTACACACACTATTCTTGAGTGATTTTACGCTCTTAAATGAAATAAATAGGCCCTTTAGTCCTAGCTGCTGACAGTAATAAACGAACCAGATACACTACGATGTTATTAGAATGTAAGGTCTCAGTTGTTTTTTTTATTGTAATCCATTATTATTACACCAAGCGCTAATCTCAATAACTATCTTCTAAGACACTTTCTATCTTTCATTCCATAGTGTTCATTCACTTATGCGAGACAGGATACAATCACACACTCATAAATAATATTAACAAGATGTTTATTGAAAACTTAAATACAATTTATTAAACTTACATACAAACATCACACAATGAATTTCTACAATATTTACAAAATCTTTACAAAATTAAAATATATTAAAACACAATTAATTTTTAATATATCAAAAATACAGCAGTAAAACTGAGGTTTCAGATCATTCTTATAAGTATTTTTATAAGAACTTTTATTAGATCAGATATTTAAGTTTATATATACACTGAATATAATATCTAAATTCTTAATTTTGCATAATTACAAAGGTTTGTTTTTAAAATTATTAATTTGTCTTTTAATATATAATTTTAAAAGTCAATTATGGCACACTTAACTTCTGACAAATATTCAAAATTAAAAAATGAATAATTAAATAGCTTACATATTATACGTAATTCTGGGCAATGAGCAGTAAAAGATACGAGCAACAGGAAATTAAAAAGAAAATATTTAAATGCAAATTTTAAAGCAGTAAAACCAAAACTC
Source organism: Thereuonema tuberculata (assembly GCA_023159025.1). NCBI lineage: Eukaryota > Metazoa > Arthropoda > Chilopoda > Scutigeromorpha > Scutigeridae > Thereuonema > Thereuonema tuberculata. Next base: position 59,391,691 of record JAFIDM010010028.1, on the reverse strand, counting down.
ATTTTTGGCACAATAATTTTTTCACTTCTTACTAATTAACTGTTCTAAAGCCCGTAACATTCTTTTCTGAATTAAAAGTTCTTCTTCTTGAATGTTGACTTGTCTTTCTAGTAAGTTAAAAATTTTATCATCAAACTTGGAGGATTCTTCGTAAAATAACCGATGTCGTTCTTCTAACGAAGCAAGACATTTCAGAAGTGGATCTTCATCAGTCTTTGACTGTTTTGGACTGTAGGTGTCGCTGCAAACGTCAGTGAGGCGCTGCTTCGAAGACGTAAGACTGTCAATGTCATCACTTCGTTGACTACTTGATTCTTCGACAGAGCATTCAAACACTTCAAACTGTAGAAAAATTAAACGTAAAACAAGGATGAGAAAATCTGCAAGATTGGGAAAACATTTTTTTTAAAATAATATATCTTTAGATGTTTCTGGTACATTATTTGCTTATTTTGACTTACTGGAGAGATTCTTTATTTCAAAGAAATTTGTGAACTAATTTTATAGCCAGCAGGCGGGCGCCATTATTTCAAAAGCAATTTTTTATTAATACAAAGGGCTATAATCTTTTTTATGGATAAAATAATTGTTATCAATTCTGTTGTAAATTTTATGTTATATTTTATTTGATTATTTGTTTAACTTTGCATACTTCCAAGGTTCTTTTTTCTTACGTTTATTGTTCTTAATTATTTTTTTTAACTCTTATAGTTAAAGATGATATGATACTTATATATATGATACACTTGTTATTTTGTTATTTGTAATGTATATTAATTTACGTTTTAATAATAATCAAATATTTATTTTCCAAATAAAATTAACAGAAATACTTTTTACTATAAACTGTGTTCCTGTCGAATATTTATTTTAATAGTCATTTTAATACCAACTTTCTGTACCTCGGAAGTGCGTTCTTCTTTTATTATGATATCCTCATCAGCGGCATCTACGCCAATGACGGCATGGACTTCATTCCAAAACTTCATTGAAACGGGCGTTCCATCCCGTTCCAGCAGAATTTTTTCTTTCCTAGGATTACAAAATGTACCTATGTAGACAATAAAGCAGAAAATATTCTAAATTTTAAAACACAATCAATAGCATCAGAGACTTATATGAGGAAAAAAATGAACCATTGCTAGCACATACAGTCATACAGCTACGTACACTTTGCACTGGAACCATACCCCGAAGTTACGATGTTTGTTATGTTCATCAGATTGTTTACAAAGACGGTTTGCTTCGCATCTCTTTATGATTGAATTGATATTAATGTATTTATAACTTTTATGTTAGTGTTTTCTTGTGATTTGAATTTGAGGACCCAGTACAGTTATGTACACATTTTACAATCGCATTACGTACATTAATAGTGCAAACAAAAAAAAAAATACATTGGTTCGACTTACAGACGTTTTCGACCCAACCTGCCAAACCTAACCTAACTGCCGTAAGTCGGGGTGTGACTGTATACAGGATTTCGGAATGAATTTCGCTAATTTTGGTATCGGTTAAAGCAGTGTTTCCCAATCTTTTTTGTGCTGTGCCCAACTAAAGTATCTATTGTCCTCCAAATGAGAGATGGCCGCCCTGTTTTTGTGAGATCTGCGCATGTATCATCGATTAGTCTGGTCAGGCACTTCCGTCTGATTTAATGACAGGACGCCGCCATTACGGTAATCGCTTGTTACTTTGCAAAAGAGCATTGTATTTATAAATAATATAAATAATAATAATAGCAACTGGTATTGAAATAACGCTAAATAGTCGATCTATGCTTAATTTGGCATTATCAACATGTCTTTCTCAGTGAAAACAGACCCCGTCGTCCATTGTGACAGGAAAACATATTTGATCAGCTACCGGAAGGGCTGCGCAGTTCAAACTTCCGCCGGCCATCTCTCATTTGGAGGACAATAAAGTATGCTGTGCCCCACCAAATTAGATATAACTTTCAAAAAGAAAAAATTAAAAAAAAAACAACAACTTTTTTAACTTTCACAACCAAAAAAAAATAATATTGCTTTATTTTCGAATTGCCCCCCCTTAACAATCAAATTGCGCTACACGTTGGGAAACAGGGGGTTAAAGCAAAATCGAGGAGACAGAAAATAGATCAACCTTGGATTGGTTGATATTATAATTATTATTATTATTTTCTTTCCTTCGTCGCCGTTTGGTTTGTTTCATCAACGTGAATTGTGAATGAATATTGCTACAATTTAAATCTCAGATTTTTGTCGTTGTTACGTGACATTCAAGATACTATTTTTCTAATAGGTTATCATGGCAATGACTTAATACTATGCAATGCTGTTCTAATTGATCTCAACTGATCATAGAAACTTCAAAGCCTATACCCTCAGCGCACCAATAAGCCTACAGAGGCTCCAAGAAGAAAACCCCTAAACCCAATCACTTTACTTCTTATTCTAAAGAGCTTCAAGTTACAGATCTTTTAAGCATCCCATGATAGATCTTTTACGATCTACGCTTTCTTTTGATCTAAATTGAGATCTTAAATTGTGCTTTCAATTTAAGTAAAAAATTTTAGGAAAGTCTTTATTTAATGCAATGTATCACAGTAAAAACAGATTAAATCTGAAATATTGTAGTGGGATTTTAACAATCATAACTACTTCTAACAAGATTATAAATAAGTTTTTGAATAAAAAAAAATAAAAAATTATTGTTAGCATTTTAATTAGTTACCGTCATGGCCCGCAATAAGTGGCTGCATTTTATCTCCGATTATTTTGTGAAATTGAAGAGTAAATGCTTCCAAAATTACTTTACAACTCCATTACTACTTTTATAAACATAGATGTAGTTAGAATACATATTTTTTCCCCCTTTGACGAAGCGCGATTCGGTCTTCGGAGAAACTCAGGAATGTGAGTCATTTTTCTTATTTTTCCATCCAATCACGTAATACTTCTTCTGGAATTCCAGACTCGTGAAAAAAACTGGATTTTGATTCGCCATTTCGAACTGTTCCGATTCATCTCAACTTCTTCGACTGTGTTACTTGTTACTTTGGTTTGTCTTAGCTGCATTTTTAAAGATATATTATTCGAAAGGTTTTTTTTTTTTCTTGTAAAGACAGATGCTTGTATTTCTGCTTAGATACTCAGAACCTTAAGCCCGTGCTAAATTTCACATTCTTTTTTTCTTTTTCTTTTTTTTAATCATTAGTGAGACAGAACTGATTAATAAAAAATTCCCCAAGAATTGCAGCAGCCTTTGTGCGCATGCTCGGACGTGTTGCATGCCCGGGCATGCATACTGAGCTCCTAAGAACTTTTTTACTTTGTTTTCTTTCTTGCCTTTCTTAAAGATCACGCTGGAAAATAAAAAGAATCCTTAAGACCTTAAGGGGGCGAGCGCATCTTAATCACAGAATATTTTAATAACTAATTATTTTTTTTTAAGGAAATCTATCTTTGTTTAATATATATTTCTTCCATTTTCGTCGGTTTTCTGTATTTTTCCGAATACTGGATAATTCCAGCTGATGAGTTTAACAAAACGGACTTGTACTGAAATTCCCCCTAAATTTAGGAACTACTTACTGACATGAATTCTTGGATATTACTGCTCTTTGTCAGTGTTGTTCTTTATGTTGCAATGAAAAAGACTGAAAATCTATCAACTGATTCAAGATTATATCTATGGTAATTCCACGAAGAGAGGAATTCCACGAAACATCTGACCTACTCGTTATGATGCATCGTAGCCAGTTGAAACGCATTTGCAGAATGCAAATTTTGACGTGAAATAAAATGCATTCTAATTACTTATTCAAACTGTTTATTTGTATTGAATACTTTTTTTTCCCCAAAAAAGATGCAAGAATCGGCTTTTATTAAAGACAGATAATTGGCTTGCCCTGCATACTTTCTCTATGGTAGGTAGATATTTCTCGTCCGAGTTTCCACTGACTCATGGGTACAGGCTTGAACGTTTTAATGGTCATTCGGGAACAGTGAAAATGAATGGTCAGCCCAAAGCTCGTCCGCCTTTAACTATTGGGAAAGAATCTCGGTACCCGTTTTACAGAGGGCTTGGTGAACCCTAGAGCCCGTCTAGAGGAGAACTAATTTCTGAAAAATCACGAACCTTCGCAGAAGATTGAACCCGGTTTCTCCAGTATAGTGTCCGGCGCCTCAACGTTGACCTAGATCTTTTTTGGAAATTTTGAAAATTGTAAATATTTTTCTAATAAATAATAAATCAAATTAATCATAATTACAAAATGTAAAGATCCGGATTTCTTAATTTTTTTATTTATAAATACATATATATATGTATGTATGTACGAGTATATACAAACAAATATTCACGGTCAGCCCGTGAACCAATTCGTCTCGATACAGAGATCAATAATTTAGTCGTAAACAAATAATTGAGTTCTTTTAATCAGAGTAAATCCTATCCAGTTACTTCCATAAGCTCTGGATCCTAACTCAAAAAGATCTGAATTACTAATGAGAGCCTAATTAATATTTTTTACAGTTTTTTTTTTCATTAATTGTGGTTAATTAATTCACTGAAAACAATTGGTGCACAAAATGCTTAGTTTTCCCTATTTCCACGAAATTATATTAAAAACACTTTTAGACAATACAACGTGAGTCCTTCTGTTTATTAAGAAAACTACAGTATAACCCCGTTATTATGCTCATCAAGGGACCATGACCTAAAATCGTAATAAGCGGGACAGCGCTGTATCGAGGTTTTACCATATACAGAACCGTAAAAAAGGAGCGTAAAGAACAGGATAGTGCTGTAATCAGGAGCGCTATATCGATGTTTTACTGTATTTGTTTACAATTTTGGGACATTGTAGTTTTTTCTTTTTTTTTTTAGTATAGCATCTTATTTTCAATTTCTTATTCTTAAATTCTCTGAAGTAGTGCTTACTATGTTTTTTTTTTTGTTTAAAGTTCCAATCGTTTTTATTTTTAACTGTATTAACCCAACTGCTGGCCTGCCGAGAGAGGGGTGTAAACCTTCATCATCCCCATACACACTTATATATGCATCTGAAAAGAAAATTCATTTTTTTTTGTTTGAAAGGTACCTCATAACCATCTCCCACCCTCACTATAAATTCCTCTACGACCATAACAGCTACGTATCCGTCGTTGTCCTGAACTCAGAATTATATAAATATTCTAAAGAAACATGAACATACTGCGCTTTTTATTATTTTTAAGGCATTTTGCTTCATCAATTCAAAAATGCAATTTTATAAAACCCTGTATCCATGATAGTTGTTCTTCTATTAATTTTCTTGAGGGGCAAAAATGGTATTAAAAAAATCCTTAAAAAAAGAAAAACCAAAAAATAATTAGCATTAGATGCATATACAGAGTTTTACTAAGTATATGTTCCAAGTTTCAGTTATTTATGTCTCTGTTTCGGCGTTGTAGAATTATTACATAAACAACATTGTCTTTCACATATATGATTTAATCGCAATATTTAACTACGATTAAAATGCTTCTTTCAATTAGAAAAATTATTATTATTATTTTTAGATTAGTAAAAATAATTTACAAATAACCATAAATATTAAAATTAAAGAGTAAGAAAATAAACAAACAATTACCTGTAATCTCGAGACAGGTTCAAGATTTTATTCCTAACTTCGATCGTGCTCCTATGGACGCCATTTTCATTGCGTAGTCGGTCAGCCATGCATTTGTAGATGCGAGCGTTTCTCTTCACGGTCCGGAGGTCTTCCAGAAAATCAGCCCAGATCCCGATCAGCGCCTTGGTCTCGGCATCCGTCCATACGATCCTTTTAGGCTTGTACGATCCATCGGCGTACTGTCGCTTCCGCTCAGGCTCCGAAAGGACTTTCCTATCCGCCGACATAAGCGCGGTCGAAAACGAGGCTCGACAGCGTTCGGCGCTTCTAACTGAGTTTCGAAGTCTTCCGGCCGCGATCGTGTTCATCGAAGCGAGGTTCCAAAGCGCTGTTAATCCCAACCGAATTTTCTCGTGGCATCGGGCGGACCAGGGAAGCAATGCGAACGCCGGAAAAGCAGATTCGATTGTTGGGAGATTCCCGGAGAAAAGGATCGTCAGACGTAAAGGGATGACAGTTCATGTTTAATTTTTTAGGGACATCTAGCATTTTTATAATCTAGCAAAAAGTTCTTAAAAGAAATTAAAGTCTACTTTCCTTAAAATAACATTACTGGGTTTTTTTTTAACGTCGTGAAAACAATATAAAGGAAAAATCTCCCTTCATTTTTAAAATTATAATGCAATTTTAAAATATAATTTTAAATATTATATTTATATCAAGACGGTCCTAGAGTAAACCCAACCACATGCGCAATTCAATAAAAGGGCCTCATCTAGTAAACATTGGATGTAACCTTTTAATGTGATTATATACAATTTAGGCGCTTTTGCATATTTACTTACGCATAGAAAAAGTCATTGAGGCCAGCACATGAATTTTCTTTATTACCGGTATATTTTTAATGTTTAATTTATTTTAAAAATCTAAATAATAAATTTATTCTATCTTACATTAGCTGCAGAAAAAAAAAATATTAAAAAATTTTTAAAAAATAAAAAAATAAAAAAAGTAGTAGCCAAATACCGAAAACCATAAATTATTTAAAAAAAAAAGACCGTATATGAATAATATTGATCACAGTTCTGTGAATATTACCACATTTTGGGAACCTTCATCCATTTCTATCCTTAGCTATCTGCAAAACGTCGTCTCCATTAAGTTCAGTATTATAACCTACTGTTCTCCATAGGAATACTGATTACTGATTGCTATAGTCCTCAAAATGAAAGATGACCGGCGGAAGTTTGAACTGCGCAGCCCTTCCGGTAGCTGATCAATTATGTTTTCCTGTTACAATGGATGACGTAGTCTGTTTTCACTGAGAAAGACATGTTGATAACGCCAAATTAAAACTTCTCTCGACTATTTAGCGTTATTTCAATACCAGTTGCTAACAATAAGTATTTATATAAATAAATTATATTATCTTTTGCAAAGTAACAAGCGATTAGCACAATGGCGGCGTCCTTTCGGACGTGCCTGACCAGACTAATCGATGATACATGCGCAGATCTCACAAAAACAGGGCGGCCATCATTCATTGGGAGGACAATAGTTGATCTGACAGAAAGGAAGTGACAATGCCATTGTTAAACATCTAATAATGGGTCTACCAAAATACCTATCCTGATGACTTAGCCAGATGATTTTTAAATACATAATTCGAAAGCCTTCCGATTTTGAAGAAGAAAGTTCTCATATGATGTTTCAGTGTGTTTTGACGATCTTGGTGACCAGTTTGCGACCTGGTGACGTAGTAAGAAGCAAAACGATTCGAAGAGAAGCAGCAGGCGCCCTTTTTTCTTTTTTTTTATCACTTTAATTAAGCAGAAAGCCGTAATAAAATCGCAGTCATTTTCAGAAACTTATCTTTTGAAAGTAAACAATAATTACATAAAAATAATATTTATCTCATTCAAAAGAACATATCAGAATTTACTTTTTTAAAGAATGAGCTTTAATATTAATATATTATAAGAAGCATACGCATTTCGCAAAGGATCATGGGAGGTTGACTTAAATGGTCACAGCGCCCTTCAACGGAGGAAATTTTAATTAATTAAAAATCTCGTGTGACACTTCGAGAAGGATCGTCCTTGAACAGTTAGCTCGGAGGCTTTACATTCAAGTACTTGTGCCGTCTGACTTAGAGTATAAGATGAACTGTACTTAAATAGAAATCTTCAGGTAAATAAAAAGAACTGCTATGAAGAAATCATTATTGGTTACGTAAACGAAGCATGTGAAGCATTACTATTCCACCTGAACATGTTTCTCATCTATTTGTACGCACATCACGTTAAAACAGTTGGACTGATTCCTTAAAAATTCGTACGTACCTTATTTAGGGTCCGACTTTATGTTTTAAGTCTTATTTATTTAGACTTTAGACTTATTTATTCTGGTAATCATTCCTCCCACTCCTTAAAAATTACCTCCGAAATTCCTCGCTAAAACGAATTTAAAAAAAAAAAAAAAAATAGTAATGATAATTACTAACTGTCCAACGTAACATGTGAGGACGTATATTTCCAGCCTTCCCCCAAGCTCCAAAATCTGACCTCCTCCCCCTCCCAGCGCTGCTGTCCCTACAACACGATGAGAATATTTTTAAAATTTAATCAATAGACCACACGATCCCTAGAAAACATCTGCAGAATATCTCATCCAATATTAGGCTACGGCCCCCAATCAATACATAAATAATAATAATAAAAAAAAAAAATATAATGACAATATATTTACTTGGATATAAACTATAGTTTGCGCACTTCGCAATCATAATAACATTATAAGTACTTAAGGCGCCAATATCTTTCATAGACAAAAACAAAATAAAAAAAAAAACAGAGGAAATTGGTTGCACGCTAGCAATTTGTAAAGTCTCGCGTCAATCTTCACATATTAGAATTTTTTTCAGTCAAAGAAACCATTCTGCATGTCGTCAACATAGCATAAGATCAAACTCTACTAAAAAAAAAAAATAATATCCCATATTAAGAATCTACCCAATGTTAGGATATTTTCTTTTATTTTAAAAAAAAACAAAACAAACAATTTAACGTGTGAGAATATTTATAGAAACATTTAAATCGACGATATTTAAAAAAATTATGATCGCACATTAAAAATAACAAATTATCCGTTTTTGTTTTAAAAAATTGTTTTATAAAAAATTAAAAAAATACGTATAAAACGGAACCGGACAGGACAGTTTGGACGAGCTAGAACTGCTTACGTAGTTGATGATCTTGTACATACACGCAAACAAGAGATGTAAAACGCAGAATGATGAATTGTAAAAAAAAAATATTTGTATGATACGATTGAAGTTAAAATAAAAAAACCAACTCACAAATTATAAGATTAAAAAATATTTAACTTATTAAAAATGTTTCGTCCAGTCTTAGCTGGTCTTTTACAATTGAATAACTCAAAGACATGCAGCGGTTTAAATAACAAGGCTATTTTAAAACCCTTGCATGTCTTGAGATATTCACTTGTAAAAGCCCAGGTAAGACTGGACGAAACATGTAGTAGTTTAATATGTTAAATGTTTTTTAATCTTTTAATTTGTGTGTTGGTTTTTTATTTTTTATGTTAACGTAAAATGAAGAATTTTATATTTTATTTGTGAAAAATAAATAAATAAATAAATAAATAAATAAATAAATAAATAAATAAA
>JAFIDM010010028.1:59359282-59382394 GCA_023159025.1 Thereuonema tuberculata | reverse complement strand
AAATAAATAAATAAATAAATAAATAAATAAATAAATAAATAAATAAATAAAAATCCACATAGTTTTCTTAATTTTACATTTTCACGGTGGCTCTATATTATTCTCCCCTCGCCGGTAAATTTCTGCGGGAACTCTTATCCCTTAAAAATTGACCCACAATATTACCTATTTTTTTTTTTTTTTCTATGAAAATAATCCCGTATAAGCGTTACTGTTTCAACGGAGCAGCTGCTCACAAACACTTGTTCGCTTTTACACTTTTTTTTTTCTTGTTGTTATCATGAGGCGTGCGTCATCAGTGAACCAACGCGATCCTTAATATTTATCATAGATTTAACCATACATTTTGTTGTCCTACAGCGAAGAGTCATTCACATGACGAGTTGACTCTCCGTATAAGTGTCTGTATATAAAACCGACCAGGTTTTAATGCAACATTGACGTCAATGGATCGACTGCGGCGACAGACGCAATGACCTGGGCCGAGTACCTGCTAAGAGAGGCGGCAATCGACTCACGCTCAGCGTCGCGCTGACGTGATAACATTATTGATGACATTGGCAGCGTTAATTTTAGGAAAGCTATTAAGCTTAGTTCTTTTTTTTTTTGATAATAATTTCGTTCACTAATCGGAGTTGTAGGTTACGATTCAAAACGCAGATATATCACTACTGTTATTTCTCAAACATATTGTATTATATCTAATATAATATAATATAATATAATATAATATAATATAATATAATATAATATAATGTAACATAATATAATATAAGCTCAGTTTTTCCATTGCATAATGGGGACTGAAGCCCAAAATAATCAACTTTAAAGTTGGACCCATCGCAACCACATTTTACGAAAATCCGTCCAGCCGTTTTAACGTGGTACAGACAGAAAAATGGACAAACAGAGAAGAAAGATGTTCAAATGGAACAGTAAGACTGCGCATGCTCAGTCAGTTTTCCTTAATAATGTTTTCCAAATTTCTAAAATAAAAACAACATAACGATTTAAAGAAAACAGGATTCAGATTTCTTCGGGTACTTCCCATTTTGATATTAAAAGCAAACATTTTCATTATGAACTATTGTGATTTTTCTTTCTATAATTTTTACTTCCTTGAAATACATTTGTACAAGTCTGTATGTGTTCTGTAAGTTATTTTTATTAGGCGAATAATAATTTAGAAAAATAATTAATAACATTACTAATTTCATATTGTGAATAAATAACAAATATATTGCTAAAAAAATAGTAACTATTAATTTCGGAAATTTAATCTCAAAGGGATTAACCGTTTATCCGTCTTTTCCCTGACCTTAATTTTTATCCCCAAATATTAGAATGGCTGCCCAATATTGTAAAAAAACTAAACACAAGTAAAAAGGAACTTAACCTGCCAAAATAATTCAACGAATGATAACCAAATCCTTTTACTTAGCCTTGTGCCTTCCTTGGTTATTTGTTAAAACTAAACAGTTCCGTTTTTTTTTTAACCATTTTGAAACTTTCATCTTTACTGCAATTACAAAATACTAATAATTGTAATTTTCCGTCAGATACGGTTGTTTCAATTCAGAAAATTTTAATTTTACTTATTTCATTTATTCCTTAAATCTGTTTGCCTTTTCTCATTATTTGACCGAAATGAAACTTTTTTTTTTCTCGAATTCAATTAAATCCATGATGTTTTCCGGGGTTGATTTTTTTTTTTTTTTTTTTTTTCAAAGACGGCTTTCTAATATTTTATATTGTAATTTTAAACAATGATTGCTCTGATTTCAAAAAAGAAAGAAAAAAAAACCGTTTTGTTTGTTTTCATTTACAAATCTATTCAACTTCATCTTGCCGTAAAAGGAAGTATTTTACCCCTTCTGCTCGCAATAATACAACGGCACTCCGTATGTTTCAAAATATGTTGTTATAAATGTCTGCTTTGCCTTTAAGAGAAAGATAGAAAAACAACGTCAATTTTCATGTAATTACGAATGCGCAATATCGACAACAGCTTCGCGGCGATCGTCTGAAATCGTTAGCTTAATTACGAATACGAACTGATGAAGGTCAGGAAAGGAAAAACAAAACAGGAGTTCCCTGAAAAAACTTGCTACTTTCCTACTTTCCTTAAAATGTTATTTTTCATTTTTTTTTTTCTTATTTATGTCGTGAAAATTGTAATAGCTGTTTAACACATATCAAAATTAAATCTACATTTTATTTACTTAAATCAGTCTAAAGCTGATTAATTTTAAGAAATGATTTTTTTCATTTCTGCACACAAAGAACGATCACGTCTAGAGGGAATCGGGAACGGCCGTTTCGTCCTTATTAGGAACTCATCAGCCCGATCCACCTTTCTTGATGACAAACCCAGAAAGAAATGGAAGACGTGATTTCTTTATTTAGGTGCAGTCTTTGGTTTTCATTTCTTAATATTTTCCTGCACGTTACATTTGTTTTTGTAATTACACTGCCTGATAAGTTTGAATTTTCTTTTATGTTTAATTGCCATTGAATCCTAGTGATCATTAGGCTAAAGGTTTTTTTTGTGCAATTTTGCACTTTTTTTTTAATTGTTGTGTTTTTTGTTCGAGAATCACTTTCGGGAGCGAAGGTGACTTCCATTTCTTTTTCATGCCTTTCTGAGTTTATCATGAAGGAAGGGTGGAAGGAGCTGATGAGTCCCTATAAGGACGAAACGGTCGTTCCCGATTCCCTCTTTTAACAAACTTAAAGGCGTGATTTGTTTATTTTATGTGCAGTCTTTTTTTATATTAATTTTAATTATAAAAAACCAGGCTCAAGTTATAGATTAGCTAAAAGGTGTTATATTGTTTAAGACTTGATAGAAATCCAATCTTTTAGTTTTTCTATTGGAATTTTTGTCGTTACGAAAGTAAGACAGCTTACTTTTAAATAAGCATACTAACGTTCAAGAAGATCATCCAATGATTCAAATGGTTTTTATTAGGGAAACGTACACAGACAGACAGACTAGGAAAGTAGCCTTGGAAATAAATTCCACTTATTAATTCACATATTTTTAAAGCAAATTCGTATTCTGCTACAGAAACTTAATTCGTAATGGTCCTTTGTTTCAAAATTCTGTGACGTCTATCTTCATAAATACCATATTATTACTGGCAATTTTGGCTGGCGTAAGGTCTGATAGTCCTGTGGCTGAGGCTCTGGACTGAGGAGTGGAGAAGCCCGGATTCAATTCCCGGTGCTAGTCGGAGATTTTTCCAAGGTATTTCTCCTCCAGACGGGCTCTTGGGGTCTCCCAGCCCTCTGTCAAATGCTTACTTACTCGGTGGTTAAAGGCGGTAGGCATTCGGACATTTGCATCAGATTTCAACTAATCCCATTGGTAGAGAATCGCAAGGGAACCTAAATCTCCTACCTACCCGTATGTCTGCATGGCATGGCCTGTTGCGATATTGCTTTAACCTTCTTGAGCGACCAACATCGGTAGCTATTGCGTTTGTCCTGTCAGTCCGTCCGTGTCTGTCCATCCCTAATAACTTCCGAACGGAAGGTTGGATCGACAATCGGATTTCGTCATCGTATTCAGAGGTCCAAAGACTAGGAAGGAGTATTCTCAGGGACTAACACCCCCCGTTCGAGATATTTGGCATTGTTGTCATTGTATCCCCTAAAAACTCCCGAAAATTCCCAAACTTCAAATATTTACAGGCTATTCATATAGGTTGAAACGGTTAAATTGGATGATAATAGAAAAAATATCTAAGAAAATGATGAAAAACATCTAAATTGGAAACATTTTGTTACGTTATAAAAACGTCAAAAAATAATCCGAAAATGGAGGACGTAAAACTTATTTATTCCCAAACAAAACCTGGTACAAACTGTAATATATTAATAGATGTATCCAGGAATTTGGAGTGGGAGCGTCAATTATATCTGTACATTCCGTCTCAGATTTTTGTGGACCGTTGATAGATTGCTAATGACGTCATTGATATATTTTTTTAATTTCTATTACATTATCGTCTCAATGAGTATTAATTAGCACTATTTATTGCTGTGGTGACCTAACAGAAACAAAGCATACCGGTACGTCAATTTCATTGTTATCAAGGTCAACTAAAAATACAGGTCTTGGCGAAGAAGAAAAAAATATAATTTGATAGTCCTGTGACATGTTCCAATATGGTACTGCTTGTACAACAGGAGGTGTTTAAGCAAGATATTATTGTTCAATAACAGAATGAATTGTCGTATTGTATTGGTACGTAGCCCAGGGATTTAGATGGAGGAGTTATGATGATCTTAATCGTCCAACCAAAACAAAAAACAAAAAAAGTGTTGTCTTTTTTCCGGATTGGGAAAGGGGGGGGAGGTAACCAACCACGCCAGAAATGTTAGCTTTTCTATTCATATCTGGATGCATTGGGGTGGATGGGATTTAATACTCCTACAATCTCCTCTCTTCGGTACCCAATGGTAATTAGTGCTTTTGGATCGTGTTGCGCCGTAGCCTGTATTTTTATTTGGTCTTGCACTGTTTGTCTCCTAACAAGGGTCTCCAGAATCTGAGAAGAATTATAGCAACATCTGTACTTTTAAAAACATATAGTGCCTTTGAAAAAGCACTGTATCCTTGTAACGCATCTATCTCTCGAGTTCGGCGTGGCATCGGAACATAATTGGCTCCCATGAGGGAATGCAATAGACCGTGGGCTCCCGATCCAAGAAGGTGGTGCTGATGATAGCCCGTCGGCGGCGGCGGCGGCAAAAGAGAGGGGGCAGGCAGGGAAGGGAAAGAGATTCGTCACGGGCTCGAAAATTCTGCCGGCACTCGATCGGGCTGTGGGCGGGCGACAGGAGTGCGTGGAGATGATTACACGCGAGGGCGTGCGAGATGTGGAACTCCTACGACCGCGTTCGTGCGGTGCATGGCTAAAAAAACCGAAAGCGCCAGGAGGTATTTTTACGGCGCAAGAAGGGATGGGCGTCCCGCTTTACCGATCGGTACCAACCCGCCCCCGTAGGCTTTTTCGCGGAAAACCCGGCATTGCCGCAATAAAGTTAAGATAGCAGTTCGCATAAAAAAAATAACACCAGGGGAAGAAAAATGCAAGGCAAAAAACTTACCGGAAAATTTTAAGTATACGTTTCGTTAATACTTGAGCAGTATTTCACTGTGTTCCACTTTTCTGCTCTAAATTCTTAGAAAATAATTAACCTTTGCCGATATCCGCAGTGAATAATACAATACGAACAGTGCAATACAGATTCAAAATATTTAATAAAAACAAATGCTAAAATGATTCAAAAGTAAATCAAATTGGTGATACGAAGTTTTTGAATGATAACGATTGAATAAGTCATTTTCTTTTAATCCAATGTATGTTTTGAACCACTAAGAACATGAATTGAAATTGCTTGGTGGCTTGCCTGCAATTCTACAACAGCACTTCATTACTTTAGTTCCTCAAATATTGCCGTTGAGTCTACGTAAGAACACCGTTAAAAAACAAACATCTAAAATCTTATATCTTATCCTTATATATTATTTCTCAAAGGTGTTTTTTGTGTCGGTACGCCCTACCTCCCTTATTACTTCATCAAAATCAATGATTGGGACATCATTTTGAAGATTACGTTTACCGCTAATGACGAAAAATAAACAAATTGTGAAAAATTAATGTTTTCGTTAAAAAACTGTATTTTCAACACTTTTTTATAAAAATGGAGAAGGCGCCATCTATTGACAATCTGTGTAACTAACCTGCACGACAGCTGTTGGAGTTGTGTATTATTTCTCAAAGGTGGTTTTTTGTTGGGAATTATTCGCGCGGGTCAACTAGTCTTTTACATATTATTACGCGCATACGTATCCATGTGTAATGGGGCCCGACCTTGCAGCGCTGAGGGTTCCCTTTCGAGTATTGCAGTGGATGGGTGGGGGATGTGGATTCTAAAATAATGGTGCGCATATTTTACTTGGAGCATAAATAAACAACGTACCAAATTCACCCGTTTTAGTGAGGGATTGCAAAGATGAGTTTTTGAGTTGTGAAGTCAAAATATAAATATACTTGGGTTTTTAACCATAAATAAGCACCTTACAAGCGTATAAACAGTTTTTCGACAATCCGCTCTTTCGAGTAATTCGTCATGTTTCCACGATCGCCCACACTCTTCTGCGACCATGCACTGCTTTTTCTCTTCATTGACTCGGCGCCATCTTTTCGTTCAGCCTGTATATAGAAGTCGTACTCTGCTGTTGTGTACATATATCGTGTTTTGTTTAGCTTCTAAACGCAGTCGCGAGTGATATATAGTGTTATTTGCATCTTTCGGCGGCCAGAAAGCATTTGCTAGCTAAAAAACAAAACAAAAAAAAAAAAACATCAGGTTTTCGACAGGGCTGGTTCCTAATCCCTCCGAAAATACGGGGAACGCCAGTACCAAGTTTTTTTTACAGAAATCCTCCTATCAGTTAACTCTGATATCAACAAACAGATGAGAAAAATGTTCAAAAGTGCAGTAGTAAGACTTCGAATGCTGAGGCAAAAAATACACAAATACTTTATTAGAAATGTCCTAAGCATCCAAGAAATACTATTGATTATTGCTTATGCCAGAATATTTTAAGGATAAGGCCGCATAGAATATACTTAATCTCGCACAGCGAGTTTGATAAAAAAATCACCATTTAAAGTTTTAGGCCTAACTCTTGTTATTCAGTGAATTGATATACATTCACTTTAATTCTCTGCTCTTACCTCTAAAAGGCAAAGCATTGTGCAGTGATTTTAATTAGCTAATATTACATCATGGTGAATAGCTTCAATTAAGGATTGCACAAATAGGCAGACGTTAAGGATAGTGCGTTTGAAAAGTCCCGTAATTTAGCCCGGAGAGAGTTCATAAGCAAACACAATTCACCTTTGGGCAGAAGGGAAAGCGTAACGGTTAATAACATGTTGTGCATCTGGTGGCTTCATATGCGATGGTGTTTGTACCAAAGTTCCTACTTTCTAAGTTGCGTCCAACCCTGGTGATATCAAATTTCCCTTCCTAGCCTATTTTTCTCAGAAGGTGAGACTCTTGAAATCAGCATGCCTGAATATTAAATAGCTTTTTTATATAATTTTTTGTTTTTTTGAAATATTTGTTGATGAAGTGGTATTCCTCAAGGATCTAAACTAGAACCGTTGTTTCATTCACGACTGTATTTACCATTGTAGCAATTTACAAAAGAAGCTTAACCTTTTAACATCTCATATTTTTTTTTCAATATTTCTTTTGACATAAATTTGAATAACACTGTCAAAAATGATAAAGTATGTAATTGAGTCATGTATCCAACCTGCTTTTGTACTAGTGAATGGATAGTAAACATCCAGACAAACGACGATGTCTCTTTTGCTGTTGAAACATATTCGTGTGAGTTCTTAAAGTTGAAAAACATGAAGGTGACAAACAATACTACAGAAACCCCTTCGAAACGAAACAGTACATTTCAATCTGTTTAGCAGTTGACTATAATTTGCTTTGATTAAGATTAAACTATTCGCTTAGTTCCATTCCATAATAGGATCTGAACCCATTCCTAAAACTGGAGGGGGAAGGATTAAAAACCAAAATAATCGTGCTTATATTTTAAGTTGAAGCGTAAATAAGCATCATACCGTCCGTCTGTGATAAGATCAAACAAGGTAGGGAAAGCGATTAGTAAACCAATCACAATGCTTCACAACGTCTTCTGATAAGAAAATATAACTGATATTGCTTTAATTTCCTTATTATTATAAATGTGCAAAAGGTGCAATTGTTGCGTTTATTATGATTGTTGTGATTGTTGTAGAGCTGCATTATAAATGTAATTGTTGCGCACGCAAAAGACGCAATTGTAGCGATTGTTGTGATTGTTGTGCTTAATGATAATTTAATGAGATTTTCATGATACTTGTCCACAGTACAGACAAAACGGGAATATTAGTCTACTGATTTTATCAGAAGACTAAAACTACCTTAGGTAGCTGAACTCTGGTAGTAAAATTTCGTTATCAACTGTCTGACTTTTGTTAAAGATCTAGGGACCAAAAACAAGCAAATTGTGCAGGCGCAATATTCAATGTCTCTTAGAGTACTAACAAGCTTTATTAAATATTTCCTATTGATTTTGGTTTAAATTGGGCCAATTGATGAGTCACTTAGGGTACAAAATAAACTAAATACAACAAACCTGTGTATCTATTTTTTAATTTGTTTTTATCATAATAAATAAACATTAATTATCTAAAACCAGAACCAGACAACGGAGTAAAATAGAGCTAACCTAAACATTTGAGATTCTATAGTGGAGGAAGATAAGGTTCTCACCATCCTATTCACTTCATTTGCCCTTCATTAATATTAGAAGCAAGATAACAAAAATTATTAATAATCAGGGTATTTTCAGACTTTATCGTACGATATTCTAAAGTTTTAACGCCAACACAACTTTTTTGCATTATTAATTTTTCTCCCAAAGAAAAACTGCAAATATTTGCCTTTTATAGACAGATCATGATCGATCAATTACGTCTAGACTTGAATAAATATTTCAAGAACTAAAAAATCATTCATAGGTGCAATTCCAAAAGAAAATAAAACGTTGGAAATCTTAGACATTAAAATATACGCAATTAATCTTAAGGAATATAATAAATTATACATGCTGTTCGGCAATTGATGACACTCAAAAAAACTGGATAAACAAATCATTCATCCAATATTCCTGCCCAATTATCTTTTCTGATGAACGAACAATAGATAATATATATATAATAGATTTTTGTTAAAATTATTAATAAATTAGATATTAAACTATAATATATAAAAAAGGTCTATTAAAAAATCTAGATTTGAAATTAAAAAAAAAAAAAAGAAATTCCCATTTTATCTCCAAAATTTCCAACCATTTTTTTTTTATTCTTTCTCTATTCTTTCTTTTTTCTTTTCTTTTTTTTCTTTCTTAGTTCTGAAATCCTCGACGCTAGAGTCATTTTATTGTGTATGCCACATATTTGCCTTCCTCGCGCTAAAGTGACGGCAGCGGGACAAGGAGGTAAAGCGGAGGTAGAGGAACGGAGAGGGGGAAGGAGAAATCGCGTGGTTGCCTGTTGTGTGTAGGAGGAGAAGACTGGAGGGGGGGAAGAGAGGTGAAAACGTAACGGCGAGTTTTTCGTCCGCCCTCCGCGATTTCCATGCGGCGTTCCGCTCGACGTCCGAAATTCCTCTTCGCTCTTGCACGCCCCCGTCGTAGCGAACGCCGCTCGAGCACTGCGCGAAGGCACCGCTTCGCCGTAGCGAGGCCTCTTCTCCTCTCCCCGCCACCCGGCCCCCTCTACTCCGAGTGGATCTCCGAGTGCTTTAAGTTCTAGCGCGTCTCCTTCTTTATCACCGCTCGCGATCGTGCCTTTCTTTTTTTCTTCCCTACACCATTCTCCCCCCTCCCCTCCACTGCTGCGTCTCGGGGAGAACTGGACTCGCCCGAGGATCAGAAGAAAGGTTCCAGAGATACTGCATCGAGACGTTCTACTTTTCAAGGAAGACCCGCCGGAGATTAGAGAGTCGAAGCGCCGTAATGACAAAGCTGTGCATGGGCCGACACGTAGCTGCTCCGCGTCGAAATATGTGCTGTGCTTGTTAACGACGAAATTGCAACATCAGATTGCAGCAACAACAGCAGCGCCATCTCTTGCTTTTAGCAACTGACCAAGAGACTTTCGAACGCCAAGATTAAAATTTCAATTATAAATACAGTCGAAATTCATCTAACTCAGTCTCTCGCTCTTTGTTAAATTATTTGGCAAAAATGAGTTGCTTCGGTTATAATTACAACGAGCTGTCTACAAACTGGTCTACAGTAGCGGGCCCAGGAATTTGGTTTAGAGGGAGAAAGTTTTGATGATCTCTACCATTCAATCAAAACTCGCACACATACAAATACGAACACACAGGCACATATACTATACATATAAATATAAAGACACATATATAAAGACACATACATATTACATATTTTTTATATATATATATATATATATATATATATATATATATATATCTCGAATGGCC
Organism: Thereuonema tuberculata; assembly: GCA_023159025.1. Classification (NCBI taxonomy): domain Eukaryota; kingdom Metazoa; phylum Arthropoda; class Chilopoda; order Scutigeromorpha; family Scutigeridae; genus Thereuonema; species Thereuonema tuberculata. Next base: position 59,372,296 of record JAFIDM010010028.1, on the reverse strand, counting down.
AAACTTGAAGCTCATCCTTCGTGTTTAGCAATGCAAAGATTTCAATTAATCATTTGCAATTTAGAAATTTAGAACGTATAGAATATAAGAATAAAATTAACTTATATTACTAAACAAATATAGCCGGACAGCAATCTGAAATTTGAAAAACCCAAATACAAAATTCAGAATATATAAATAAATACACGACACATACATATATAAAGACAACACACACACATATTGCACATACATGTATAAAAGACACACACATATATTTCACATACAAATATAAATACACGCATACATACACATACATATATAAAGACATACCCACACACACTGCATATACAAAAAAAATTAGAGAGAGAGAGAAAAAGAAAAATGCACACTCTTTCCCGATAGGGAGGGAAACATTAAGTACAAAATAATGCTCTCCAACCAAAAATAAAACATTCAAAATGTTGGATTTCTTTCTTTTTCGGATGTAGTGTGGAGAGGTTATACTTTGTTTCCCTTTGATGCCTTGTTGTTTTAAGGTTATAAACTTCTTTAATCTCTTCCCGTCCCTTCTCTGTATTGGGCTTGGAGATTCTGATAAGTAAAGAAACTTGTAGCACAACTGTGGCTCCTCGACAACAGTTTCGAACTCGAAAAGTTTCTCAGCAGATATTCAGTGTTCGAAGACGCAAATGCGAAAATCCACGAAAAGATGGGATGATAACCATTCTTAGGCAGCTAACAACAATGGCTTTGTTCAATATTTGTTTGATTATTGTAACAATGAATTTTTTATTAACCCTAGTCATTGTTTGCGGTGACATAATAGAAAGAAAGCATGCGTGAATGCTATTATTCGAACAATGAACAATATTACACAAACATACACATACATATTGTACTTACAAATATAATCACACACACACACACACACACACACACACACACACACATATACATATTGCACATACAAATATAAACACATACATATATAAAGACACCGCAATGTGAAACGGACTGTGATGAGACATTCCTGATAAAAATTGTCGTAGAAGAAAAGTAGAAAACTAAGTTATACTCAACACGAAAAACTCAATAGAAACATCCGGTTATCGAACCATGACAAGCAACAGAGATTTCTGATCAGCAGCTGAAATCACTCGAGCACGCCAGGCGGCTGTCTATGTAATTTTTTTTATTCTTTCTTTTTTTTTCGTGATTCTTTGAAATTTTGACGAGCGTAATCTCCTAGAACGGCGAGGGAGTACTGTAAAACTTTCCTTCTGTATCAACAACAACATATTCCAAGCACAACCCTACGAAGAAAAGCAGGTTTTATTTTTATTTTTTTTTGTTTTGCTTTGTCGGAAATGACCCAAGGTTCTGCAGCACTCGGAGCGAGATCCAAAAGACAAAAAAAAAAAGAAACCAAGACGTGCGAACGGTGGCGCAATGAGGTTTCGAGACGAGGCTGGGGCTGTCTTGTAAGAGGCGCGCCGTGATGCGCCGGCAGTCACGGACCGAAATATCGCCGATGTTAACAGGGAAATCCGGGCCTCTCTTCCGCTCCAACGTCTTTGTGTTGGGTCGTCCATCAGGTCGGTGCAGTTCCACGTACACCATTTTTTTTCTTCTTTCTTTTCGCACTTCGTTTCGTGAAAAGAACGAAGAACAAACAAGTAAGGGACCAAAAAAAAAAAAGGCTTTTTTCTGCAAACAAAATTCATGACTATTTTAACATTACAATAGTAGCATATTTTTTGTTTTGTTTTTTTCATCTTCAATAACAAGTTCCTGAAAGAAATTGAAGTTTATATTCTTTAAAGTATTTTTTTATTGTAAGTCTTTTTTTGATAATAAAATAAGGAAAAGGTCTCCTTATATCTGTAAATTGTAATATGTAAATACCGAATAGAAATAGCACCTTCAAAATTTTTAATTTTCTGAAAATTAATTAAATATCCACAACCACTGAAGTTGCTAAATTAAATTACCATTAATCCTATCAAAAAGTACGCGCAAATGACAGTAATTAAAAAGCGCATTAATATGCATTGTTAGACAGGCATTCATTGTTCGCTAATATTGTTTTTTAGACTTCTGATAATCCTGCTTTGTCCGTCTGTCTATGGACAAGTATCACTAAAAATCTCATTAAATTATCATTAAGCACAACAATCGCAACAATTGCGCCTTTGCATTAGCAACAATCACATGTATAATACAGCTCAGCAACAATCACAACAATAACAATGATCGCAATAATTGCGCCTTTTGCATTCGCAGCAATCACATTTATAATAATAAGAAAATTAAAGCAATAATTCAACGTAAATTACTATCAGAAGCCGTTGTGAAGCATTGTGATTGGTTTACTAATCGCTATCCCTATCTTGTTTTTTATCATCTTCACGCTTAAATTTCCCATCAAAGAGATCTACATTGAAAAATTTTCAAATACATGTACACACAAGTTAGATCTTTTCTTATCCATAAATATACATGCTAAGTTTCAAAAAGATCCGTTTACCTGTTCAAAAGTAAACATACACACACATACTCTTACAACATTGAGCTAAAAGTAATTCCAGCTATTTAAAAAAGGCAACAAGATATAATAAAAATTCCGTGTATTATTTTTTTTGTTTTTCGGGCGAAAAATTAAAACAGAAGTTGTGATTTTTTTTTTTTCTTGGATGAAAAAAAAATATTAAATTTTCTGATAATTTAACAAAAAAACAAAAATCAAACAAAAAATGTGAAAGATTATTTCTTTCACATTTTATTATTTCAATTTTTTTATTTTTTTTTAATGTCGTGAAAACTACAAAAACGAAAATACACTTATATTCTCCTTGTAATAAACAAAACAAAATTTTTCTTTTAAAAACATTAATTGTATCCGTATTATTTCTTAAATTATCGACATCGGATTAATTTTAATTGTTTCAATTCACGCAGAATGATCGCTATTTAAGACAATTAGATATTAACAGAAATAGAATAAAAACCCATTGTTTAGATTCCAATGATTCTCGTCTTTCTCTACTAATTTCTCTATAAAGATTTCAAATATAAATGTTAAATCGTATGCAGTCCTCGAATAGGCATACTATGTTTCAAGAAGATGCAGCAGCTCAAAAACGTTATTAGAGATACCACAAACATACGGATTAAATGATGTCATAAGCCTCGTTTTTCTACTCCGTTAAAAAATGAAACCCGAAAAGACTTTTTCTTAACAGTATTAAATTCTATATATAATTCTATACAATTCAGTCCAGAGACCTTGTTATTTACTGTGATTTCTCCTGATTGATGATCGCCAACGAGCGTGAAACAGCTGTTCCAGGATGTCACTTGTAAATAATTTGGTCTCATCCATTGTTATTATTAATAATTCAAATGCGCAGTTTGAATTTTTATGCTTTAAAAAAAAAATCATTAAGGCCTGCGCACTGCTAGCACATGAATTTTCTCACTATTTTCATTTATGAGTTTTTCATTGTGTATTTTTTCCTTTGAAGCATCACTGCACTCCCGATTCTACATATATATACATCAAGAATGTTCACAATAAAATTGCATTAATATTCAATTCTGAATGGGTTCAATATTTTAGTCTACTGGGAAATTCGGTAAATTCTAACTAAGTTCCTGTTTGCTTAATTTTAACTGTCTTATCAACAGTATGTAATATAATGGAAAAAAAAAAAAACCACAAACGATAAACATTCCTAATCCCCTCCAGCGCTTCAATTTCCTATCGCCCCCCGCCCCCCGCCTTTAAAACCCTCCTTCCTTTTTAGCAATTGCCCCATAAAAGAATGAAATGTATCTGATAGAATTATTGATGATAGTATTAACCCATCCCAATTAGCCTCGCACTCAGTCACATTGGAATAAATTTGTGTAGAGGAGGAGGGGATTCTTCGATTCGAAAATGATGAAATGTAGTAAGAGTGGATAGACGTGTTCCAAGCACCTACGAATCTTGCAACTCGGGACAAGCTGCGAATCCAGAACTTCAACAAAACCCACATGAGAGAGTTGAGGTTTTTTTTTTTTTTCCTTCCGCTGCGCTGTAAGAAAAATATCAGTTCCGACAATCGTAAACTGGAAAATGCCATTATTCGGGTTGTCCGCTTTCCACAAACAGACCATCTACTAAAAACGATTAACTTACGTCTGCAATAGTTGCCATGTTTATAACTCCCGACTTTCTCACTAGGATATTAATGCGGGGTTCGCAGGGTAAAGGGATTAAGGGATTATCTAGCATCGTGGGCATTAAGAGTGTTCCTGAAATAGTCTCATCTGATTGGTCCTCAGCACAGGAGGACCGAGGAGAGATAGGATTTTTGGCTTTGGGAATCCAAAGCTAATGTATAAATAAATACCTACATTGTTGTAAATAAAGTTAATTAGTCACTAGTCAGTAAAGTTAGTAGTTACCTCTTAGCTTGTCTCTGTCCAACCTTATTTTAACCATGCAACAATATCATCAAAACCTTTTGCTTTATAACTTATAAAGAAACGGTAGCGCTTTATAAACTCAGTTTTAAAATAAATGTTTCGTTAATTTTAATAATAAAAGCTCATCAAACTAAAAGTTCTGAAAAAACTTGAAACCTACTTTCCTGAATAAACACAGGAAAAAAAAAAAAAAAAGTTTTAGTCATTTAGAACAAAGTCAGGAGAAACGAGTTCATTTATTATTAAATTTTAATATCTGCTCAATATAAATATTGCAGATTTTTTCCATTTTCTGAAAAAGTTAATTAAATTAAATTAAAATCTGCGAAATATTAAATTAAGTTGTTTAGATCCACTTTATTTAAATCCTACTGGCATGCGCAGAGGTCACTAAACGAATTGCTATACATTGTTAAGACACTGATAGAAGCCATATTGTTCTTCTCTATAAGGACTTTTGTCACATTCACGTGCTTATTATTCACACATGTGGACTCACACACAAAATTTTCCCATATAAAATTTTGATCGTTTCTTATCCGTTAATGTGTAAGTTTCAACACGATCTATACAGTGGTTCAAAAGATATTCAGTGGAATACACAGTGACTGACTTATGATTCCCACTTTTCTAGGAAAATAGGATAAAAACAAAAAAGTTTTCTTTTATTTTGATATAGATTTTTTTTTTTTTTTGATTGATGAAATTTTTATGCATTGAAAATTTTGCGTGTGAGTCCACATGTGTGAAATTAGCACGTGAAAGTGACAAAAAGTCCTTATAGAGATGCATTAGTACCGAAACAAAGTTTCTATCTTTGTCGTAACAATTTATATATATATTAATGTTCGTTAAACGTTTTTACATATTAATTTTTCGCCTGTGCGTTTATTAAATGCCTTTTGTGCCCAGAGCTTAGCGGGCCAAGGTAATTACGCTGTACTGGTCACACCGAGTTTTCTGTTGTTGTTTTTTTCTGCGGTGTCCGATTTCCGATAGCGGGAGAAGGATCCATACACTTTCATACCATCTGAGCTTGATCATCGAGGATAAACCTGGCTGATGAGTCCTAATAAGGACGAAACAGCTGTCCTAGATTCGCGTCGATGTTTTCAATTTTTTAATTGTTTTTTTTCAACATGACCACACAGCCATTCGTCGATTATAACAAATTACAGAGATTTCGGCAAATATTGCTTAACCGTAAGATAAGTAGCGATTTCGACTAGGATTCTGATAAACAGATAACTCGAGTTCATCAAGTCCGATATCGCGCTCCTGATGCCCGATAACTTAGGTGATAAGGCGCTTGTTTAGCTTTCAAAGAATCGATTATCGATGTGTGGTTGAGCAGTTTTTAATTTTCTGTTTTTTTTTTTTCCTAGATTGTGCCCAGGGTGCACCTAACCTTCTGTCAAAGGGTACGGGATTTCTTAACAGGGAATTATGATAGAGTGTCTTGCTGGGATCTATTCGAGCTTATTATGCTCTCCTCAACCAGGGCTATCTCAGCGTACTCAAAGATTCAAAGACGGAGAACGGGTAAAAGCAATACAATCGTAGAATGTCCACATTTTGATATTGTATTTAATTTGTTTATCTCAATTTTTAAGGGTCACTATTTCCTAGTCATTCCAGGAGATAATCATCCATGCAATTCTGTTAGTCTAACGATCGCAGAAGCCTTTACCTCCTACGATACTCATCACCGCTATATTAAAATACATTAATTTGTTTGTTTAATATTATAATTAATATACTTCATTTGAAATTTATTTTATATAAGCTTATTTTGAAATCATATCATACCAAATTTATAAAAAGAAAGAAGTCTTTTTTTTTTGGTTGGCTAGTTTGAGTGCTAAATCGGATTTTGCGGTCACTCGTTGTGAGCGCACAAAAAAAAAAAGAAAAAAAAAAAGGTTGTTTTTCTAAGTTATTGCCCGCCTTTAACCCTAATGAAAGAAATCCGGTATCAATGTGGCAACGGGTTGGTAAATCCGTCTTGAAGGAAAAAAAAAAAAATTACGAAAAAAAAAAACAAACCAGCCCATCGTCGGGGACCGAATCCGGTTCCCCCAGGCCGTAGAAAAGTGCTGTAGCACCTGAGATATCGTGTGGCACAAACTATTTTTTTTTAATTAGGTTAAGGTAAATCAAGATGTGGCTTCAGAATTCCTACAAAGCGCCTTTTTTGTTACAATAAACCAAATTTCATGAAAAACTGTTGAAACTGTTTGTGAAAACGAAATATCAGTCAATTACATCACTGAACAGTTAAAAACATAATAAGCAAGAAACACAATAACTAATAGCGTTCTGAACTTTCACTGTAAACAATGGAAAACTTCTCAAAGTGCCGTGTTGTTTTCTCTCAGGTCGAGCGGCAGCACGCGCAGTGATCGGTGCTTCGCGTGACCGTCCCTCCTGCTTTTCCACTCGGCGGAGAGACTGCGACGATCTCCCGTGAGGTCGAACGGGGCCAGTAACCCACATTCAAAAGGTTTACGACAACAAGGGTGAAGGGGGTCACAAATGGGTGAATGCTGTTCGAAAATAGGCTTGGGACCTTTTAAATCCCCCTCCCCCTCCCCCATAAAAACCGAACCCATCATTTCCGATGACTAGAAAAAGAATTCAGGATCGCGAAATTCAAATAAGCTCAGTATATCTAACAGTACACTAAAAAACAGATAACAATTCAGAAAAACATCACAAAATACGAAAGAATTAAATATCAGGTTTTTATTCCTACTGTAGCTAAATTTTTATCCGTGGATCCCTCTGGAAAAGCGTGGAAGTGATATAAGTTCCATAGAAAAGTATTAAAAGCTAAGTAAATAAAAAAAAAAATCCTCTTTTTTTAAAAAAAAAAGAAAGTATATTTATAATATTTTTTTTTAGTATATTTATAATAAAATACAAAATACATTACATTCATTAAATAGTTTAAAGTTCGCAAAATGTTCACAGCAAGAAATCAAGACCACCACACACACATATATAATATGTTTATAAATTAAAAATCACAAACGTTTTCAAAACGACCTGCATTTCATTTTCAAGTGAGAATTCTCAACAAAGTTTTCGAGAATAATAAGCTAAGACGCAAGAACAGGATCAAGTGATCGCTAGGTGATTTCGTTTTTGTAGTATTTTCTCGACTTTAAAAGCAATGAAAATTTAAAAATAAAAATTTTGAGAAACTTCAATAAACTTCCAATAAGTAAATAAATAAATGAATAAATCAAATAAATAAATTTGAAATAAACTTCAAATTCAATTAGAAACTTCTGTTGACCAGATATTTTACAGAAAAATTATTGTTTTAATCACAAATCTAGTCTCGAGTTTAGAATACCTGAAATACGGAATTCAAAATATAAGGGGTATTAAAAATTCCTAAGCTATTAACAATATAGTATCAATATATAAACTTCGCTGATGATGTCGCAGGGTGTAAACAAGCCGAAATGCCTGAACCATTTGTAAATATTACATTTTACTATTATTGTATTAAAATAAGGAAACAGCAAAGAGAAAAGAAACTTTTCATTGCATATTAAATGGGTAATTCCGTGACAGACGATCCAGTCACGAGGTTTACTCACAAAGCATGTACGGGGGTGCCAAAAATCCACGAGATAATGTACTGGTGATGTCACTTCCACTAATTAGCAGCAATCAAATAAATGTCATAGCGGAAAGCTATGTCTAATAGAAGTAGTAGTTTAGGAAAAACAGATCATGGATGAATAACAAATTACGCGTGAATTTTGATGATTACATCATTTTTTTTTTATCTATTCTGACAAATAAAATCAATTTTGATCTCTGAACACGCATCGCAAGACTAAAACATAATTGCGTGAAAAAATATCCAGTTTCAAACGTTTTCCGTTGTCTTGTTACGTAAGTTTATTTGATTTTCCTAATTCACTTTTCCACTAGCCTATATGAAAATCCTTTTGTTTTTCTTTTTCTTTTGATTATTTAAATTGTGCTTCAAACTGTTGTCTGAGTTTTTATTATATACCAATTTCTATTTTGTAATTTTTGGTCTTCTAAATTTAAGGAAAGCGAGGCTAACGAGATCCTTTCCTCTCCTCCACTTTTTCGAAACACTTCCCGAATAGCTTTCGAACTACTGAACAAATTTTCCTGAAATTTAGCAGGCTTATTTATGGACAAGAGATTTTCCCTATTTTGCATTAATTATTACCAGTATTATTATCGTAAATAAATCTACGCGTGAGGTTATACGAGTTTCCATAAGAATTATTTTAGCTAATTTAATAAATATTTCATTTTCACTGACGAGATTTTTGTTGGCCTACAACAATGGAACGTAATTGTCTCAATGGCAAACAATGCAAATGTCTCATTGTTGCACTTAATTAGTTAACTGAATGTAAGCTATTTAAAGTTAGAATTCGCAGATTATAATTTTTTTTTAGCACATGAAAAAAATTAAAGGTAAGTTGCTTTTTTTTTTTTTTTTTATTAATTTTTTTTAAAATTTCCCAATAAAAAATTATTTTTACGAAACAAGTTTAAGGAAAATCATATCCCTGACTATCGTAAACAGGATTCTTTAAATTTTACAGCAACTAAATTTGCTTGTTTGTTTTGTTCTTTTAACTAGCAGCTACGATTGGTGCTGACAATAAGTAATTACTACCCTTTTTATAAATTTAAATTACTAAAATAGAATTTGAGATTTAAATATTTCATTATTTTTATTATTTCTGATCTTTTTTTTTTTAGCGTCTTTCTTAAATTTTATGATGACAATCAACTCATGAAACGGGACCTACAATTTTGGCGGTAAATAAGGGACATTGCGGATAATGTGGGACAGGTGGTAATCCTACTTCTAAAGCGTTTTGGGCAATTTGCGAAAAAGAATGCAAGGTTCTTCACTTCCAAAACATCGTAGCTGCTTGACTGGCTCTGTCTTCAATGCAATGTTTATGAAAACTATATGCCAACAACATTTATAAGCCAATCGGCATACAGCTATCGAGTCACGTGAGTGCATGCAATCAGTTCTCGTCAAGTGGTCGTCATCGACGGGTTCGATCTTTACGTAAAAGCTTTCTTTCTTCTGCGGTCAATGGCAATCTGGTGCAACATTTGCAATGCTGGCGTCATCTACTACAGATTCGTGATTTTCAAACTTAAGCAGAACTCTCAAGAGGGGAAATGAAGGGGAAGCGGTACACTATTTTTTTTTCAAAAACATCATATTGTCCGTATGGCTTCTACTCATTTCCTGTTCTCATTTTGTTTTAAACCAATTTTTTTTTTACCTGTTTTCACAAAAAAAAGAAGGCTGTTATTCGAAAGTTGCCACGCCAATTATGTTTTAAAATCCCTTTATACTTTTAAAGTTTATACAGAAATGAGAGAAACATAGATTTGGAATAAAATTTAAGTATTAATTTCAGCATAATGAGGGGAGCTATATTTTATTGATGTCAAACGAAAGGGGTGCTAAAAGAAAGGGTTCACAGAAAATTTGAGAACCACTGCTACAGGCGACTTATAAATTAATGAAAAGTATTTATTTACGTTTCTTATTCCAGTCTAACAGACCTTGTGTAAGGTAAAAATAAAGTACTTTCAATAAAAAAACAAAAAAAAAAACCAGGCAGAAGTCTCTCTTCCCACAAAGGTCGACTGCGATCATTTACGGTTAGGGTTTTATTCGGAACGTGTGTTGGTGGCAGCGTTGTTCTGGTCGGATCTTCGTTAAGGCGGACAATCTGCCTGTTCTCTGGCCCAGACCCGCAATTAAACCTCGGCGACGCGTAGACACGACTGCCGTCTAATTTTCGAGGCTACCAACGCGGATGCGAGATGCACGGCCCGTTTCTCCTTTCCAACCCTCCGGCTTCGACGTTGCGTGACGGCACGGTCACACGCTCCGATGGCCCCGCGCCATAACCACCATTGTCGGCTTCGGTGGACCACCACCACCCTCTATCGGGCTATTCTCCCCAACTCGTGCCCCGCGCCATTTGCCGAAGCACGCACAACATGCAGGAACTATTCACTCCTCTCTCTCCTTCTCCCCCCCCCCCCCCACTCTGCTTATTTGCAACAGAAGCAGACAATAAAAGAATACCTGTACCTTACAGCAAAATATAAATAGAATCCTCTCATTATAATCATACAAGGAAAACACAAGTTTTCTAAAATCTATATTTCCTGATATAAGTTATGTAGGCCGAAACAGAAATCAAGAAGTTCGTTAAAAAGTTGCATTGTTTTTAATCTTCTTTCATTTTTATTAAAGTCCTGATAACAAAAGAAAGACTTCCGTTGATTGTTAAATAAGAATGTTTTCCAAATACAAACAGTATCTTCAAATTTTCCATTTTTTGAAATAAAGAAGTGGACACACATACATACACAAACTGATCAAAAAGTAATTTTTTGAGCCGTGATTTCCTTAGGAAAATAGGCTAAAATACATTTGATTTAAAATGATTATTTCAGAAGTATTTCCCTGAGATTGACTCTATGTCCTCAGCAAACCATCATAATTATGAACCTATTAATTGCAACTAAAATTGGTGGTTCTGCCAGTAAACAGTTTTTACGTTTTTGACGCCCACTATCTTACACGTAATTTCCGTGCTATTACTAATTAAATATTCTAAAACGTAGTTATTTTCTTACTTGCGGACCCAGGTAATGAATGTATTTCTTTGAAGCCTAAACATTGATTGATTATAGTAATTTTCATTTTTTTCTTATTTTTATTTTTCCTTGACCTAGCAAACAATCACGAAAACATCTTCAGCATCTTCACTATAAGCTCTGATGTTTGCAGTGTGCAAATAAATTTTGTATGACTATATTTGGAAACTTATTATTAAAACTAGACAAGTATTAAGTCCTGACTCAAGGAAATGCAGACGACTGCAAACCTTTTTCTTTTATATATTTCTTTTTCCAATGCACCTAAAATTAAAAAAAAAAAAATATGAACTTGTGAATCATCTAGGATTTATATTTTGTTGTTTTTAATTTTCATAATATTCTACAATTAATTAAATTAAAACTAAAAAACAGTCAATATTGTGGGTGGTTTTGGAGGCATTACTCAATATTTTCAACTCAAAAAAATTTGACGAATAACCTGAAATGATAAAAAAAATTGTAAAATAACGTTTTATATTTAAAGTATTTATTATTAGTGTATTATAATTTTTAAAAAATAATTTAGTCTCGTACAATTTAAAAAAAGCCCAATTTTTATTTTTTTAAAAATTAACTGTTGCACTAATAATAAATATTTTAAATACGAATCATTATTTTACAAATTTTTTATCATTTCAAGTTTTCGTCAATTTTTTTTTGAATTGAAAATACCGAGCAATACCTCAAAAACACCCAAAAAATTGACTATTTTTTAATTTTTAATTTAATTAATTGCAGAATATTTTGAAAATTAAAAACAAGCAAATATAAATCCAAAATGTCCTTTTTTAGATTTTCAGAATTTTAGATGCACTGGAAAAAGAAATAAATAAAAGAAATAAAAGGTTTGCAGTCGCCCTCATTTGCTTGAGTCAGGACCTTCTGAAATATAGAAACGATCAACTGGTAACATCAGCGGAATTTCAGCATTTTGAATGGGGGGGGGGGGGTAAAAAGGAAAAAAAATTTTTTTTTTTTTTTTTTTAAAAAAACCCCCCCCCCCCCCAATTCAGCCTGTGACTGATTACGTAATGTAGGAAGGAATTACGCCGTCGTCAATGCCTTTAATACAATACGTCAAAGAGGATTGTAGAGACCTGGACGCCCACAGAAATTCTTATATGGGAAGAAGCTTGTACGACAGGGATGGCAATTTATGTAACGGTGTAAAGTTATATAAAACAATTGAAGTAAAATAAAAAAGAAATAAAATTACTTAAAATGTATTTATTTATTTATTTATTTATGTATTTATTTATTTATTTATTTTTTGCATGATAGATCTCTTGCGAGAAAGAAATTGCAGGAACAACATTAAAGCTGAAAATTGTTTCTTCTCTTCTCCGTAAGTGCAGGCGTCAACGTGTAAATTATGCCTATCGCCAGAAATTCGTCTATTTCGAAAAAGCCCGGTATAACGGCTTGGCCTAGTGAATGTATTGCATTTAAGCGTGCAACAGTCAGGTTGGGACAATCGTCAATGATGATTATTCACACCCCCACAGATCAAGAACGCCGAAAGGGATAATCGTGCCACGCTAGCAATCGACTGTATCGAATTCGACAATTTGTAGAATCACGGCTAATCAAAGAGAACTAAACCCGTTTGAAAGTGATCCTGCTGCTTACAACACTCTTTTTCTACGACTGGTTTCAGAGAACTTGTCGGAGCTTTTGGCAAGTTTTGCGTGGATTCATCTGTAATTTGGTGCAAACACGTTTATGAATTTATTCAAAACTCAAAAACAAGAAGTTCCCTCAAAGAATTTGATACCTGGTATCCTTCCTTTCTATCTCCCCCTTTATTTATTTATTTATTTATTTATTTATTTATTTATTTATTTATTT
>JAFIDM010010028.1:59326611-59344476 GCA_023159025.1 Thereuonema tuberculata | reverse complement strand
AAAAAAAAAAAAACGTAATTGTCGTAATTACGCTGTTCCGTCAATATTTAGCTGGCGAATATACTGGAAAAATTTTAAAATTATATGAACTCCTCCATACGAATTCCCTAACCTGTTTCCTCGTTAATTTTGCAGCAGGTGAACGGTCACGGTGTTATTGTACGAAGAATAATAAAATATTAGAGCATTAATATTATACGCACTCAGTCCCAATGTCAAAATAAGAGGACACTCGGAAATTCGGATCCGAGATAACGTAAAATACAGACACGAAAATGCGGAATTACTCTTACTCTCAAAAAAACAATAAGTTTCTGAATAAATATGGAATACACTTTCCTTAAAATCAATCAGGAATTTGGAATAGAGGTGGGAGAAGGGAGGGATATTAAAATTACTTGTGGCGATAATCCTTGCAACCAAAAAAAAAAATCCGAAAAACAATAGAGCTCTCCAACCAAAAAAAAAGTTTTTTTAAGAAAAGTGAGACTTCTTAAAAAAATTTCATAATTTAAAAAAATTAAAAAATTTTAATTTTTTGTTTTAAAAATTATGAAAATAATACAACTGACAAGTCTCCGTTTATTTTTAAAATGACATCTGCTGAATACAAATAGTAATAATTCTCCATTTTCTGAAAATAAATGAATTAAATCCGCCTTATTTACTTTAAATCCGATTAATTGTAATCATTTTAAATCGCGCGCAGATATTAAGAGGATTCAAAGACGGATCAAATCCTTTGTTTAAGATACCGATAAAAATCCATTTTTTTCTTTTTTTTTTACGGGAATTTCTATCACCACCATGCGCTTATTTCTTTAAAGGACCCAAACGAGAAATTTTTCAAATATAAAAATTAGATCGCCGTTATAGTAGAGCGACCTGCCACGAGGCTAATATGACTGAACACGGGAATTGAAACATCGGTTTTTTTTTAAGGATTTAAAAAAAAAAAGGCAGGAGGGGGGGGAGGGCGTGATTTATGGAAAGTCGACTTTCAAGTTCTTTTAGGAATTTTTTTCTTCGTTAATTATGTTTAAGTTTGCATTATGTAGAGCAATTCATTTTCCTGCGTTATTCTTTTTTATTATATTATATATTTGGTATCCCTCATTTACGTTATTGTAAATCTCATACGTATTGTATGATTAGAGATTTTTTTTTTAATATTTTTACCCTATTTTCCTGGAACTTGTGTCTCATCAAAGTGTGTGTGTGTGTGTGTGTGTGTGTGTGTAATAATGGACAGATATGACAATTTATAAATACGGCTTTGGGTGCTTTTGTTAAAGAAACCAGGTTTGGAGTTCTTTCAAGCACTTCTCGCGAATTTTTCATAACACTTACACGAAGTCGACTATTTCAATTGCTAATACGTATTGTTTTCCATGTGCTTCAGTCGATTGTGAAAGATTCGGCGGAGTCAAGCTTCCACGAGACAATTGATTGATTTCAGTACATTTATTATTGACTTATTAGCCTTGTAGGAAGGTCCGCTATTTCGCATTTCGTGGAGATAAACAAATTACACACGAGAAGCAATCGTGCGGTGTATTATCCCCGTCGCCGATACGACGGAAAAATGCAAACAATTGGGGCGACCGAGCTTCACTCAGCCGATATTCGTGGATGAGTCACCGACAGCCATGTGACTCCCTTCGCACGCCGTTCATTCCCCTTCGGAGGATGGCGAGGCAGGGGGAGGAAAACTCATCCCCCTTGTCGAGTAATACGAGGCCGTCGCCGCCGAGAAGGGATCTCTTATCGCCCGGCGAACTTTGGTCTCTGGTGCCGCGCTATCGTCCCTCTCCGGTGGCTCGTATCTCAGCCGATTGCTTGAGAAGCACGACGACGACGCATCGGCTGCCAGGGACGGAAGACCTTCGTCGGCCGCTGTCTAAGTGAACGAAGTCCAGTTATCGATCTATCAATATTCACAGGTTTCTAATGCCAAGTTGACCTGATTATATAAAGCATTATTATTAAGAGACCATCTAGACTAAAAATACATCAAAATAGAAAAACATATCATAAAATAATATACGTTCAACTTGAAAAAATTGCAACACTTCGAAAAAAACTTTTATTTCTATTTTATTTTTTTTACTTCTTATCATTGGTGCTTATTCTCCTTCTACAAAATATCCGAATCAATTTATGAAATTCTATTATAATTATTTTAAAAACATTTGCAGCCCTTGTAGCATCAATTGCAACATTCCTGTTTTTTTTTTATATATATGCAAAAAATAACTTATTGACAAATTCAACGTGTGGTCGAAATTGCTCATCGTAATAATTTTAGAAAAATATTTTCTGATCATGGGATCCGAAATATCATATACGCTTTGTTCAGAATGTATGTTTATTTTATGTAGTGTCTTTAGCTAACATTATTAAGTAACAATAAATAAATAAATAAATAAAATTAAAGAAGTAAATAAAATAAAAGAAAGTTAAATAAAATTATAAAATAAAATACAATAATTTTCAGTTCTACGATGTCATTTAATGTATCGTACTTAAAATTCTTTATAATAATAATATATTTTTTTAGACAATTCCTATTATATCATTAATATACGTGAAAATATACTGCCCTTAATTACCTGACCTTACTCATTATTTTCGTCTCATGTGCGTACAAATGCCAATATTGTTGTAAAATTTGAAAATTCAACTGTTCCACAACTTTTAGTAAGGTAATCACGATGCGACTTGCTTTTTATAATATTTAAATCTATATTTATAGGATATGAATTACTTTAGATTAAGTACAATGTTTGATAGGCGTATTTTTTTAATCTACTGTCCTAAGAATAGAGATTCAAAAAAGAAAAAGGTCTGGTATATCCGTCATGTCCTTGGGTATCTGCTAATAACTTCAGAATCGTTGACTGTATCTTCTTGAAACGTTGCATGCTCATTTATGGATCTCTGATTATTCGATTTTTCGTATTTGAAAACTTTCCCTTGAGGGTCTCAGTAAAGAAATTACAATTTACAAAAATTTTGAAATTATTTAGTTCTCCGGGCATTGAAAAAATCAAAACAAAAACAAATACAAGACGACTTTTACCATTGTTCATCCTTTATTTAAGAAATAAAGAAAATATATAGAAAAAAAAAATAAGTAAAGTATGGTGTAAGTTTTGCTAGGAATTTCTTATTACAAACTTGTAAAATTATAAATTTCCTTTTAATCCATTGAAGATACTTGTTTACTATTTTTTTTTTTTTGTTTAATTAATTACTGAGCACGCCACTTGAACACTATTCCATTTGAACAATTTTTTTGTTCTGTTTGTTCCATTTGTCTGTTTGCATCACGTTAGAATGGCTCGACGCATTTTCATAAAATTTGATATGGCGCTTATTTAGGGTACAACATAGACACAGTTATTTTCGTGTTTACCTTGTACATCTCTCACAAGTGACTCCCCAATCCATCGCTTAAACGAGTAGATGAATTTCTTTCCAATTCGGTACGGTGCTTATTCACGGACAACTTGATCACCCCCCCCCCCCTCCTTTACGGTTCTCGATGTAGACCCTTCACTGCATACTCAGCCTGACTACTCCCCTCAGTCAGATAGGTGCGCGGATACCTAGTTTTTTTTAGGACTACCATTAAAAACATCAGGCCACTGACGTTTGTTAAAGCCTCGGCAACCTTAACTATAGGCCTATCGATTAAAAGTGTGAAGCGTACTCGACAAGCCCGTAACTGTGATATGCGTACAGCGATACGATAGCTGACAGCGTTCCATTTACGAGCCAGACTCACTATACCCTCACAGAAACACCCAACTCACAGATGTTAGGAGAGATTAGCGTGATTAATCGATCAGGTTGGAAAGCTTCGATACGTGAGGGCGCTCGGAAATGCACGAAACACAGCAAACGGAAGAAACTGACTGAAACAAAAGCATTCGATTTGAAACGAAACAGCACCGGCAGAGCCAAACGTGGGTTTAGGCTTCGACAACCGAGGGCCTCGACCTTTTACACAAACACGTTCACAGCCGGTGTCATTTTTATTAGCAATAGGAAAGCGAGATCCCTCAAATCAGTCAGACTGCGTGGGTGTCCCCTCTAATATCTTTTGAACCACTGATTGAATCTTCTTGATACTTTTTATTCGAGGATTAAGATCAAACAACTTTTAAACTCTTTTCCAAAAGGGTCCGCGAGGAAGACAACAAAAACAAAAACATTGGAGTCTAAACAATGGATTTCGATCCTATTTCTGTTCATATCGTATTGTCTTTAAACGAAAAACATTAAATCATTTTAGCTAATCAATTGCACATGATTTGATACAATTAAAATTAACCGAATTTACGCAATAATGCGTATTTGTTTTTCCAGAAAACGGAAAATATAAACTATTAGTATTTGATAGATAAATAGAATTTAATATAGGCTTTTTAATTTCTTAAAAAAAAAAAAAAAAAGTAAAAATAAATAAATAAAAATAAAGATATTTTAAGAAAGAACAACTTCATGGAAAGTAGTTTTTTCGAACTTTGTGCTTGCTTGTTAGTTAGTATTTGTTGCTGCAAAGCTTCGATTTTCAACTTTCCTTCGCTTTTGTTTTTGGTTGGATAATATGACTTTTGTACGAAAAGTTTAGAACCAGGGTTAAAAAGTTTTATAAATGTTTCTCCGGGTTTTATACAATTTATTAAAAAATGCTCTCTTGTATAAATTAAAATCGCTTCTGCGACGAGTACTTACCGTAAATTATATTTTTCTGTGTCTACGAGTTCGTCCGCCATTGTCGGGAAAAACCCGGCAATTTTTGTAAAATTATGACAAACCAATAACAGAATTTCTGGGTTAATGACAAATTACTGTCGAATCGCTTAATTAACAAACAGTGCCTGTTTATGTTGATTTGGTAGGAACTTCATAAAGACTCAGCATTTTGCTGTGAAAAGTGGAGGCGAGACGCTTAATAAACTTCGCATTGTTGATTCATTCCTTCCGCAAATACATTGTTATTTGCACAATTAAAGCATTAAATGAAGAAAAATTATTTACCTCTTAAATTCTACGAAGCTAATAATGAAATTACAGCATGTAAAGTTTACGTCTTTCCAATATATAGTATTGTAAATATAGAAGTTCAAATAAAACAACGGATTTTTAATCTGAAGTCCGGATGCTTGCGGTGAAAAGATATCGTTGAAGGCATATTTAAATGGTTATATTATATTGAGGCAAACATCGAAGTACTGGAGGGAAAATGCTGAATAAAACATAAAATGAAAATAAAATGAAATATTAACTAAACAAAAAAGTATTGATTGTCAAAATGTAAACAATGCTTTGTAACTAATTTGTTTATATATATTTTTAATTTTTTTTTTTAGGTTCGCTGTGATGTTTTTCTTTTATTTAATTTTATTCATTTTAAATGATTTTATATTTATTTTTCTATTTTTCTATTTATATAATATTTTATTTTAATATTATTTTTGTGTGTAAATTATCGATTATGTTTGTTTATTTTTTTTTGGTTGATGTTTTTAATCTGGATTTAAATATTTGGTACAATGTAATTTTCATCTCATTAATAATTATTTACTTATTGTCTTACTGATTTTACTATTTATTTAGTTAATTAGGCATGTTTACTTAAAAACGATATAATATTTGGTTTATAAACAGTAACCAATCGTGAACTGCTTACTTCCTGTTTAAATATATTGGATCTATCTTATCTTATATTAATATATAAAAGTTGAAGAGTTTGTATGTTTGAACGCGCTAATCTCAGGAACTACCAGTATGATTTGAAAAATTCTTTTGCGTTAGATAGCTCGTTTATTGAGGAAGATTATAGGCTATATAACATCACGCTACAACCAATAGAAGCGAGCAGTAAACATAAATGTCAACCAACGGGTGCGGCGGCGGCGATGGGGAGGCTTGGCCGCACGACGAGAACAGAACATTACCGAGAAGGGCCGAATTTAACGCGGGTGACATTGCGGGGCACAGCTCGTTTATTTATAAAAGTAGTGGTAGGAATCTTAAAATTTACGATTTAAGAAAAAATTATTATACTAACGTATAAGCCTGCCAAGAATGATGAAATAATAGACTGTACTGAGAAACTGTACTGAGGATACAATTTTCCTCCCTGGTAAAGTATAATTTAATGCAAAATGTACGAGCTATTTTTAAATTATTTTCTCTTCTTCGCTGCAACAATTTGGATTCTTTAAGCATTACGAAGACCGCATTATAAAAGCTCCACATTTCAGTTTCAACAATGTGAATTATAAATTGTAGTTCCTCTGAGATTTCTGTAGCGAACACTTGCTTTCTTTCTATTAGGTCACAGTAACAATGAATTGTAGTAATTAAAATTTATTATTATGATGATAACAGAAAGATAGCATACGTGGATATCATTGTTACCAATTCATAATGCCCACAGAGTTTTGTAGATTTGTGACTTTGCAATGACCAAGGGTTCAGCCCTTGCGGCTTATTGCACAGACCGTAATGTTTTAAAACGAAAAGAAACAGATCAGCGAAGGGAAGGTAATCCATAGAAATCTAAGACGGACGGTGAATGAATTGACACGTACATTTAGGTTTTAGTTTATACAATGTGGGCTTCTAATTAGAAATACGTAACTTGTACGTACCTTTAACCAAACAGATAAAGAATTAAGTGATGTCAATAAACGTATATCTTACAGAATAGGCCATGCCGATTGATTACACAAATATTATATGCTAATATATAAAGCTGAAGAGTTTGTGTGTTTGAACGCACTAATCTCAGAAACTACCAGTACGATTTGAAAAATTCTTTTAGCGTTAGATAGCCCGTTTATTGAGAAAGGTTATAGGCTATATAACATCACGCTACGACCAATAGGAGCGGAGCAGTAAACATAAACGTCAACAAACGGGTTTGGCGGTGGCGACGGGGGGGCTTGGCCGCACGACGAGAACAGAACATTACCGAGAAGGACCGAATTTAGCGCGGGTGACACCGCGGAGCACAGCTCATATTGTATAAGCTTGTACATGATATTTTTCTATTTTAGATGAGATTCGTACAATATTTTGGCTCGGTTCCTCAAGCCTTTGTCACAAGTTTTTAGTAACATTAGTAATGTCCGTCCCATAATTTTACACTGACAATTAAATAATAGCACTGACTTTAAAATGTAATTCTCAAACTTCTTCTGAAGAAGGCTCAAGGTACTTGGCTGAAATATTGAAAGAATCATCAGGAAAAGAAAAATCCATCAACCAAGCTTACATTTTTTTGTATATTTAATTGATGTCAATAAGGAAACTACGATTTAAACTTTTATCAGAATCGTTAAATTATATCGATTTAAAATACTGCAGGGGTTGGCGAAAATACAAAAAAAACAAGGTAGGGACAGCGATTAGTAAACCAATCACAATGCTTAGCAACGGCTTCTGCGTATAAGACAATATAATTGTTATTGCTTTAATTTTCTTATTATTATAAATGATTGTTGTGAATACAAAAGGCGCAATTGTTGCGATTGTTGTGATTGTTGTGATTGTTGCTAATGATAATTTAATAAGATTTTAATGATAGTTGTCCACAGACGGACAGACAAAGCGGGGTTATAAGGCTTCTGATACTTGTATCAGAAGCCTAAAAGCAAGCAGAATTGAATTAAAAACGAATCTGTATGTTGAGTATGACAAATACAGTACTTGTCAATTTTAGCGTATTTTAAATTATTACTGGAATCAACGTATAAGATGTTTGTCTACTTCTGAGAGTTCATTTGAAGAAAGATGCTGTTTTTAAAAATTTATTTGTCTCTTAATTACTACTAATTATACAGGAAATCGGATAATAATGAAAATTACGAGACAGACTGTATACAGCGGTTGGCCTTCAAGACAATAAAAAGAGCACATACATACACCAGAAGCAGGATTTCAACTAATTAATTTATAATACAGTCCAGGTAAGTGAGATTTATTTATATTATTTACAGAGCGTCTAACTATGGACCAAATTCAGTGTTGTATCGTCAGAGTTGAAAAAGAATAGCAATTGGTTTATTTTACATGCATGCATAGACAGTGCATGCATAGTTATTTTGTGAATGTGTATGAATTAAGAGAACATGAGATAATTGGTGTGCCAACTTTCCAATACTCTGTGGTAAGATAAGATCCAAAAGAAGTGACAGTAAATTTTTAAGCCTTTTTTTATGTAATATGTTCTTAGCGTGATAATTTCGATCAAAACCAATAGGAAAAATATTACCAAATATTTAACTATCATAAAAATGTCAAAAAAACAAGCAAACAACAAATCAAGCACACACACAACAACAACAAAAAAAACAACCTTAATGGGTGAGACAAGTTGTTTACTAAATGGCATCCTAGAACAGCTGTTTCACGCTGATATGGTGATCATCAGCTAGGAGCAGTCACCAGTAAACAACCAGGCTTCGATACACAATAAATAATAAAAAACTCGCCAAAAGGATAACTGGCGAGAAAATTCATGTGTACGGGTTCCCGGCCATTATAAATTTTTTTAGCGCATAAAAAGTCAGAATGCGCTGGTAAATATTAATAAACATCAATGGTGAGACCAAGTTGTTATCGCGTTTATTGTGAATAAGGTAAACAAGAATTTTAATCGATTTTTTTTTCCCCCTCTGGTTCATCGCCTATTGATCCGATTTGTATCAAAATGAATAAAATGTTCTTAAAATCTTTCTATAAAATTTCAGCTGTTTATGACAAATAGATTTTGAGTTCCCGTGCAAAAGGACATGCGTATTTTGACGTTAAAATTGCATTCCAAAACCTTTTTTTTTGTTATAAGTCATATTTTTTTTCTCTGCAGTTCCAAAAGTTAGATGAAACCTATAATATACTCAGTAACTATCAAGCGAGTATAAAACGCTTGGAAAAAGTTGTGGAGTCAGCAATGACGATTTTCTTTTTTTTTTTTGAGAATTTAAATGGCCGTTTTTAAAACGGAAAGCGTAAATCGTTTCGCTAATCCAAGGCGAGTTAGATAACGCGGTCATTTCCTTTGCGCCGGGCCAGGCTGTCGCGGACGCTACGGTGGTGCCTACGATTTGCCTGCGAGGCAAAGTTAACATTCACCGCGACTCGCTTGTTGTCCTTTCGGCGAGCTGGATTGGCTTCTAACCGAGCCGCGGGCACGTGTTCCGCATACTGATGAGATCAGCCCGCTCTGCCTCTCTCTCCTTCCCCCCCCTCCACTCGCCGTGCTGGCCAGGACGGAAAATTTATGACCGAGGATGGTCTCGGCTGTCGGTCCCGCGAGGGTTACGATGCCGCTTCGCCTCCATCACCGGCCAAAGGCACCAGTTCACGGAGGAGAGGTTTATTTTTACTACGCAGATGCTGAGCGTTTGCCGGTTTGGCAGGTCACTCCGCAAACAGACAAAATTAAAAACAGGACGAGAGAACTACAACTTACAACTCATGGCGCAGAAGCCTGTACTTTTCTTTGAAATTCAAAATAGAATAGAGATTTTTACTTATGTGTATTTAAAGTGAAATAGTTTGAATGCATTTTTTTCTAAGATATTTTCTCAATTTTACTGAATGTACGCACAGATTCATGAATATTCCGATATTCATTTAAAATAATTTAAACACAAAATATTTAAAATTTGCAATTTTTTTTTAACATTTATAGCTTTTTTCATATAGTTTACATAGATAACTCCTTGTAGTTTCAGTCTGCATTCGTAATAAATCAATGATATATTAATCCACATTGTTTTGATTTTCGAAAACATATTTATTTGAATTTTTCCTTTTCCTCAAACATGTTATGCTACAGTTATCAAAATAAAAATAATAATAATAAAAAAAAAAATTGAAAATTTAGCTTAATTAAATAGTGCGACGTAAGTGTTTATTTTGTTTTTTCTTATAGATTATGTATTAGTAATTGAAAGTAAGATCAGAACGTAATGTTTGTATCAGTCAACTTTAGTTTTGTTGTTGTTTTTATCCATTCAGCCGCATCCGACCCCTGGAGATTCGATGGGTCATCTCTCGCCACTCTTTCCGATCTTGTGCCTTCCTTTTTAACAGCTCTAAACTTAGGCCTGTGATTGCTTTAATGGTGTCTATCCATGTGATCCTCGGTCGACCACGCCTTCTTTTCCCATTCGTCATTCCCAACATTATAGCATTCTCGAGTGAATCAGATCGTGACACATGTCCAAAATATTTTAGCTGCATTCTATTTATCTTCCCGCCAAGTGAAATTTCAGGTTTCATGCGTTTCAAAACCTCCCTGTTTGTAACCTTTTCTGTCCATGGAATTCGTAATAGGCGTCTCCAACACCACAGTTCGAACCCATCAATTCTCCTCCAATCAGCTTTCTTCATTGTCCAACTTTCGCATCCATACAATGCAATAGGAAACACTATGGCATTGACTAGTCTGCGTTTAGTCGAAAGACCGATGTCCTTACTTTTCCACACTGTATTCATGCTCAACATTGCTCTGTGGCCCAATGCGATTCGACGCTTAATTTCAGGACAACAGCCTTGACTCTGGTCAATCTTGGATCCAAGGAAACAAAAATCTTTCACGCATTCAAATTGTTCTCCATCGATGGTTATTTTATTATCCTTTGTTTCAGCAGTCGTCATGATCTTTGTCTTTTTGATATTAAGAAGGAGACCCATCTTTTCACTTTCTCTCTTGATCTTTCCTACAAGTTGTCTCAATCCTTCCTCAGTTTCTGATAACAAAGTTGTGTCATCTGCGTATCTAAGGTTGTTGATAACTCTACCACCAATCCTCACACCTATCTCTGATTCTTCCAAGTCTGCTTTCCTCATTACTATTTCAGAGTACAGATTAAAGAGGAACGGGGATAGAATGCAACCTTGTCGCACACCTCTATCTATATCAAACCACTCAGTGTCTCCATATTGTGTTCTAACAGTAGCTTTTTGATCAGTATATAGAGATCTTATCATCTCTATTAGATGCACAGGAATGTTTAGTTGTTGCAATGCCTTCCATAATTGGTTATGTTCAACGCAGTCGAACGCCTTTTGATAGTCAATAAAACAAATGTAAATGTTTTTCTGATACTTATAACATTTTTCCATAATCCACCGAAGGTTTGAAATATGGTCACGAGTACCACGACCACGCCGGAAGCCAGCTTGAGAATCTGGCAGCTCTGCTTCAATGAACGGTCGAAGACGTTGTTGGATAATTTTGAGCAAGATTTTGCTTATATGAGGAATCAAGGCTATTGTGCGATAATTTCTGCAATCTTTTGAATCTCCTTTCTTTGGTAATGGGATGAATACTGATTTTTTCCACTCTTCAGGCCACTTCCTAGTTTCCCAGATTTTCTGGCAAATTTCCTTGATAACCTTTGGTGGAACAGATCTTAAAAGTTCAGCTGGAATACAGTCAATGCCAGGAGCCTTATTGCTTGGTAAGTGCTGCAGTGCCCATATAACTTCCTCAATCAGGATGGCTGGTTCATTTTCTACTAGATCATTGTTAGATGGCTCTACTTTGCTAGTACTAGAATATAGGTCTTTTGTGTACTCCAGCCATCTACTTTTAATACTCTTCTGGTCAAACAAACATTTTCCATTTTTGTCTCTTATCATTCCCTTTTGGGCAGTAAACTTTAGTTTACGGTACCCCAATGGCGCCCGTCATAGTATTTTGAAGATGGCGGATAATGTGAAATGAACAATTAACTAGTAAAAAGTAGAATGCTTATTTCACAATGGTTTTACTAGAAAAACTAACCCTCATCTGGCTAACTGCGATCTTGAGATAACAGTATGCACCAAGTCACCAAGGCGGGCGGCCATTAGGGGTATCGTAATCTAAAGTTTAACCTTCATATCTACAAAGGAAAATGTTCAGCATAGGAGATACGAGAGGCTATCGCCATCACGAGTTTAAATTGGAAGGCCAGTCCGATGAGCGTCCGCCTCAACCTGGAACAGAAGGATACTAATTTGAAAAAGAGTTGGGGAACTCTAGAAACCATCTGAGGGAGAAAGGTAAAAAGTCCTGGTTACAGCCGAGGATCGAATCCAGCTTCTTCAAGCGTCTTAGACGGTCCCTTATGGTCCCTTATTTAAGTAAATAACTGTTAAAATTGAACACACATTTTTGTCAGGCCCTTAATATATGTCGGAGAAAAAAAATGTTTTTAGAACAAAAAACAAAACAAGTTTTTAAATGCAATTTTTAAATCGAAGTATGCATGTATGCATGCATGCACGTCCGTTCATCTGACACGATAACTCCAAAAAAAAATAAATAAATAAATAAATAAATAAATCTTACAAATCTGCAGTTTTACAATTATTACAAAGAAGATCCTATTGATTTTGATAAAAATGGCACCAGTCGGTAAGGGGTCGTCCATTAATTACGTGAGGTCAAAAGGGGGAGGGGGGGTCCGGCAAAATCTCACCAAATCTCACCAAGGGGGAGGGGGGGTTAACGAAAATCTCACGTAAACTTTTTCATTCAGAGAAAATATATATTATAGCAAGATTTCCTTTTTTTTTTTTTTTTTTTGTTAAAGCAAGATTTCCCTTTTTTTTTTTTTTTTTTTTGGTTGTTAAAATTTTTGAAATCTCACCAAGGGGGAGGGGGGGGTCCAAATTTTTGAAAAAACACCTCACGTAATTAATGGACGGCCCCTAAGAAAGCTAAAGAACCGTCAACATATGAACTGTCAGATCTTTTTTTTTTTTCTTTTTTGACCACCTTTCTTTTTTAAACAACGTATCATGCGCTCTTTATCATTCGGATATTCGGAAGTTGTCACGCCAATTATATCTTGTTTAAAAAATAAAAATATCTCGAAACATTTCTTTTTTTAAGGGCTAAACTTTATCTGAATTAAGGAAGGGATTTAGAACTCACACAGATGCTTTTTTGATATAGTCCATATCTTCCTCTCTTTTGCTTAGGCGTATAAGCAATGATGTGAACGTAGGAAAAAAATAAATAAATACAAAATGTGCAATGCCCATAGTTTACAATGAACAAGATGTGGTAGTAAAAATAATTTCACAACAATCCTACAAATTTTGAAACCAAAGTTAATATGCAATTAGTGGGAAATTGGAACTGTCTAAGAATCGAGGGGGCGGGGGTGTGTGAAAGGATGATTACTACAAAACTTTTACCTTTTTACAAAAAAAAAAAAAAAAATAATTATAATTTTCATTTTGGTATTAATAAAAAAATACATAAAAAAATAAAAAACAGAAAAACATTAATGTTTTAAAGTTTACACTTTTATAAATTTCTTATAGACGTGGGGTCTCATATATCTCTTCTATTCGTATTGCTCAAAAATGTATCGTACCAATAATGCTTATATTAAAAAAAAAATAATAATAATTAATATATTTCTTTCTTTCAATTTTTTTTTAACTATGGTAATTTTGAGAAAGCTTTTAAACTGTCATTTGCATTAATACAGCCTTTCTCTTATCCCAGGAAAGTCTTTTACTTCGTGTGTGGTTTATTTGCATCACGGCGTTCCCTTACTACTCTTCGAGGACGCATCTGATTCTACGTATTGTGAAGTTTATGGTCGGAACGAACGCCAACCGTTTCGCGCCTAAAAATTGGCATGGAAATACAAGAAGCACTTCTCGCCAGTCGTTGTAACTGATTCGTTTGCAAGTTATTTTTTTATTTAAAATCTATATTAAATTCTTTGATGGTTATTGAAATATAAATAGATAAAAAAATGCACAATTTTCTTTATCGTTAGATATTTTTTTTTCTTAAATCTTGATATTAAACAATAATATAATTGTTAGGATGGTCCCTAGCATTTACTACACCTTGGGTAAATATAATTTGTGTGTGAGGGTGGAGGGGTTCGTAATTCTTTACATTAAAACACATATAAACCGTTATACTCAAGAGATAAGTGTAATAGATCTATAGAATTTTCTAATTCATTTTTTACTAAATTATTTTTGAAATTAAAAGCTATTCTTAAATAAACTGCTCTGCTTTTGTATTTTTTTTTAAAGATATTTTAACAATTTTTCATTGAACAGTGCGAGGACTCCATAAGTGCGGGACCCAGTGCGGCGGCACCGCTCACCCAAGCCTAATATTGACCCTGATTACGAAAATGTATTGTGCAATACTTTAACCGCGAAACCAACAATAAATCTGACTTAACTGTGTTGATTTACTATCTTTTTGGCGAGAAGAAGGAGAGTTGAAATAAATATAAAATACATAAATACATTATTAACAAACATCATTGCACAATATAAATGTTAAAAAGATTTTAAATTATAAAACATTTAAAAAAACTTACAGTAGACGTTTCGAAGCTCATAATCTTATCGAGACTTCATTTTCAATAAAACAAAGGAGCATCAGTCATTGGTCATCACATATTTGTTGCAGGTTAAGTTGTATCGTCATTTGTTACTATGTTTGTTGAACAACTGAACGATCGTCATTATTAATGAAATATAGTCACAACTGTCAAAAATATCATATTGCGCTTCGAAATGTCTACTGTAAGTTTTTTAAATGTTTTTGTAATTTAAAATCTTTTTAACATTTATATTGTGCAATGATGGTTGTTAATAATTTATACATTTGCACGTAAAAACATGAATAATATATAAATACATCTTTAAGTAGTATTTATACGAAAACAAAAAACAAAAAAAAATAGCAATAGCTTAATAATAATACGAAAATATTTCCGAATATAGTCACGCCTATTTATGATAAAATACATTTATTATTAAAAGGCTACTGACAATTTTAATTAAAAATCAATAGGCATATTTGTATTTTTATTCTGTATTAAAAATTAAATATTTTAGGACAACATTTGTACAATAATACAATTCTCAGTCCTAAATCGGAATCTGACAACAATTTTTATATATAAAATAGGTAAATAAAAATTACGAAATACGTCTAAAATAAAATTAAATGCTATTATTTAATCAAGCTAAATTATAAAGCGAAAAACGAGCATTTTTACTGTTATACTGTTAATGCTACAAAAACATTAAATTAATGAATTTAATTCTAGAAAAACATTTAACAAATTATACTGCTCACAATTTGGAAGCTTTAATTTGGCATCAATTCAATTGTCAGCAGATGTGTTCTTTAAAATACATACAGTGAAATACTAATAGTTCGTATTTATTTATTTATTTATTTATTTATTTATTTATTTATTTATTTAATAAAACTAAACATGTGTGTTCAGGAGAAAGATACTGAAAAAAAAAAAAAAAAAAAACCTACAATAACTTCAAATATTAAAAATTTATTACAAACTATAAAAATGTCCGGACAGTTTTTCAGCAGCTAAAAAACTTCGGCCATCATCAGCGGGATAACGGATGTTTTTTTTTTTTTTTTTTTTAAGAATACAGTGGCGGAGCTAGCTTTTGTAGCTCCTAGGCGAGTGCTACAAATACTGCTCTAAAGTCCGACCCTGGAAAAAAAAAACAAAAAAAAAACAAAACAAACAAATGTGGGTCTTATCTTCCAACCAAAACCCAAAGCAAATTGATATCTTTGTCGTTCCCTTTGCACTGTACCGCCCTAGGTTGTTGCCCTACTCACCATCCTTCATTAGCTACTGATTATATATCAATATATTTAAAATGTTACTTACAAATAAATAAATAAATAAATAAATAAATAAATAAATAAATAAATAAATAAATAAGTTTAATATCAACGAAAGACAATTTTAAATGTAATAAAAAAATCTAGAAAACATCAAAATAAAACTAAACATTCTTAACAAATTGGTTACAAAACTTGCTGACATTGTCTATCCACCCGACTTCTCTGATGCCTCTGAAGAACCTAATCACGGCGCCCAAAAGCTTGGGTCCATGTTAAAATGTACGCAATACTTTGTAACTAATTTGTTAAGAACGTTTAGCTTATTTTGATATTATTTTTGTGGTTATTTTTTAAACTTTAAATTCGTGTTTGTTGATGTATTTGTATCTTTTTAAATTTTTGTTCTAATGTTAATTGTATTTCAAATTGGTTTATTATTTTTAATTTGATTTATGCTTTTTAATTGTTTGGATGAATGTAATTTTATTTTAATTTAAATTTTTGTTGTATTTTAATGAATAAATAAAAATATTTCTTTTGACCTAATTAATTAACCAAATAACATAAATTCATTAAGAATTTGCGTTAATTGTTGAATTAATTTAGACATGTTAAAAGTTCATTTTGATGCATTTCAAATACAGCTACTACAGTCAAATATATTATCAGGATTAAATTGTAAATTTTAAGCAACAAAAAAATATATGTAAACAAATATTTACAATATTTTTACTGTTTTAAAAAGTATATATTTTTTTATTGTATGTAAGTCTCTTAATAATCAGAGATTGTGTGATTTGAAGGAATTAAAACCACGAAGAGTTCATTTCTTTTTTTTAATTTCTAATCAAATATAATTATATGAATATGTAATTCGTAGTCCTTTTTAAGTCGTGGATATTTATGCGCTTTTTTTTTGTTTGTTTTTTTTTATTTTTTTCTCCCCGAAGCGAAATCCGCGAAAACAGTTGCCTGTGAAATATTTGCGTGGATCCGCGCGCGCTCGCTGTGCCAGCCTATTTTTCACTCCCTTCTCATCCAAAGTGCACTTGGCTGTTTTGAAACAGCATAACATCGTTATAGCGAGGGTGGTTTCGCAGCAGTGTTTCCGTTGTATCGATCGTCGTCCGTCACGCGGCTCACCCCCCCCCCCTTCCCGTACCCTACCCCCGTCAACGCTGCATCCTTTCCCGCCCGGTCGTTTGGCCTTAATCTGAGGCACCGTCGAACGTAATCAGCACCCGATCTGATAATATCCTCGGCCTCTCTAGCACGCTGGCATTGTTAAGCCGGGCGCACAACTCGCCTCCCCTAGCCCCCCCTCCCCCTCCGTTCGCGGCCGCGCTCCGAACGCCACTCGGTGGCTCCCCACCGCGCTACATTCTCATCGCTTCACCCCCTCCCCGCTCGATCCACGCCAGTTGTTCCGGCTGCGCCGACAAGAGCGGACTGTGCTCGTACACCTCCTCGCTCTGACCGGGAACGGAGTCGGTGCGTGCCGCAGTGCTTGTTACGCCCCAGCGCCGGTTCCGACGACACGGAGCCGGTCATTACGGATTTGTACGCCGACTACCATGCGCTCATGCCCAGCATAGCGCCGACACAAGTGCGGACCGGTGATACTGACCGGCGGGCTTGTACCGTGCCCAATCTCTCGGCTTTCACACTTACGAAAGAAACCAGTACGGTAAGACTAACTTTATCTCTTGTTTACATTACGTACAGATTTTGAAGTTTAAGTGATAAAAAAACTAACAAACTTCGGTTTTTAACTGTCGAAGTTTGACTTTCTCGAATCAGAACTAAACCGTAAACACAGGAAACTGTTGATAAAGTTCGAGAACTTCTCCCAAATCAAAAATAGTTGTGAAGAGGCATTTTTTATTTAACTTCTCGATATTTATTTAATTTTGCGAAGGATTTAATAACGTTTCTGACAATTTTCATAAGCTTTCGTAAAAAAAAAAAAAGTCTTTAAAATCAAAACAAACTCAATTCAAAACGAAGTCAGCTCAGTTGGTAGAAATCTAAAGGCTGACTGAAAACAAAACTGTAGGAATTTAGTGTTAGATATTGTGTTATTTTCTTTTTAAATAAAAGCTAAATATATATTTATCTAAATTTTGATTTTCCAAAATCAAAACACAGTACTGAACTTTAAATACGTTTAATTTTTTAAAGTTGGGTTTAAG
>JAFIDM010010028.1:59285387-59321611 GCA_023159025.1 Thereuonema tuberculata | reverse complement strand
TTTTCTTGGCATAGTCGGCAGTTTGGGTTATCACTGGTTTTCTGGATATTATTATTATATTATTATTATTATTATTATATGTATTCAACAATAACAAAAATATGAATTTTTATACAAATAAATAAAGATTACCAATGGCAAACTGAATGAATGTTTAAAAGAAATGGAGCAAGACATTTCATTTTTAACAAACCATATTCCATCATAATTTAATGATTAATATTATTATAAAAATCTTAAAAAGTTTTTGGTATAGTTAAGTAAAAGCTTAAAACAAAAAAGAATTAAAGTTAAGATAAGGAATAAAATGTAAAAACACCAAATGTTATTTGTTTACCTTAGCTCTATGTCATTGATGAAGGACTTAGCTGAATACGTCGAAACGTTAGAGAAAAAATGTCATTATTTGTTTTTTAACAATATATAGTTTGATTTTATAAGATTTTCATTTTACTTAATATTCTGTATAAATTCAGAATCAAGTATTTATGTAATTCAAATAATTTACTAAGTTTACTGATTGAAAAAATGAATACACCATAAAAGTGTTTAACAAACTCGAATACGATTGGATTACTTCGCTGATGTCAGTTCTGCCGTCAAGCGCGTAACATTTTCACCAAAGTTCGCGACGTGTTTTACAGAAAGAATAAAATTTCAACTACAATAATATCTCAAATAAACGGATTCAGCTGGGAAACGCGTGTATCAAGCTATAACAGGTTATGATCGCAGCCACACTGACAAACAAACTGGTAATATTATTTCACATTTTAATTGTACATTTAATGTATGTTTAGTTTTTTAAACAGTCCAAATTTTGATGCCCTAATCGGTTATTTAAAACAAATTATACTGAGAGTATATTAAAGAATGAAGCATACTATAACATGAAACAAGACTAAGCTAGTGTAGCCCCGCAAAAATCTGTTTTGTTTTTTTCCTTAAAGAATTGTTTTTGTCTGCTTTTGAATAATCAAATACCGGTATTTAACTTGTTCATTACTACCGCTAGTTTTCCTAAAATTTTTATGAAATTTCAGTAATTATAGATATTCCAAACCTTGATATAACTTATAGCAGGATGTAATATTTGCAATTAAATGAAAGATAAGGACGATGTGTTTATATTTCTTTTAAATTCATTGTATAAAAACAGTACTAATAATCATATTTTTTTGAAAGAAAACTTTTAAAACATAATATTTAAAGTTACTTTGGGTATTAATCAAGAAAGATTAATTTAAATTAATATTAAAAACAAGGCTTTATCGTAAAATTCTTAGTAATACCAACCGTAGGAGCAGGTCAAAACCTCGAGAGCAGGTCTCCCGTCGCTTCACAGCGTTCCGGGTGCTCGTCTGGGTGTGTGAACTCGTAGTTCGCCTGCACGCCTGGAGGTGGCGCTACCGTCCAATGCTGCGCCCTCGGGGGAGGTGGGTAGGAGAGCAAGAGGCAAGGCGAGACTCGGCATCGACATCATTTCCCGCCTCCGTTTCGGTGCCGTGAAGACGCGCAACCCTGCGCTCCGTCTCATAGGACAAGCGCTTTGCTTCAGCACGACTCCCGGTCGCGGGCAATGCCGTCGCTGGATATCCCGGCAGCGCTCGGCCTTTCCGGGCAGACCAAACCCGAGCTGACGGTGAGTTGAGTACCGTACGCCACTCAAAAACTTTATCAAAAACAACAACTATTTTTCGCTTTGTGCCAGGATCTCTGTTACTTTACTCCTACAATTGAAAACAGTTTTAATTGCTTCTGGATATACGGCGAGCTGCTTTAAAAGTCGACGAGTTTTAAATTTTGGAATATTTCTAGAGGTAAATACATCGCGAAAGTAGTGTTTGTGTATTGTTTTTTGACTATATGTCTGTATTGTATCATTTTAAAGATTTTTATGATTTCAGAACAAGTTTTTTAAATACTATACCTAGCTTTTATATATATTTTTTTTTTTTTTAAATTCACGTTTCTAACGTCCGAATTTTCTCTGATAACTTACTTTTTAGTATTTTTCAGTGCTTTAAATAGTGTTATTTTTATCACATTTCGAAGTTTTTTACATTGCTTATTTATATATTTATTTTTGCCAAATGTTATCCTGAGTATCAATTGATTAAAATGAAAACTTTTTAAGAAATTTCTGACCATCATTATAAACATTCATTAACTAATGTTCATTTTTTTTTCCAATATTGCCAATACTAGTACATTGAATAGTTGAGAAATTAGTTTTGTTAACAAATTTTATGTTAACAAAGTAATTTTTTTTTGGAATAAATTTAAAATAATAATACAACAAAAATGTCGACTTACTGAGGTATCTTTGAGTATTTTGAGGTCCAGTAGTGCGCGTTCGAATCGGGTGCTCGAATACAGCGATCGGGAACCAACCATTCTTTGATCAGGGGGGAAAGATTGATTCTGAAAACAGAATTAAAACAAATCGTATTTATTCAAATTATTTTTATTAGTAAACTAGTAATAGTAAAAATAAAAAAAAATAATAATTTATCAATCAAATTATACATTTAAATCAAAAAATATGTTTACGGTATTTTTATAATTCAAGTTCTTGTCTCAAATTACATTTTTTTTTTTAGCTTTAATTATTTAAGCAAATTTTTAGTCTATTATTATTTAGATTTTTTCTTTTAATGAAGGTATCCTGTAGAGCTGAAATATTCTATAGGCTTTTGCAAGGACAATATCTTGTTTTGAATAGTATTGTTAAAAACTGGCTTCTCTTTTCAATGTTTTTTTTTTCTATGTTTTGTAATGAATGTGATAGAAATTGTATTTTAATTTTCCTTTTTTCTTATGTTTACAGGAACGCCCAACCATGGATTATCTTACTGTGAAACCCAATAACATGGATTTTTTGGCTGCTAAACCAACCAATTTGGAATATTTCAGCGCCTATGCTAATATGTTGGACCGCACTCGCATGTATTTTCAAGGACTGCCGCAGATGAGAGCCTTCGAGGGCCGTGATCTGCCCCTTCTGCCGGGGGGACGTGAGCGAGAAATCCCTCTCGACCTCTCAATGAAGACCATCCGGCAGACCCCCGATTCTACAGCCACTGATGACGACGTCATCGTTCTTGAGCATAAGAAGGCCGCCGCCGCTAGAGCCCATGCCCTCTCCAAGCTACATGCTGAGGCGGCCCGGCAGGCCTTCCTACCGCCCACGGGCGCTACTTACCCCCACAAGAAATCATCCTCCTCTTGCCACCACAATCTTCTCGGCAACCCGCTCGGCGCATACCCGAGCGGCACCGCCGTGTCTCAGAGCTCCGATGTTCTTGTGTCTCACCTCCCCGGCCTCCTGCCCCATGCGGTTCACGCCGGACCCGGCGCCTGCTCCGCCGACGGGGGGCTGTGCGTCGATTTTCCACGGTGTCGGACTGGCACCGAATCCACTTTCCTCCCCGCCTCCACTGCTCTTGGCCTCTCGCACCCGCTACACAGGGCTGCGGCTGCAGCTGCGGCAGCGGCAGCAGCGGCCAATGGTATGCAGTCCATCGGCGGACAGTCGTTTGACCGATCTATTCCCAAACTAATTACTCTGTGCCCCACGCAGAACGGAAATCCACAAGAGATAGGACTCTCAGATCTTCACCGACTCGGACTTGCCGCAGGAGGTGCCTCAAATTTCCTCCTCCCCCCTTCCTGCTTGCCCAACCCATTAGCTGCGGCGGCTGCAGCTGCGGCCTCCAAGCAATTGGGTGAGCGTTATGGCTCTATTCAAGCACCCCCTGGCTACCCCAAAGAAAACGGGTGTCCGTGCTGTCCACCCACAGGACTCCCCATCCCTTGTGCCTGTTGTGTACCCAAGCAATCTTCCTCGTCCTCCTCCACCTCTTCCAGAACAGCGTTTAGTGCTTTCTCAGAATCTGGTTGTTGTACCAAAGAACTTCATTTCGGTTCCCTTTACAATGGATCCTACCCACCCTCTTCAAAGGAAGGTATCACTTCCTCATCATCTTCAACGGCAACCACCACCACCACCACATCATCGTCATCTACATCTACTTCATCTTCAACATCATCGTCATCATCAACATCCAAAAACACAAAAGACAATTCTATCTCTTCTCAAAAGGATTCTAGTCGCCATCATTCCCGAGCAGAAGGTTTACAACCAAATAAACACTTTCCCAAAGTGGACACCACACCAAAGGTCAGTATACCTGCAGCCACCCTCACCACAGCCACACCCACCATTTCTTCAAATGCTTCATCCTCTTTGTTATCATATAACAAGGAATCTGTCATCGTGTCCAATGCTGCATTACGTCCCAATACATTCAACCCAGAAGTAGGGTTCCAGCCTCCAACTAAATCCAGCCATGCAATGATGGGGATCAGAGGTCAGGAGGGATCCGCCAGAACAGATGGTCGTGACAAGAAATCAATGACAATATCCCATCACCAACAGCAACACCCTTTAACCCCAACTTCTACAGATAGTGCCACAAAAATGTCAACCCCATCCACCGTTCCCACCGTAGCTACATCCACTACATCTATGACTAATGCCAATAAAATGGTGCACCGTGTCTACGCCCCTCTTGCCAGTATTCCAAGTTTGCCTAATTATCCCGTAGAGGGCGCAGCTCCATTAGAAGAGTCTGCAAAAAATCAAATGTTTGCCCTGGAGAATTTAATGGCGGGTCAACTCGGTCCCATCAAAATTGTTGCCCCCTCCCCTCCCCACATGCTTCTGAAGTCCGAAACCCCCAAAACATCCCCCTCTGCTCCTTACTTATCTCCTGCCGGGTTACGACCGGCCGTAAGTAATACGTTGTCTCCCAAGCATGTGGATGCCGGTAGTAATAATGTCCCACGAATGCTTCCCGCCAAGGAAGCCGCCCGCTATGATCACCGCCTGCTTGGTAGCGACGCCTCTCGGCAACCGCCTGTCGTCCCTTTCACGGAAGAGTATCGACGCCAAATGGCCGCCCCCACGCTGCTCATGCAGCCAAGCCCCCAAGAGCTGTGCAGCTACTCTCCGGCCAAGGCCGACGAAATCACCCGCAAGCAGCCGGCTGCGCCCACCGTGTGGCGCCCGGGCAACTGGGACGATGAGCCGCCCAAGTTCACGGCCGCTGTCTCGCCCAAAATGGCCGCCGCCGTATCGACGCAGACCAAAGACAAGACGCCGGCTCCTGCGCCGCTCCTCCCCGCCCCCACGTCTCCGAGAGGTGCTTACCTGCCCGACGAGGTGCGCGGGCTCGAAGGACCTATGCCGATAATCAACCACGGGCTCCAGATCCTTGGAATCGAGCCCAACACCGCCGAGGATGTGTGGCTGAAGAACGAGCCCCAAACGCCCCCAGAGCAGGCCGGTGGCAGCATCGCTGATTCCGCCATTGCACCTCTCCTGACAATCGCCGCCGATGGCGCTCCGAAACCTGCCAAAACCAACGCCTTTGTAGACGAGCTGATTCAAAAGTACCGCAAGAAATATGCCGAAAGGAGGATGCTGAACCGTTTGATTATGAACATAAAGCGACCCAAAGCACCCACAAGTACAGGTGTGGTGCCTTACCTGATTAGCGAAGGCGGATGGGCAGTGAAGCGCTCTCCCCAAGATGAGGACATCCCCAACAAGCGAATGAGAAAGTCCATTGATGAAAGCGAGACAAATAACAAGGTGAGAATATAAACAACTCATAATTCTGACTTTAAACTTAAAAAAGAATTTCAAAATTAAACTTAAATCAGCTTATTCCCACTATAGATTGTAAATATTTAAGAAAACCCTAATCTTAAGGGTTCTTAGTTAATGAAGCAAAAGATTTAAATTTTTTCAGGCCTAAATTAAATGAATTTGGGAAGAGAAATAATGTAGAAAAAAAATAGTTAACCTGTCTACAAAATAATTCTGTGTATTACATATTTTTGAGTGATAATTAAATGTTATAATTCTGTTATAAATCTAATATAACGTAATAACTTTTTATAAAAATCCTATTTAAAAAGACAGCCTGAATCGTAATGTTGAAAAAAAAATATATTTTTCTAAAAAAATTTCACATTAAATAACAATGTTTTTATCTTATGAAATATTTTAAAATATTAAAAATATGTGCTTTTGTACTCAGAAGTAATCTTAGTTTTATGTTACATACACACGAAAAACAGAATATGACATTATTTCTTTTCTCTTTTGCGTTATATCGATCCCTACCACCCCGACCAGTCATGTCTAATCGAGATTTTCGCTTGTTTTTCCAGGCTTCTTTCGAGGACACGCAGGCTGTGGAAAAGTCTCACGCCTTAGGAGGTGAGTGTCTCAGCTATTTTTGCATTTTACGGAAATTCGAAATTATGTGTTTTATTTTCAAACTTTTGTAATTTTTATTTTGTGACTCAAAATCTGACTTATTTATACGACAATTTATGTGAAACCGAAACTGAATGCTCGTAAAAACGCGGGCGTGCCTGAAAAATCCACACAAACACCGCTCCAGTATTTAGAGCTTCCAGTTGGATGCTTGTGGATTGACGGATTTGTCAAATAAAAGGACACGGGCACGCTTGAAAGAAAACAAAATTGTATTATTACTTACATTAAAAGAAAACCACATTACTTATGACGTTTATACACTTCAAGCCGAGCATATAATTATTGTTTATTAAAAATCTGAACAATTCTTATCCTTTTTTACCAAAATATATCATAAATACAACAATAAAATAAAGGAGCTTGTTAATTTTATGAAATAATTCTTCTAAAGTTGTGAATTCACACAAAGAGTAATTTGTTGTATAAAAAAGGCAGATGGGGCAGTTCTGAATTGTATTGAAGTTCTTGCTTCTAGCTATTTCCATTACAAATACATCATTTGGCAAAAATAATAATAATAAAATGTTTCTTATTTGAGAAGCATATGAAAAAAAAAAATCTTTACATTTACAAACTTCGATATTATACACATTGGTTTTGTTTAATACGCGAGTGCTTAGTACAGCCGTTCCGCGTTCAATGCTATTAGCTTTCATTTTAGTTATGTAGTAGATGTATTTTATTTTTATTGTCTGGAGACAATCGTTAAAATCTTTAAGATTAATTATAAATGATAAATTTTCAAGGAACTTAATAGGCCTACTCATTTATTATAAAATTTATGTATGATTTAACCTATCTTATAAAATGAAATATTAATAAACTTCTTTTTATATACTTTTAGATGAAAAAAGCAGAAGCTATCTTAGCAGGGACCAGATTGATCAATCAGGTAAACATTGACATTTATTTTTTATTTTTTTTAATAGCTTAATAACAAAAAAATGTATTATTTTAATTCCACACTTTTATTCTTTTTTTTTTTTTTTAACTATTTTCATTTTCGGATTCAATTGCAGCATGAATTATAAGTTTTATAAAATATTTTTAGAATCTAGATGATATAAATAAGATTGAAACACACCTACAAATATTATAATGACAGTTTTCTGAAAAATTAAGCTAATTTTAAAAGTAAGCATTAACTCAAATTTTATAATAAAAATATAAACAATTCAATACAGTATCTTAGTACAAATCAATTCGAAAATATAGTTAAATTACACGACCTTTAAAGAGACACGATAAAGTAAATTAATTGAAACTGAACTAAAAAAATAAAACTCAATAACAATGTTTGAATTGTCGTAATTTTTATATTAATTTCTTTTGTTTCGTATTTTTTTTTAAAGGTATTGGGAATAATGGCGAAGACCGGAAATCCAAGCGTCGTGATCTCCGCAAAAAGCGTCACGAACGGATACAGAAAATCATCATCAAGATGCAGGCCAACAATTCGGCGACCCGCGTGAATCCTGATGGGTCTGTTGATGGAGTGGGTGATGCCACCCACGGTACTGCCAAGCCAGTAGACGAACGGTGGAGGAGAACGGAGAACGATGACAACAACAACACGGACAGCACCGAAAAACTGATCGTGCGTCTGTACTATGGACCGAGACGGTTCGGCTACAGGTTGGGATCCCACAGGAGGAGATTTAGGTCGGGCTTTGACTACATTCGACCGAAGAGGAAGACCCCAAGGAAATACGCCTATGAACCCCACGCCAGAGGCATTGGCAAAGAGCACAAGATCAAAGCAGAGTATCTGACAGAGGAGAAAGATGTAGAACTCGATGTTAATGCAGAAGATGTAAGTATTTTTTTTTTAACAACATTTCTTAAAAATAAATAATAATAACGTAACTTTGTATTTTAATAAACTTATATTGTCCTATACTTATATAACTAATACCTTTTTTTTTTATTTTCTCTCTTCTTTAATAGAAACTGGATTCATCGGTAACTGTCAAATCGACCGTTCCCATTGAAATGAAAAGGCTGATGATAAACAAAACATTAGGAGAAACTGTGTTACATCGTGCAGCTCGTCAGGGTTATTCGGTAAGTTTACATTTTTGAAAATATTGTTGCTAAATTGATCCTATATACATCTAGGGGGTTATTGTTAGCTGTTTAGCAATGACATTAATGCATCCTTTATTTTATTAGTTAAACATAACAATGAATTTTAATTAACAGTTCGCATTTGTCGCATTGACTTAATAGAAAGAAAGCATTCGTGAATGTATTCTTAGCCTGAACGAACTACATTATTCACTTCATATAGTTATATTAATTTACAGTAAAATTTTATAATATTTTCAACCTGCATACATAATTATATTTTTTTTCCTTTTTTTAAATAAGAACATTATCTAATATCACGTTTTCTTTTTTGTAGGAGGTCGTTTTATATTGTCTGGAGACCAAGTATGTGGAGATTGACTCGAAGGATAACGCTGGATACACTCCTTTACATGAATGCTGTGCCAGAGGCCATCTGCAAATTGCTATGTACCTCTTGCAATATGGTGCCGATGTCAATGTGAGTGCAGCAGGCGGCATCAGGTAAATACACTCAGTTAATCATTCCAAACTAACAAAAATACGCTTCAAAATGAACACAATTGATATCCACAGAAAAAAATTCAAGAGAAAACTAATAGTGAAAGCGAAATTCTAAGTGTTACTTAGCTAGATCAAACTGGAAGACCACATAACCTGAAAATATTAGATTTTTGTAAACATATAGGGGCGTATATAAGAATTTTATTTGGGGGTGAAAAGAAGGTAGGAACTAACCAGCGAGAACAAAAGAAAAACTAAAAAATAATTAACAAAGCCACTTTGATTTTAATTTATAGATAAGAAATTTTAACCCTGTTTTAAACCAGTGGTCTGCTGCACCGCTTTGAAACCTGCAAGTGTAAGCATTAATCTTCGGAGAAGGAAATTTGGAAGGGGTTCTTTCTCCTTCCCCTACCCTCGTTGGATATAATGGCAACTTCCAGTTGTACGACTGCTTCCATTTGGCGACGCAGGGAGGAGAGATAAATCTATCTTGGCCCTAGAGTAGGGCGAATATCAGATCGTGATTTGTACATTATTCAAAGTTAAATCTTCTCGAATAGCGAAGGTGCCATAAAAATAAACGTGTCAAAAATATTCGAATATTTGTTTTTGTTTCGTCTAAACAGTTTTATTCGTTGTTAATGAGATAATCGACTTTTCTGAAAGGTGCATTTTTTGTGTAAAACAATTTTAAAGATAAATCCTTCATTTATTGATGAAGTACCTTTGAATGTATCGAAAGACAAATACTTGATAAAAAT
The DNA here is from genome assembly GCA_023159025.1 of Thereuonema tuberculata. Lineage (NCBI taxonomy): Eukaryota > Metazoa > Arthropoda > Chilopoda > Scutigeromorpha > Scutigeridae > Thereuonema > Thereuonema tuberculata. The sequence continues at coordinate 59,311,921 of JAFIDM010010028.1, read as the reverse complement.
ACATCATGAGCAGCATAGACGAACCCAAGTTTTTTTTTTTTTTTCTAAATTCGGAAACTTTGTAGGCAATTTAATAAATAAATTTATGAAGTAATCCTCATTGAACAGGATTGATCGAGAGGTTTATTTTGCAAAAAAAAAGGAAAGAAAAGAAATACATAATCTTCACAGTAAATATATTGTAAATGATAGTTTGATGATTTTTAAAAAACTTTATTCACAACTTCCACTGTGTATGTCACTTAGGAATATTTGTTGATTTACCTTAATGTAACTTACATTTAACTTCATTCACTTGTTTATAATCTTTTACAAATAATGACCATTTTATTTATCATTTATTTTTTTCATTTTAGACCGATCCATGATGCAGTTGAAAATGACCACGTCGAAATAGTGAGGCTTCTTCTGTCATACGGTGCTGACCCCTTACTTGCCACTTATTCCGGTCTCACCCCGTTGAAGATCGCCCACTCCAAGCCAATGTTAGAGCTTATCAAAGGTAAGAACATGTCCGAAGTAGACTTGATTCGTTTCTATTTCGAGCAATGGCGCTCACTTGCCACCTACGTAAGCAAAAGTCCTGATCCATGTCTTTTGTTGTTTTGTTCACAGGATTCTTGGCTGATGTGACTGGTGAGTCCTCTGATGATTCAGTCTTGCCTTGGGAATTCTACGGCTCCGCTCGTTTCTTTGGTAAGTTTCACTCAATATTTAAACTTCGACGCTGGCGCCATCTGTGGAGTTTCGCCTTAAATGACGTGTTACATTACAAAATACAGTATAAGACAAACAAACCAACCAGCAAAATTTAATCACGATTTCATAATTTCCAGCAAATTTAATAAGATCTCATAAACTCTGGATTTTGAGTGAACCCATTTTCACTTCCTTTACAATTGTTATTTAATAAAACCACTGAATAATATTTTAAAAACAAATGGTACAATACTGTACACTTTACACGCTATTTATAGTCTGTAAGTCTTATATAATAAGAATATAAGCACATTAAGTTTTTTCTCTTTTTACACATTTTATCCCAGCATATCCAGGCTACTAAAAAAGAATATTACTCAAATTTTAAAGCAGTTTATAATATGAATTTATATATCGTTCAAAATTCAAAAGTTTGCTTGTTAAGGTGAAACTTTTACAATGGCGCCATTTACGAATGTTAGCGGTAGCACAATTAATTTCATATATTTTTTGGTTATTATTTATGGATACTTAGTGTATTGTACCGTAAAGTTGTTCCACGTTGTATGAATAGATAACTGCTATAAACAATTGTCTTTTACATTATGTAAACTGCAATCTATTTAGATATATGATAAATATTTTTATACAATACCGTCATTTCTGCAAAAATTCTGATAACGCAAAAGTATTATACTTGTTTGATATTGATATTTACAAAGAAAAAAAAAGCGGATTTAAATTTTAAATTATTTATTATACTCCTACTAACTAAAAATACTTGTTTTATGAATATAGTTAGGATTTTAGTCCTTAATTTTCATTTCTAACGAAATTGTGTCTTTCTCTTTAGATCTTGCAGAAACTGGATATGACGTGTTTGACGATATTCCCTCAGACACGGAAGAAGTCGAAGGCGAAAATGAGATCATGTTTGAGGTCAGCGATAAGCCTCATGTACCCGCCTACGCACTGGACGCTGCTGCTGCCAAATTGCAAAGGTAAGATTAAAACATTTCAGCTATCAAAACATTAAACCAACTATTCAAACAGAAAGTGAATAGCTATTGTATTGTTGTTAGAAAAATAAACGTTTAAAGCTTTTAAATAATTTTTTTCTTTCGTATCTGAAAGTAAAAATGCAAAAAATCCAAAATGGCGACTGGAGAAAATTTTTTTTTAAAAATATTAACAAATAATAAAGAATAAAATCCTATCACAGTACATAAAAATATCAAATTTTATAAAATAATTAAAAAATTATCCTTCATCAAAAAAATAAATATATATATATATATATTTTTTTTATTGATGATGAGATGTCTATACCCGAAAGCCCTACTGTGTTTTAATGTATTTAGATCTTTTCATTTTGGTAAACGTGTGACTTGTCATTAAATTATTTAAAGGCTTTTGCAATTTTAAAAGTATTTTACGATTGAAGACTGATGTTTTAATATTATTTGTTTTTCTTTTAGCCCAGACATCTTCTGCTTGCTACAGGATGTTTTGCGTCAAACCGGACAGACACGAGAGCAGTTCTTCCAGGTTCACATGACCGCCCACATTGTGACCATGAGTCTGGCAGAGTTCGTGCAGAGTCTGCAGACGAGTCAGCTGGTGGCATCCGAGGATCCCAACTTCGCCCAGATGGCTGCGCGGGCGGTGGACGGACAGCAAGGCGAACAGCTCGTGGAGCTCGTCAAGCTGGACGATTCCATCCGACACATGCTCGGGGTGGAGAAGGTAAATGTGCCTTCACAAGAGTGAACAGAATTCAACACGAAGTTAGGGGGCAAGTTTTTCAATGCCTTAAAAAAAAAAAAAATACCTTCTATGGAACAGAACTTGTGAAGCGTGCAGTCACACGCTGAAAGCAAGGTTCTCGATGGACACTGAAGATGGTGGAGAAGCAAGAACAACGTTTGTATCTTAAAAGAGCAGCAAAAGAAAGTGAAAAAGAGACACTCGTACCCAAGTGACTTTTTTTTTTCTTATGTAAAAAAGAAATATAACTCGAAAATATGGTAACACAAAAAAAAAAAAACACGGGTATATTTTGGATTTTCCCGTTACCAATTTGCAAGAGCTTAACCCTCCCACACTCCCTGAGCTGCCATGTGTTTTGGTGCTTTCATTTTATTTTTCATTACAGATCACCTCTTTTTTATTCCCTCTTGCAGAATCTCCATGGAACTTTGTAAATAGCCCCCCCCCCCCTTTCACCATTCCCCTACCCCCTCTCCTTCGATGTGAGTGTGTACTGCACATCATTTTTTCTAGTTGCACCATTGTCTGGTGTGTTGTGCGAATTTTTTTATCACCAATCACAAACTTTTTATTGAGAAATAAAAAACAAAAAAAAAAAAGCTTACTGCTAATTGCAGTGGACCAAATGAACTATAAATAAAGACTCTACACTTTTAGAGAAATATAAGTGAACTGAACACTTTTGAAGTCATAAACAGAACTGATGTAATTTAATTGAGAAGTCCAAGAATCTGTGAGGAACTTAAAGAAAGTATTATTTCTTTTATTATGTACAAAATAAAAAAAAAAGAAATTGTATAGAGAAAAACATATGGAGGAATTAAATCATTTTAGTCAATGTCCAAGGAGTAAATAATGTTGTGTCAATTTCTGCTTTTGTATGATTGGCTATTGTTATTACGTCATAATCTATAACAATTCATTTTTTGTGTAGATACAGCCATACCTGCAAGTTTTATGTATAGTTGTTTTAATGCTGATTTTTTTTTTTTTTTTAATATTTTTTTCATTTACGTTGCGTTAAATAACTCAAAAAAGTCTTATATTTTATTGTACAAAGATCTGTAGTAAGAAAAACGAAATCTCTTGTAAATTTCTTTTACTTAGGAAAAAAAACAAAAAATCCGGTATTGTACAAAAATATATTTTTAACCGGATATAGCAATTTGTTTTTTTTTTCTTTTTCTTTTCTTTTTTTTATGAGTATTCCAGAAAAAAAGCTATGGAATCAAAAAACCTGCGTAAAATAATTGAGCCAAACGCTGTGTTAAAAATAAAATAGAAATAAAAAAAGGGAAAAAAAAAAAAAGTTTATGTTGCCTATAACTAGATTGAATTTATTGTATATAGAATCCAGCTGAAGTCAACTGAAATTTTTGTAAATTGAGTCAAAATAATAATAATAAAAAAATGATGTGCAATTATATAAGTTTGTTGAATTTCTGTTATTTTTATTTCGTCACTGTTTTAATACAACATGAGAAGGAGATCAAGTAATGGTTAAGTAGTGTCATCTATTCTCCAAGCCACCATTGGAGGATACTCGGGGACGTACATAGGATTTTATTGGGTTGAAGGGAAACAAGCGGAATTTGTTTTGAGGAAAAAAAAAAAATCAATATAAGTCGACAAGCATTATTCACTTTTTACTGATAGATTTCTCGTGAATTAAATTATCTATAAGTTATCTTCAGTGGTAATTTAAAATGCTGAAATTCCGCCTGTGGGAACGGACAAGATTCCTTCAACTTTGTATCGAATCAAATACGAAAAAAAAAAAAACAGGGCTAAGCTACACATTTTTAGATTTCGGGACAGCCGGGGCCCACCGTTCCGCCCCCTATATAGGCCCACACCCCATTTTTATTTTATTTTTTTTCGGGAAAAGTTTGGGAATGGCTGATATAAACTTATTCTAAATCCTTTTCCTAATCTAAATGGGGGTCTCGCTTAGCCTAACGCTAACTTTTAGTAGAATTGTCAGCTAAATAAACTAATGGGATGACGAGAGAGAGACATCGATAGTTAGTCTGACGATCACTCTCCTTTAAGCTTGGAAAGAAGGTCGGGTGGTACCCTAGAACCCGTCTGGGGGAAAAAAAAAGCAACCCTATTTCTGGCACCAATTAAAGGAATCAAAGCAATATAGAATATTAAAAAAAAAATAAGCCTGTCCGACTACTGTGTGCCGGAAATGGAGCCTATTGTTACCCTGCTTTCCTAGGGTTGAATAGATTCATGTTACAACGTATGCTTACTTAACGCTAATCGTGTAATTTGTTTCAAATGCCTACGAACAGACAAAACGTATGCGATAGTCGCTTGTTTTTTTTTTTTTTTTTTTTTTTTTTGGCAATCCTTTATGAAAGATTAAAACTAGAAAAGGTCGGTAACACAAGAGGAGACCTAAATTATTTACTTATTAAACAGATGTCGATGCGTTGTCCGGAGTCGATGATTTCAGATTGCCATGACTGCCACTAAGAACGCTGCTGTCAATTTCCCAAAATCTAGGGAAGTTAATTAAAAAAATAAATTCCTAAAAGAACTTGGAGACTACTTTCCTTAAAAATCTTGCTTTTTCTTTCTTTTTTCAAAATAATACAAACGAAAATTCTTCGTTTTTTATTTGTTTATTTATTTATTTTTAATTGAGGCACACTCCGTTTATCCGACAGATTATGATCTTTACGATTAGCGAAAACCGTCGAGTAGCGGAGCACTGCCTTTATTTAACTTGCAAATACATATTGGCTGCCGTTAAAGATAAATAAAGAACTGTAAATATATAAGATGCTCTGACACAATGGTCGAGAAAAACCTCACCGAAGATAAACAAAATAAACGATGGATCGCCCAAACACGACGAAATAGGTCGGTTAGACAATAGGTCTCGATTATATAAAGGTACGTTCATAGAAGAGAATAGAATAGAAAAACAAGCGAATATTTGTATCTAAAGGATACAAAAAAGTAGATTTTTTTTTTAAAACAAAAATCAATTAATTCGCCAATACTTCAGTTATACTAATCGTATTATAGCTCATGCAGACATTAACAGAAGTAATAAGAGGATTAATGCCCGTATTGTGTAAGATATTGATAGAAATCTATTTTTTTCTAATGCTTTTTTTTTAAGATATTTTCATCATTCTAGGACACGTAGCAGCATCACTAGAAACGTCTGTGCCTATCCGCCGGATTGCGAGGCGACTTGCAGATATTCTGGACACCCCTTACGTTGTCTGCCATTAACACTCCACCATCGGCGGCTACGTTTCCAATGGAGTAGTGAACGCCTGTGGACTGGTACCGAATCGTGTTTAGTGACGAATCCAGGTTTTGTCTGGAAACAGATAAACATCGTATTCGAGTATGCGCACAAATCCGGACTTCATTGTTGAGTGACATACCGCCATAACTGATGGCGTCATGATGTGGAGCATGACCTACGACTCTCGGTCTTCACTGGTCCATTTTCCGACAACACCCTTCCTTCGCCCACAAAATCTCCAGGCTTGAACATGTATGAGACCAACTGGAACGACTGTAACTGCAATGTGTGGGAGAATCTTCCGCAGGATAGCATTAGATGTCTCTACGACGCTATACCAAGCCTTATCGCCGCACATATCCTCGCTAGGGGCAGTATGTCGCAGTACTAATTGACCTGTAGTGTTTTGCCCGAATAAACGGCACAGTTTCTCTGATATTGTAATCAGTTATTTTCATCATCATTCTAATTGCCTGTGACAAATGTCATTCCAATTCGACTGCTACTTCTGGGTGCGCTGATTATTTTTGGCAATGAGTGTACAAGCAATTAGATCGTCTCTTGTCCTCAAATGTGCACATCAAGTTTCGAGAAGATTATCTAGACGAAGCTTCAGTAAAAACATTACACTTTTGAAATATATTTAAATAAAAATATTTACAATTACAAATAAGCGTATTAATGTATATCAATGTGCAATGTTTTTACTGAAGCTTCAACTTGAATTTTGAACACATGTAAAAACTTACCTCAAAAATGCCAAAAAAATAAATCATATTCTGTTAGAACAGAACCTGCTATTTTGGGTCATTGCCAATTGAACGAGAAATTAAACGATATTAGATCGTGTAAAAAACATCAACAACTTTTATCAGTTATTTGTTGTCACATGAACAAAGCAAAAGATTAACAGATGACGGAGATACGGACAAAGTCTATTCTATAGTTTAAAGATAATAATAATAAATTTAACAATTGTTAGCCTAGTTTCTTAAGGAGAATAAAATTCATAAGCTAAAGACGATCTAGCTTAGTTTGAAAATTTGACCCCTGTGGTTCTTGTTGAGAAATTTGCACTTAAAGATATTTAAAAATCCTCAAAGAGAAATAAGAAAAGAATATGTAATTGCATTTTAATCCAGTTCTCAATGCATTTCAAAACATTTAATCAGTTTTCAGCAAACGAAAAACTTTAAGGCATTTTTCTTCGGTTTTCATGCCGTGCCAACGTGGTCGTGCGGTCTGAGGCGACGGTCTGCCGTGTGGCCGGTGTGTCGGTACCCGGGTTCAAATCCCGGTCGAGATCATGGTGTTTCAAATTTCCTTTCCTGTGTTGTCAGCCTCTTTTTCAATTTCTCTTCGGTCTGACGTCATTCCGTAATGGCGTCTTGGAAAAGGCAACGGGAAACCACTCCAGTATCTACGCCGTAGATACCTTCGACTACGAAGTTCGCACGTCATGATGATGATGAACGTTTTCATAACTTTAAAAAAAAATACAGCAAGAAAAAAAAAAAGATGAAAAATTATAAACATTTTGATGAAAATTGATCTTTCAGAAACTTCTTGTTCTATTTTTAATCTTCAAAAATTGAAACGGTTATTTTTTTTTAATAATATTCAATAAATCAAAATCCAATTTATTTTTAGGCTTTTTTTAATTAAATCAAGCAAAGAAATATTCCTTATTTCCATCTCCTTATTTACGTGTGGCTAAATTAACTTTTAGGGAATTAGGAACTACTTTTTTTAAATATAAAATGCTGTTTAATCAATAAAAATAATTAAATGTGTAAATATCAATGCAATATAATTTCAAGACTATCTCTGTGAATTATAAATAATTTCAAAGAAAAAAACATTGTAGGACCTGAGTTAACTACAAAACACATCTGCGGAAAGATAATCCAGAAAAATACCTACTTGACGAAACTGTTATTTCAATAGCATTTGCTGCAATCTTCGTTGTAGAAGAGAATATTCCAAAAATTAGCTTTAAAAAAAATAAATGTAGAAGTAACAGTTACGTAGTAATTGAAAAATTAAAAAAAAAATAAAGCGACCAGAAGCGGCTTTGCAACCTATTCAAGGGTTTATTATATTATTACATAAAATAACAAATTCCGAATCTTTTTACTGAAGTCTGGGCCTTGTTACCCTTATGAGTAACAAGACGATTTATTTTTTCTGCGAAAATAAATAGAAAGGACTATTCTGATTCGAGTCAGATTTTAAACATTAATTTCTGAGGCCTGAAACTGCAACTTTTAAGGAATTTGTTTTTAAATGGTGAAGAATTGCTAGTAAAATTTTAATTCTCCTACATATGCTACTGATATGTAAGTAGGCCTATTGAATGTAAAAAAAGAGGATCTATTAATAGAAGTAGATTGTTATATATTTCAAGCTTATTTGAAGTTGCAAATAAGTTGTAATTCATAACTCTGACTTTGAATCAAAAAAGAAACGCGCTTTATTGACTTATTTCAAATTTCCGCTGTAAAAAAAAAAAAAAAAGTAACCCCTTAATCTTTACAATGAGCCTATTTCTGACAAGTCTACTAATTACAACAAAAATCCTGGCGTTCGTAGAATAATGACCTAAAAATGACGTTTTTTTTAAATGCCTTCTTAATATACAGTTGTCTGTAAATCGGTAGCAAAGTTTTTTGTGAATAAAAAAACCCTAAGGTACTGTTCTCTCAAATGTTGATATTAGGCCAAAACACAGGGGAGAGGAGGCCGGTTGATAAAGAATATTAAATAAAAAGTAAATCATGTACATTACATGGATATTAAATTTTTGTACGTGTGCTCATGGATTTAAAACGGTCACTTAAAAGACCACACTAGCATAAAATTAAACGTAATTTAAACGCCGTTTCGTCTCGTACTACGATACATTATCAATGAAGAAAAACTTCCATTGATTAAGTCCTCTAATACTGGATGAAAAGGTGTCTGGTATTTTTTTAAATTACATTTTTTAAATTAAATTATTATTACATTAAATTATCAATATAATAATACAAATATTTAATTTAATTATTGTCTAATTATTTTAATTAAATTTTAAATGACTGTTGTACATATTACATGCATATATACAATATAAATTCATATGTAAATCGCATATATTTAGCACTGATTACAAAAATACTTAATGATCAGTTTGAAAGAGGATGGGGGTGGGGGCTATATTTCCCATCAGGCTTATTATCAGGTTTGCACGAACTTATTGATACTTCCTGCTAATCTATATTACTAAAATCTTTTATTTCTCTGTCTGTCTGTGTGTCTGTCTGTCCGGCGCAATTTTGTGCGAGAATGGAAAATAGAAGTAATTTTTATAATGAAACATCCGCGACAGGAATCGAACCTGCTACCTTCTGATCAGAAGGCAAGCTTCTTATCTATTAGGGACTACAACTCTCTTCATATTGTTTTTTGACTTATATCTCCTTTCCCTTCCCCCTTAAAATAAGGAATGTATTCAACCTTTTTTTTTAATCTCAAGATTGTTTATTTATTTCCCATCCGTCAGTTTATTTGTAATTCGAAACTGACAATTAGAACTATAATTGCCGAAACATTGCAATATTTTAAATATTCTTACTTAACCAAATTCTATGTGATATTGAAAAATAAGTGCGGTACACGGCAGATGTTGGAGTAAAGAAAACAGGTCAAGAAAGAAAGAAGCACTCTTTTTTTGAGGTGGAATACCGAAAAAAAAATCACTCTTTGTAACTCAAAAACCATCAATATTTGTAACTCAAACGCCACTGAAAAGTGACAATTACAATTATAATGAGAGTCAAAAAAGAAAGAAGCAGTACTTCTATTAGATAGAATAATGAAAAATTACTATTTGTAACTCAGAAACCATTAATATTTGGAACACAAAAGCCACTGAAAAGTGACAATTAGAATAAAAAAGAGACTCAAAAAAGAAAGAAGCAGCATTTCTATTAGATAGAATACACTATTGTAACTCAGAAACCACTAAAAAGTATTAATTGGAATAAAAAAAAGATTCAAGAAATAAAGAAGCAGTTTTTTATTTGGTAGAAAATTGAAAAATCACTATTTGTAACTCAAAAACCATCACTATTTATAACTCGAAAATCACTGAAAAGTATCATAGGAATAAAAAAAAAGAGAATCAAGAAAGAAAGAAGCACTATTTCTATTAGGTAGAATACTGAAAAATCACTATTTGTAACTCAAAAACCATCACTCTTTCTAACTCAAAAACCATCACTCTTTCTAACTCGAAAACCACTGAAAAGTATCAATAGGAATAAAAAAAAAAAGAGAGTCAAGAAAGAAAGATGCACTATTTCTATTAGGTAGAATACTGCTCAGAAGTTAGACGTCTTAGCGGCCGCGCGGTTGGCGTTGTCGCTATGACATCGGCCTCTCACCTCTGAGTACCGCGGTTCGGTTCTCATGTGGGTTTCGTGATGGTGGACGATCCGCGCAGGGCAGGTTTTCTCGGGGTTCTCACGTTTCCCCTGCACTTCTACCACCATACTTTCTCAGTCTTTCTCTCCATCTTTCCATATTTCTGTGGGATAGTACAATAGACCGCTGGTCGCAGTGCTTGGCTTCTCTGCCACCCACCTTCACTACATAAACATAAACATAGACGTCTTAGCCATTAGATCACGATGCCTACATTCTAATCTCTATAAAAAATAAAAATATATCATAGATATACGATTTACATGCTGGTTCTAAAAGCAGTCGTAGATTGAGAGAATATAGACATCAAAAATTAAATTAAACAAAAAAAACTTTTAAAAAATTTTAGTTTTAGTTTCCTTGATGTACTTTGTGTGTGTGTGCTTTTTTAATAAATAAAAAGTTGTTTTCCGTTACCTAAGCGAGGCTTATTGACAGTCAGGATCCAATGATTATCGATCACTGGATTAAATTGTAAAATTCTGTTTCTGTTTTATTTGTGATCATATCAAGCAAAAAATTCTTATTACTGTATTATGCAAAATCTCCCTGCTTAGAATTCATTTCTATTAAGATAGTATATTTGTTTTCACGCCAAAACAAATGTGACCTTCAACATCTTTAATTCACAAGAAAATAATTCAATTAATATTAAAAACTAATTCTAGTTTTAATAAATCATTCCAAATATTAATTGCAGTTTCTTCCTTGGAATACCATAAGTTGTTAGCACATTTTTTGATCCAATAAGCGTCATTTAATTGTAATTTAAACCTATTGTCTTTTTTCCCCCCAAGAGTTTAACATTCTTCAGGTCACATGTATGCATGGTTTGTCCAATAGATGTTCTAAAAAACCTGATTTGATGCCGTGATGATGTTTAAATGCTGTTTGTGCTATTACGAGTTTTTTTTTGATAATTTTTTGAGCATATAATATCATTTTTATGGCAACTGCACCTTAATTGATAGACCATACCAATTTCATTTAATTTGGATATGTGATCGCGATTCGATTGACACATTTGTTGTAAGGTGTTTCTAGTTTTTTTCAAAATCAAAAGTGGTAAGACGGAAGACAACATAGGACATTTTTTAAATTCACATGGTACCCTTTGTAAGTGCTTTATTTCATTCTTAGTATGTTAAATGAACTGTCGTTTCAAGAAATTCAATATTTTTCAAAATCAACTTAGCTTTTCTTGTTTCTGTAAACAAAAAATATCTGAGCTTGTGACAACTCGTAGCTATCACGAGTACTAGGACTGTTACACTTCTTAAGTTAATGAATTGTGAAGTACGTAATTACATTTCAAACTATAATCCACAGGAACATTCAGTTTTATTGTGCATGAAATGAATATTTAATTAATTTTCAAGTAATGTTTGAGAATAATTAGTATATTAAATTAAATTAGACTTAAATATGGCGTATCAGTAATATTTGTGTTTCACTCCATATTAACTGTTGGAATCACGATTCGATCCCCGGATTAGACGTGGATCTTTATTTATTTATTTAATTTTTTACTGTCGAGTACATCAAGAGAGGTATAAAATCACGCGTGCCATTCTCTTTAAGGCCTTCACATAGTTTAATTACATAGCGGATTAATGGTTCACCATTAAAATACACTTGAAGGTCATAGGTACAGTCCCTTCTATCATCGTGTAATAGGGACCAATCATGTGCAGGCGCATCAATTTTGTGGATTTGGATAATGGACACAAAATAATTGTGTTCATATTTTAAGCTGGACCAAAAATAAGAACTTGTATCAATTTTATAAAAATCAGCCCAGTCGTTTTAGCAAGGGTTTTGGGATCATTTTTGAGGAGACCAAAATAAACGGGTCTGTGTCTTAAATTGGACCTTCAATAAGCTACATACCAAGTTATATAAAAATCCGTCCAGCCGTTTCAGCGTGATTCACCTACAAACATACAAACAGAAGAAAACTGGACGAGTTCAAACGCGAAAGTCAATTTAATGTGAATAATCAAATGATGCCAAGTCGCGATTAATGCGAGCCAAAATTCAAATAATGTGTTGTTATTTTTTTTTTTTTTTAATTTTTTCCAAACTATTTAATCGTGAATAAAAAAAAACATGATAAAGCTAGTCGAAAAGACAGTTTATTCGTTGCCGTTAAAATGTCTTAATCATTAACAACGACGCATTTCGTCTCAACTCAGTGTTCTCTAATAACTACTGAACCGCCCGATGAATCTTCTTCAAACTTGGTCTGCCTATTCGAGGACTAGGGACGATCTATTTTGTATTTGAAATTCTCGTATTTTCCTTACAAGACTTTGTCGCGAAATTAACGCGGGAAAGCGACAAAAAGTTTTCATAGGAAAAGCATTGGAATCTAAACAATGGATTTTTATCCAATTTCTGTTAATATCTCACCTATTTAATAATAAATATGAAGTCCTTAATTCTTTGCGCTTGGTTTGATGTGATTAAAATTAATATGACTGAGACAATTTAAGCAAATAATGCTAATTTTTTTTTTTTAAAAGAAATGGGTAAAAAAACGAAGGCACAACGCTAAAAGAAGAAGGAATTCGCACCCTGAATGACACCGAGAAGAGACTGGGACGGACCGTTTCGTCCTTTTTAGGACTCGATCAGCCAGCCAAACTCCACCGATGACAGACTCAGAAGGTGCGAGAGGTTAAGATCCCGGGTCTCGCTCCCGAGAGCGGGAACTCCCCCCGAAGAAATCCTAACTAAACATAAACAAACTCAAAATATAAAAGTTCCTTGTCCTACATTCCGCTAGACACAAATATCTCGATGACAGCTCAGGGTGCGAATTCCTTTCTCTTTTAGCGTTGTGCCTTCGTTTTTTACCCATTTCTTTGATTAATTCAGGCAAATCTCTCTTATTTTTTTTTTTTACATCAAAAAATGTAGCGTTTGTAGCCTATTGTTTACATTTACTAGATATTATGTGACATAATTAGAATATAAATGTACGTCTTTCGCTTTTGTCCTTTCTACGAATTAAAAAAAGATTAAGAAGAATAATTTTAAGAAAATTAGGCTTCATGTTCTTTCGAATTTCTTGTTTTATCTTTTGCTGCTATATTTTTTGTCTAAGTATTTGTTTTAAGCGGATAAAAAAAAAACAACATTGGACTAGAACCAATTACTATATTTTTACAAACTCGATCGCTATAGATAAAGATGGATATTTAAGATGGAAATTGGAATAATCTGGTTTTATCTTCATATCCTCGGAATATTTTTGATCTTTCCAGAATAGCTATTGAACGCCATTATCCTGTAGCGCTATTATAAGAATCGAAAGAAGGGTGAGGACTGATCCAGGATTCCTGATACAGTATTCCTAAGACGATTAGCATCAGGACTCTGGGTCACTAATTACAGCAAAAGACTGGATATAGAATACACCGAGTACAAGTACTTAAAAAGTACTTCAAACAATTTCAAAATTCCAAGATATTTAAAATTCCTAAACTACGAAGAATTTGAAGACTTTGTTCACATTCTTTTGACACGTTCACCCTGATATCAAATTTCCTGGGAGTTTCTGTCTTATATAATTTCGAAAGAATTTTTTTCCTTAAAAGAATTATTTCTTAACTTTTTTTTTTGTTGTTGTTGAAAAAATCGTGAAAACGATATAAACGAAAAAACTAGCTTTACATAAAATTTTAATATTTGCTCATTTTAATTAGTACAAATTCTCCTAATACAAAGTAGACATCGGCATACAAAATTTATAAATTAAAAGTTTAACACATTAAATTACAAAAGTTAGACTACATGTGCTTAAATAAAGACAGAAACCAAAACTCTGTCTTTATTTAAGCACATGTAACTTCTGTAACTGTGAGTCGGAAAAGCAAGGCGAAACCGGTTCATAACTGTATTTTTTAATGTGTTAAAGCTTTTTAATTTTTAAACTTGTGTGTCGGTGTCTACTTGCACCGACATTACAATTACAATTCCACCATTTTCTTAAAAAACGAAGAATTAAATCCCTATTATTTACTTAAAGTGTTTAAATGCGGATTAATTTTTTAATGATATACAGCGAAGCTTGGTTATAAAGCGGTTTTTTGTATCGCGAATTCGGATATAACGCGATTTGGTCTTGGACCCCTTCTATTTTAGAAAAGATGTATAATCGTAAAATTCAAAAATACAGTTTTTTGACCTAAAATCAAATTAAAGGTGTAAATTAATATGCTTGTTTCCTTATTATTTACAGGTAAGTGAAACTCTATTCCCACCCGAAAATGCGCCAAATCTATATATACAAAAATGAATGTATCTTTCTTTGTTTCTTTCTTTGTCCTTTATAGACTCCTAGGCCCTTTGACCTACCTGGACCAAACTTTGCAGAATTACTCTTTAGGACCCTGCGGAAAAGATAGGCTACCTTAGAACCCGGACCCCCCCCCCCAAAGGGGTTGAAAAGGGGTAAAACCCCTGAAAAACCCAATATCCACCTGGTGCTGAAAATAAGAACTACACAAATATTGTGTAAAGTGAAAAATTCGCTCTCCTATGGGGGGCAGGGACATCACACTTGAAGTGGGAGGAAGCCAACACAAAGGCTGAAGTGTCACACCCCGACCGACACCGGGACTATATATTTAGGGCCCGTTCTCGGGCCCCCCCTAGTTAATTGCAAATAAGGAAAAATTCGCTCTCCTATGGGGGGCAGGGACACCCCACTTGGGTGGGGGAATGGCGACACATGGGCCTAAGTGTACCACCCCCGATCGACACCGGGACCTTAAATTTACGGCCCCTTCTCGGGCCCCCCCAAGTCAATTGCAAAAAAGGGAAAAATTCGCTTTCTTTTTTGGGGCAGGGACGCCACACTTGGGTGGGGGAAAGGCGACACAAGGGCCTAAGTGTTACACACCCGACCGACACCGGGACGTTATATTTAGGGCCCCTTCTCGGGCCCTCAAAGTCAATTGCAAAAAGGGAAAAATTCGCTCTCCTG
Organism: Thereuonema tuberculata; assembly: GCA_023159025.1. NCBI lineage: Eukaryota > Metazoa > Arthropoda > Chilopoda > Scutigeromorpha > Scutigeridae > Thereuonema > Thereuonema tuberculata. The sequence continues at coordinate 59,296,718 of JAFIDM010010028.1, read as the reverse complement.
TGGGGGCAGGGACACCACACTTGGGCGGGGGATGGCGCCACAAAGGCCTAAGTGTCCCACCCCCGATCGATAACGGGACGTTATTTTTAGGGCCCCTTCTCGGGCCCCCCAAGTCAATTGCAAATAAGGAAAAATTCGCTCTCCTATTGGGGGCAGGGACACCCCACTTGGGTGGGGGGATGGCGACACATGGGCCTAAGTGTCCCACCCCCGATCGACACCGGGACCTTATATTTAGGGCCCCTTCTCGGGCCCCCCAAGTCAATTGCAAAAAAGGGAAAAATTCGCTTTCCTATTTGGGGCAGGGATGCCACACTTGGTGCGGGAAAGGCGACACAAGGGCCTAAATGTCCCACACCGGACCAACACCGGGACCTTATATTTAGGGCCCCTTCTCGGGCCCCCAAGTCAATTACAAATAGGGAAGAATTCGCTCTCCTGTGGGGGCAGGGACACCACACTTGGGTGGGGGATGGCGCCACAAAGGCCTAAGTGTCCCACCCCCGATCGATAACGGGACGTTATATTTAGGGCCCCTTCTCGGGCCCCCCAAGTCAATTGCAAATAAGGAAAAAGTCGCTCTCCTATGGGGGGGGCAGGAACGCCACACTTGGTGAGGGAAAGGCGACACAAGGGCCTAATTGTCCCACACCGGACCGACACCGGGACCTTATATTTAGGGCCCCTTCTCGGGCCCCCCAAGTCAATTGCAAATAAGGAAGAATTCGCTCTCCTGTGGGGGCAGGGACACCACACTTGGGTGGGGGATGGCGCCACAAAGGCCTAAGTGTCTCACCCCCGATCGATAACGGGACGTTATATTTAGGGCCCCTTCTCGGGCCCCCCAAGTCAATTGCAAAAAGGGAAAAATTCGCTCTCCTAAGGGGGGGCAGGGACACCACACTTGGGTGGGGGGAAGGCGACACAAGGGCCTAAGTGTCACACACGCGACCGACACCGGGACCTTACATTTAGGGCCACTTTCGCCGAGCCCTTTCTTTCTTTGAGTGGCATTGCAACGCATCCCGGGTACAGCTAGTACAATATATTTTAAAAAAAACAGAATCGTGGACTTTTTCGTTTAACCAAAATGAATATCGAGATCTATTTTTTGCCAATGACAACCAGTAAAGAGGCCCATGTAATCTAATAGGCGTATGAATTCCTAGTTTCGATCCACGTGACTCGTCGTTTGTACAAGATGCCAAGATGGCGTCGCCAAATCGATTTTGGCTAATATAACCCATCAAAGTGTTGAAAAGATAATGATTTATATATTTATAAATATAAAATTCTCTCACATAGCTCTGAATGATGTAGGTAATCGCGAAATGCCCATTTTAAATTGATTTGGAATCGTGTGGGCGATAATAGGGTGCCATATACGATATTGGACGTCACGAAGTAATAAAAGTTCGGTTATATCGCGAACTTCGAAATCTTGATCCGAAAGATCGCGTTATAACCGAGCTTCTGTGTATTGACAGAAATCCATTGTTAAGAATTCCAAATTTTCTATGGGAAGTTTGATCGCTTTCTAACAAAATCCTCGAATATACATAGTAAGTTTCAGGAAGATCTATCCATGCATTCCAAATCTCAAGCAGTTCAAAGTTATTACCAGGATGAAAAGATAAAAGGGTAGGAGAAGCGAAACCACATATAATCACAGAGGGACTCATTTGATACATCTCATTTTCCTATTTGGAAATAGGTTAAAACAAGTGAATGTCATTTTGTGCTAAAGCATAAATTTAAGGGCGACCCATAATAATATTATTAAAAAGAAAGTACATTAACGTAAGGGGAAAAAAAAATTAGGAAAAAAATAAAAAAGGAAAATAAGAAAAAAAAACCCCACGCAGTCATTGAGAAAAAAAGATTAAGATTAAAAAAAAAAACAAAAGAAAAGAAAAGATATACGGATTCGAAGCGACAACCGTCCATATATGACTCCGAACTCTTAAGCATCAAGCTATAGCTGACAACTAAAATGAGATGATTACATTTCTAATATTTAAGCTAACAGCGGAAATCCAATGAAAACAATGCCAAATATCTCGAACGTTGGCCCTTCAAAATACACTATTCCTGCGTTGTTTGGGCCTCTGAACACGAAAGTCCGCTTGTCGATTCGACCTTTCGTTCGGGAGTTTTTTAGGGGGGGGGGGTTAATAACAACAATGCCAAATATCTCGAACATGGGGGGGGGGGTTTGCCTCTAAAAAACCCCCTTTCCTACGGTGTTTGGGCCTCTGAACACGATGGTGAAATCCGTTTGTCGATCCGACCTTCCGTTCGGGAGTTGTTAGGGGTGGATACAGACGGACAGGACAAACGCATTAGTTATCGATTTTGATCGCTATCATAATAGCTCCCAAATGGATCGCTGAAAATAAGATTAATGACTTTCATGTTGATTTTATAGTGTCACTGTTAGCTTCTTTAGGTACACCATTAAGTAAGCTAGCAATTTGGATCTTTTTTTCTTTTCTTTGTTCTTTAATTGTTGATTATATTCCTGGAAATATAACAGATTTTCGATCTTATTAAATTCAATTAGTCTGCGACTTTCTCTGGCAATTGCAAAATATTAGTCCAATCGGCCGAGTAGTTTAAGAGGAGATAAACCACTCTCTGGTTTCCTAACCCCCCCCCCCTTTTTAGTGATAATTCCTGAAAAATACAACTTTCTTGAAATCTTCTCAAGATGACTACAGCTTTAGTGAACTCTAATTAAATATCACAAATCATCAAAATCGGTTGCGTCATTCTCGAGAAAATTGTGGTTACAATTCCTTTCGATCAATAACATTTTTTTCAGATGTTGCATTTTCGTTTTAAGAATACCTTAAAAAGGATCAAAGTTCACGAATGTAATCCTGAAAAGTGGATTAATTGATGTAGTACTTGAGTTGTTTGTATTTTATTTTTACAAATTCTTCGCGAGCTTTCGATTAAGATTGTCCTATCCGCCATTTTTTTTGTGTGATTTTTGTGAATATTACGATTAGATGAAACATTTAGCTTGGAAAATGTTTAAGTTTTGAGATTTTAGTATTTTAACTATAATTTAAGGGTTGGATGTACTGGATGTATTGTGTATAGAATTTTTTTTTTTTTGAAGTCGAACAGCTATGTCTAGCTTTGTAATACAGTTACATTACGATTAATGCACAGGCTGGTCGACTGCAGCTACCACCGCCCTTAATCTCCGTGCTATTTTGCTCGTTCGCTTAACGTAATAAGAGGCGCGGAGTTCCTATAAACTCTGATGCCGCAGCCCGTGTCTTTCTAACTGGGCGAATGAACAATCGTGTTCTCGGTCCGTCGACTATTGTTGCGGCGCCGTTGTCAGAGAGAGAGCGAACGGCACATGGGGTTCGCGGAGCACGGTTCGGGCTTCCGACAGCATCCTAATTAATTTAGGAAGCGCCCAAACGACTGCGTGTTGGGGAAGGGAGGGGGGGACGGGCGATGAGGGAGGTGATAACACGCTAAGTCGAATCGATTCGCCGATGTCGAGCTACCGTACAATAACTTAAAGAGCGAGCGAGCCTATACTCTGGTCTCACGAAGACCGTGTAGTGATTTGGGTACACGAAAATTACACTGCTTATACCAAGTTTGAAACATACTCCTATTTTAGCTTACATAGAAAAAAAATTCCGAAGGGCAAGAAATAATATATATTATTGTTAGAAATCTACTCATTCTATATTGAACAGCATCCAAACATTGACAGTTAATTGATCAGATACCGAATGTTAGCTTTACCATTTTTTGCCTAATTTCTTGGGTAAATGAAACGCATCAAATCATCAATCTCTATGCGTGTGTAGCCTTATAATGTCTGAACCCTGGATGGATCTTCTTGAAACTTTGCGTTAATATTTATGGACATGAGTCTAACTTTTATATTTGACTTTTTAGAAGTATGACTCCTTGACAAGATAACATCGCGGGAAGGTGACGAATGTTCCCGTAGAAACTCATGAGAGGCGAAAAATGCAACAGATAGGAGGGGATTTTATTTCGGGGGAGGAGAGGGGGGGGGGACGACTTTCCATTAACTTGCTATTGAGCCAAAAAAACAAAAAAAAAACAAAATAAAATAGCACTATTCCCCGCCCAGCGAAAGAATGACTCTGACCTTGAACTACACCCATGATCTCTTAATCATTCCAGGACTGAAGTTTGTCGAGAGAAACTATTCACAATGGCGACTCTCAAGCGAGGCAAACCTATCAGAAGCCATAAACTTTCCAGCCATAAACACTGACATATACAATCGATTCAAATTCTACTATTGCGCCATCTGGTGTCCACGGTCGTTCTTTCGCTGGGAGGAGAATAATCTGTGTATTTCGGGGAGAAGCCAGAGACCCTCGGCTCCCTCTATATACATCCATGTAGAATTACTTAATTCTTAGCTAATCCACGAATTCCGGCTACTTTGATATGAATAAAATTAATCAGATCTAAGCAACTTAAGTTAATATCTAGCACTGATTTACCTTTTTGTACAGAAATTGGGAGATTTTTAAGTTTGTATTAAAAAGAACAAAAATTTTTAAAATTGAAAAAAACGTGCAAAAATACAAAAAAAAAAAAAAAATCCATATAAGGCATGACTAGTTTTAATTGCTCTTTAACAGCAATTTCTTTTCAAATCATGCCATATGGGTTTTTTTAAACTGTTTTTGTATGGTTTTTGAATTCTATAATTGTTATACATTATTAACGCACGGTTAAGTCCTTTTAAATCTTAAAATAGTAGATTTTTTTTCTTTCTTTTATTTTTTCTTTGGATTCTCACAATCGAATTAAAAACAAATTCCAGTGAAGTTCCTGAACATTATTCTCCGGAAACCAGGCGCTGAAAACACTCGCCTTATGGCACGGCGCATTGTCGTGCTGGAACACAAATGGCCCTTTACCGAACTGCGACCACAATGTCGGAATCATGGATTGTCTAAAACGTCCAGATACAGTATGGATGCCATGTCCCCTCGATCACAACCAATGGATCAATGGACCAGGAGAAACACGACCACACCATCACACCACCACCACCAAACTTCACTGTTGAGATGACACACTCAGGTGTCCACTTTCAATTGAGCAGTCAGTGCAGTATCGGAATTATATATCATAATTATTCTTCGGATCACTCTTTCTGAAAAGCACTCAAAACTCAGCAGCGAAGACGATATTTTTTTTTCAAATTAGCTAATAAATATATACATTATATTTCATGAATATATATACATTATATTTCATATTTATATTTGTGTTATCTTTGTTTGTAAGTCTAATTTCCAATATGGAAGTGCGTCTCCTCAAATCACTCCGTCTATATCTCTGTGTGTTGTTTGTATCCATCCTTACTAACTTTTGAACCATTGGACGGATCATCTTCAAACTTGGTATGTACATTCAAGGATGAGAGATGATCTAACTTTTATGTTTTACATTTTTCGCAAATGGGTCTGTTAAGAAATGAGCGCTAGAAGACGACGAAAATTCCCAAAGAAAAGCATTGGAATCTATACAACCGATTTCTATTCTATTTCTGTTAATATCTCATTCTCTTAAACAGTGAATTAAATCCTTTTAACGATTTCATTGCGCGCCGTTGGGTACGATTAGCATTGATGCCAATTTAAACAATTTAAATTCAAAGGCATTTCCCACAGGTGGTTCAGGGGACACTTCCCAGACTGACCATTTTTTTGAATATTAAAAATGAGTTAATACCGTAATTTTTCGTATAATCCAGGCAGATGTTACATTAAAAAAAAAAAAAAATCAGTCAAAACTTTGGATTAGTATTTATTTCATTCGAAATTAAAAGCTTATTCCATTTCATTATGTTCCAATTATTCCAGAAATTGTTAGTAGTAAGTATACATCCTTTTTTTCCTTCATAATTATTCTTAGCCAATCAGAACACACTGTAGATAATTAAAAGGATAATATATTATCAATCGTCAACGGGTGAGAAAGTAAAGATTGGTTAGTAGATGTAGATGGTGAGTCAAAAGATTGATTGAAAATTTGAAGCATATACAGGGTGGTCCTGAAAAGGTTGGTGAAACTTGAAGGCCCGATACGTAACGGAAAAACGATATTAAAATTGACTTTTTTTCTCTGGGGCTGTCTGAAAATACTAGTGTACATTACACAAGTTCCCAATGTACAACCATTGCGTGACTACATTTGGATGGGTGCATAACGATTCAGGATACCTCTGGTGTGTTTCAGTGTTTCCGGCAATCCTCACGACGATGATGTTACTGCTGGTGGAGGTCACTTCAAACACCGTAACCTACGTACGTGTAAATCATTCTGTAAATCTGAATAAAGCATTTCCGATCAATATTCATAGGGACTTTTCTTTTCGTTATTTTGCTAAGTTGCATCTGCACTTCAAGTTTGGTCAACCATTTCAGGACCCCCTGTACAGAGTTCCAAGTACAGGGAGTCCTGAAAGATTGAAATCCATTAATACCGAGTTGGAGGTTCTGACATTTCACTCACCAGCGGGACAAGTTGAGCTCTGAGTTACTTCCTAGAGAGAAACTCGGTTTCTGTTTTACAGAGAGCTAAGGCCTATCCGGAGGAATAATAACCTAGAAAAAAATATCAGACCTCCGTGGGAGATTGAATCCGTTTCTTCTAACCCGCGCAGCCAGTGACTAAACTATTAGATCCATATTAAAATTAAGGAGGATTGATTAATTTTTTTTCTTCAGAAATGAAAAAAAAATTACTGTTTTTATTCGATAGATTTTATCATTTCAATATAAATATGAAAAAAATAAATAAGAATAAGATTTTAAAGGAAAATATGTTCTTTTGAACTTCTTGTTTATTTAAAGATTGCCTTTAAATAAGAAACTTATCAAGTGTTAAGAAAATTTGGTGCAGACGTTTAGCGTGATGAGAGTTCAAATAGAGTTCAATAGAATTTTCAAGAAATCTGAAAATAATTCGCAAATTCGGTCAATGAGGACAAGGCATTTCGGGTCTATGTAGAGGCAATTCGTGTCTAACCTAGCGGCAGTTCAGGGCTACGTATCAGCGGTTCGGGGCTGTGTAATGGCTCTTAGCATCATCGCGTTAAAGAGGTTCCGGGTATGGGACTGAGAAAGGCTGCGACGGCAGGATTTGCGTGATCGGCTGGGAGGCATGTTGTCCATGGCTGAGGGCTAAGCTGCGGGCGTTGGACACAGTTGGGTCAACGTCAGGTTGCATCAAAAGTTCGGCTGTTCGGAACTCGTTCCTTCGTCTGTAGGATTGCGAGAGTTTGGTGAGGGAGTTGGGTCAGTCGAGCAGCGGCTGCTCCTTTCAATCTGGCGGCGGAAGTCGGCATGGTGGGTTCCGAAGGCGACCGGTATTCTGATCAATTCCCTGGAGCCAGGCTAGGGTTCAGCGGAGAAACCCGAGAAGGATGCGGGTTCTCGGCACCGAAAGGTGGCCGATCATCAGATTGGTTCGAAGGCCATTGGTAACTCGAAGGATAGGCGGGGGAAGTCATCGTCCTTGATCCGGCGGGTTTCGGGGGCAGGACGGCTGGGGTCCTGGCCAATTCTGCGGCGATTCATACCTAAGTGTCAGCAGAAAAAGGCATCGTCCGTGCTCCGTGTTCGGAGAGCAGTTCGAAGGCAGCCGTCTTCCTTACATCGTGGTTCGACCAGTTTCGGCATCAATGTTACATGGTTAAAATAACGTTGGACAGAGAGAAGTTAACTTTAATGGCTAGTGACTAACTAACTTTTTACAACATAGGTATTTATACAATAGCTTTGGATTCGCAAAAAGCCTGTCTCTCCTGGGTCCTCTTGTGCTGAGGATCCATCAGGTGAGACTTCCATTCCAGAAACAATCTTAATCCCCACGATGCTAGATAATCTCTTAATCCCTTTTACGCTGCATCAATATTGTTTTAATTCCATTAAAAAATAGTTTTTCTTAAAATATGGGGGGGGGGGGGTTACCCGATTTTACAGCTTATTTCCAATTGCTAACTTATCGATTGTTTTACACTCTCCCACCAGTTTTCCTCGTATTTTACGCAAGTGCTAATCGAAATAATATTTTTTTCTCTATTAATCGAGCGTAGTCTAATAAATAAGGATGATGATATCTCATTTAAGCTTTGATTTATGGTCCTGTGTGGGTGACTTAAACTTGTCACCTCTGTTCTTCGACACATTCCTAAATCTCTATCGATGTTGTTGGTTGGATGCGTTGATTTTATGCAACTGTTTATCTTGGCCTTCGCAGAGAGAGTTGTTATCTTTATTTTAAGTTGTTCTACATCAGAGGTTCTCAAAGCGTGCTCGCAAAGACCAAGCTTGTCTTCGTTTGAAAGTACATCGCCATGAATCCAGCAAAATATGACACAAGTCTTCGTTTTGCTTTTTCAATATGTACAGGGTGATTCAAAAAATTTTGGCGGCGTATGCACACCGAGTAGAAAAATTCACATGTCTTAGAAAAAAATTGTCGGGAGGCGTTGTGTCGAGGGAACAGGACGGCCAAGCCACTTAAGCTCCCATCCAACATCTGTGAAACGCAAATTTTTAGAAACACTTCTAGATTAAGAGAAAAGGAGCGGTGGGTATGGGTTCTTTTTCAACGTTTGTATTTGAATCTTGTAGTCGCTTCAAATTTTGAGTGAAGGATTATGACTCATCCTGTAATTGTATAAAAAAGTGATTTCTATAAAAAGTGATTTACGATTCAAAGTGATTTTTTCTTTTTATATCATAATCACTCTGGACTATGTAACTTACACATAGATGATTGACAGATTATCATCTATTATTTTTTTCATTATCTGTGCTCTCATCTCAGCTTACGACTGACTATTTTTTTTTATGAAACATATACCTCTATTACATGAGACAATACGGTATTATTCTAATATCCAGAAAGCAGATCAGTCTGAGAAGATATTTCGAGTCATTGGCATATCGAGGAATGGGGTAGGCATTGGGCGAAAGGGGGGGGGGGTTGTAAAACCCCCACCCTTAATTGCACCCAAAAATGAAAAAAAAAAAAAATATGATGTTTGGACTGTTGATTTCGAATGGAAAGTTTATCGCTTTATTGTAATCTGATTACAGTTTTATAGAGGGCTGGGTAAACTATAGGGCCCGAACTCTCGAGCAGTTTCTTACACCGATGTTAGGATGCAAAATTGACCGTAATTTTGGGGAAGGTTTGGTGATAAGTGGATGGATACAGAGAAAGAGAGAGATAAAACAGAATAAGATTACCGATATAAATAACTTTGAAATAAATAAATAAGGCCCGATGAATAACTGAAAGATATTGTAAACTTAGAAATAACTAGTTGCGACCCGTGAAATATTCACGGAAGTAAAACAAATTCCACATTTTTGTAAAACACAAGATTGAAAAAGATGTTCTAAGCTCATTTTTTAGAAGCCATGACTTCCACAACAGCCCATATGTAATTTGAATATCGGCTTATTTGTTAAAATAATATACTCATGGACAAAAAAATTAGCGCACCAAGAAATAATTGCGGGATCGTAACGAAACTTGAAGTGAAGGTACATGTCGGGGAGATATGCAAATGATTAGAAATGCAGCGTGATTGCGCATTACGTATAGCCGGTAGAGGGCGTTGAACATCGTACTCTGTGGAGTATAAAACAGGTAACCAAAGCTTGTTTGAGTGTGCTGAATCATTTACAAAGGAAGAGCTGAGGTAGACATGCCATTACGCCGTGTTCGAAGACAGTATACGCAGTTGTCGCAGTTTGAGAGAGGGAGAATCGTCGGGATGATGAAAGCTGGGTGGTCAGCTAGGCGAGTAGCTCGTCAATTAGGCCGCTCTGATTGTGTTGTGAGGAGGTTTTGGGACCAGTGGACCCGAGAGATGTCATGTACACGAAGACCAGGCTCAGGACGCCCTCGACAGACCAGTCGTCGAGAAGACCGCCACATAGTCAGAAATGCACGCGTACAGCCAACTGCTTCATCGGCCGCCATCCAGGCACAGGTAGCACCTTCACTAGGGGCCGCTGTGTCTTCTCGAACCATACGAAGGCGCCTGGCTGAAGGACAGTTGGTATCGCAGTGCCCATTAGTGTGCTGCCCTTGACGCCCACCCATCGACGCCTCTGTTTGGAGTTTTGCCGCGCACGAGGAAACTGGACTGCAGCGGAATGGAAGCAGGTCGTCTTTAGCGACGAATCCAGATTCAATCTCGGCAGTGATGACAATCGTGTTCGTGTGTGGAGAGCCCGTGGTGAACGCTTCAATCCTGCCTTTGCTGTACAGCGACACACCGCTCCCACAGCTGGTGTGATGGTATGGGGTGCCATTGCCTACAATACACGGTCACCCCTAGTATTGTTCCGTGGCACCATGACAGCCCAGCGGTATGTTCATGAAATCCTGCAACCACATGTGTTGCCACTCATGCAACGGCTCCCAGGAGCCATTTTTCAACAAGACAATGCTCGGCCTCATACGGCAAGGGTGTCACAAGACTGTCTCCGCACTGTTACTATCCTTCCTTGGCCTGCCCGATCCCCAGATTTGTCTCCAATCGAGCATATCTGGGATCATTTGGGACGACGAGTTGGGCATCCCACGAGTTTGAACGAACTAGAGGCAAGGTTACAGCAAATATGGAACGAAATGTCTCAAAACATCATACAGAACTTGTATGACTCAATGCCCGATCGTATCGCATCGTGCATTCGCGCTAGAGGGGGTCCAACGGAGTATTAACTCCTCCATTCTTTTGCCTTTTTTTCTGAAATAAATTATCCTTTTTCTTTGATTTTCTAATCATTTACTTATATCAAAGTAGTCATTACGTATGTAAATTTTCGTTTCATTTTGACGACTCCCCTTCTTGGTGCGCTAATTTTTTTGTCCATGAGTGTATTATAATATTGTAAAAAAAAAAAAAAAAAAAAAAAAAAATTGATTTACCACTTTCGTAGTAGCCAGCGCTGCGGTTTCTCATTACGAAATATAATGGCAACCTGCTGCCCTAAAACAATAGGTTCGTCGAAATTGAGGCAATATTAACGGAAGTAAAGCAAATGCCACATTTTTGAAATATCCTGAAATTTTTGAAAAATACAAGATTGAAAAATATGTCCTAAGCTCATTTTTTAAAAGCCATGACTTCCGCAACAGCCCACATATAATTTGAATGATTAAGCCAAATTTTGTTAAAATAAAAGAAAAAAAATTGATTTACCAGTTTCAACAATAACAATAACGAATTACTTAACTCCTCAAATCCAAACTGCAATATTTCGAATTTCTGAT
>JAFIDM010010028.1:59252653-59271583 GCA_023159025.1 Thereuonema tuberculata | reverse complement strand
AATTCTGAGAAATATCTAGGCAATAAAGAAGATGTTTAATGATGAAGGAGTTTTATATTGAATTAATATAAAAAATATGAAGACATGTACATATGACTTGATTTTGTTTTACATAAACCTTTTTAACTTTTCTATTTAGTGTCACTACTTAATCATTGGTTGTTTTGAGTTTGTGGTGTCATTGCTATTTGTTAAGTATTGTTAAGCGTTAGGGCTAATTTGTGCTGATTTTGGGAGAAAACCATCTATTATTTTCTAAAATTTTAAGGGAAAGTTTGGTATTTAATACTCTGTATCGTGCAGGTGGTGTTTGTATCGTATAATAATAATAATAATAATAATAATAATATTACACTTGGCAATATGTGCTTTGGTCCTTGACCAGCCATGTTGTCTTTGCTGGGGAAACCTAAGGTTAGAATCTTTTACATAAATAATAATAAAGTTCTTCCCATCGTTTTTCATTATCAAATTCTACATATATACCACGAATCAACGAATCAACAATGTCAATATGAGTAACTTGTAAAAAGAGAAGTTCAAATTAGGATAGGTCGTTTTGAGATTAATTCATTATTGGTTACACCAATTAATTTTTGGTAAAATTATTTTAATGAATTATACATTTTCGATATTTTTAAAACTTTTGGATTGCTTAAAAATATTTTACTAGAGGGAGGAGTAATGCTGTATTCTCTAAAAATCTACTTTTGTACAATCCTATCAGGATTACATCATCCTGAACGTTCCATCTACTTAATACACTCAAAATCGGTAAAAAAATAAAGCCCAATACATGTTATTCTTAAAATTCTCTTACCCCTCTTCCAAACTTAGGGGGTGTAACCCTCGTAGATCGGACTAAGGGGGTGTGTAATCCCCCCGTTGATACAGACCAGCGAAAATTATCGCTTCAGTTTATGAGTAATTAGTGCTTTTAAAGCAGCAAATCTGAATATAAATTTGGAGCAATTACATGAAATTTTTAAAATGAATTCATTCGGTTTTATTTAACTGATGAATTGACTCGTTTTAATCTTATCTTTCCAATATTTCGTCGCCTGCAATCGAATTCAATTGTCATTATATTTGTTTTAAATACACATTCAGTAACTGTACATTTATATTAATAATTCTAAAACATAATATCTCACCAAATATAGAAGAGAAACAGAATATTATCGATAGTAGAGAGCTACGCCTCACACCCATGGCTGCCATTTTAGATAGTAAAAATCATTTGACTTCCGGTTGGCGAATTGAATTATGGGAATGATGGTTTCAGTTTCGCTGGGATATTCCTAAAACGCTTTAGAACAAGGAATCATTATGATGCAATATATAAGTTTTTTTTTTTAAAGATTAAAAAAAAAATACATTTAACTTACACATATTTTTTCTTAATCTGCCTCATTTCTTGGGTTTCAAATGAAATTATGGACAAAGTCCAAGAAGGAGATAATAAATTTCAATTAAATTAATAAATATTATTAATTGTTAGCCTTTGCGAAAAAATATTACATTAAATAATTGAAAAATATATTAACAGCTTAATAAGAGTTTTAGTTCAGAGTGATCTTATACAGAATTAGATTAAAAAAGTTGGAAAATAGTACTCATGAAATTCACTAGGTAGCAGCACTAATTGGAGACCAATGTCTCTTACAGAAAACATATAATCAATATTTAATTATTTTACTAATTAATAAATGACGAAGCAAATAAAGGTAATGATAATAAAATGAAGAAAAATATTGCTGATAAGGAAAATGAGAAAAACAATACAATTAATGGGTGTAAATCGTTTTAGTCACAGCGCCGTCTTTATTATATGTAATGCTATTATGAAGCGCTGTACTTTTGGATTTTTCAATTTCAAAATTTAGAAAATCGGGCTTAATGATAAATTAAGGTGTTCCGCCATAAATTAAGAAGTTAAAGTATTCCACTACAACTTATTTCTTTCAAATAAAGTATTTGTACATTACATTAGATTAAATCATGTTTAACAGTATTTTTTAATGTTAACTCTATCTAGATAGATGATTATGTAATGTAGTATTTATAATTACAAATACTGTATAAGATACGATGACTACAATTCACTGAAAACTAAAATGTACATTGGATCTCGGTAGTTTGTAGAATACCGAACCAGCTGAATTAAGATGAATTTTAAGGAACCAAACAATTCCGAAATACACAGAAGATATAATTGATTAAAAAAAAAAAAAAAAAAAACAATGGGTTAGACCAAGTGTTTATAAAATGTCATCCTAGAACAACAGTTGACGCCTATATGGTGATCATCAGCTAGAAGCGAGGTCTCGATACACAGGCTAATAGGAAATATCCTCGGAATCAATGAAGCCTATAAAGCTTAAACAAACAATAAAAAACTTACCAAAAAAGAAATTTATGAGAAAATCCATGTGCTAGCGTTTCGCGACTTCAATGATTTTTTTTTTAGATGATTTATTTTATTTTTTTACATCTCTATTTTTCTTATTTATTTTAGTAGTTTTTCTCTTGCGTTTTCCTAATTTTCAAAATAAATATCATGAGAAGGGAAAATAAAATACTATGATGGGAATGAGGTTGTGAGTTTATTCGGTTTTCGCTCATAACTTTTCACCTTGTTACCTTGTTAAATTTTGGGTATCATTGTTATAAGTGACCTTTGGGTCAAAAGTTTTGAACCAAAATAACGAAAGGAGGGAGATCTCGTAGAGGAATCAAAGTAACACACACGTTCTTTGTTATTATTATTTTGTTAAACTTTCAAGCCATGGGTTTCCCCAGCAAAGACAATATGGCGGGTCAAGGACCAAAGCACATATTGCCAAGTGTAAAAAAAAAAGAAAAAAAGTGTGGAAGAACGGTTATGGATGTGTGGCTGTGTCCGTAAATTTCCTAACTAAGCGTGTTGTGTTGAGTATCACAGCCTTCTGAAGTTGTGCATAAGTGTTTTTGTGAACTCCTTGTGTGCTGAGGCTGTAGTGCAATGTGTAAGGCACCAGACGAGTGCGGACAGGACGATGGGTACAATACGTCCTGGGTCCTGCCCCCACTGCTTCTGGAGCTCGGATGCTAGATCGGTGTATTTACTGATCTTGTCTGCGTGAGTTTTCTGTATGACAGGCACTGCAATATCAATAGGTCTGTTTGTTGACCTTATCAATAAGTGTGATGTCAGGTCTGTTGTGATGTATGGTTTTGTCTCTGTGAATAGGGCGGTGCCAGTGCAGATTATATGAGGGGACTCTAATACGCTTTGTGATATGTACTTGTAGTACGGGATCGTGTTCTTAATAAGTGAGTGTTTGTGTGCTAGCTGTTGATGAACGATCGACGCTACCTGATTGTGTCGGTGGAAGTAATCTGTCTGGGAGAGAAGGGAACAGCCTGATATTACGTGGTCGATCGTCTCATGTGTAGTGTGGTATTTCCTGCATCCGTCGTGATGTGTGTTTCTTGTAGTTGCGTGTGGGGATGACTTGGTCCTGTATCGCGATCATGAACCCTTCAGTCTTCCCAAACAGCTCACCACTCGTCAGCCATCTGTTCTACACTTCCATGTAGACATGAGGCTGGCTGAGTTCCAACGTGGATTAAAATGTTATTATTATAATGCTTTATTCGATTCGAACACAAAATTATGCTGCTAACATTTAGGCCAACACCAACGACAATTGTTTAAAACCTATAATTAATCTGCAAAATAAAATTGTAAAGTTAACTTTCTTCAAGCAAAATGTAAAGGATAAAAGTATAAAGTTAAATAAGTTAAATATATATATAAGAAATGTAAGCATATCCAATGTGAAGTAACTACAAAAAAGTGGCTGATAAAATGTAATTAGAATGAATTTGTATTGTTCAATTGTTTTCATTCTTATCGTAAATCCTGTTTGTAATATCTCATTTAATTATTTTGCTTAATTTTGTACACTTCCAATGTCTTTAATATTTATTGTTACTAGTTCTTACTGTACTCGATAAAAATAAGCTAAACATTGGCAACTTTAATATACAAACGTATTTGGAATTAAATCAAAAAATTGGGTTTCGTTGATAGTGGCGATCCACGCTGGGCAGGTTTTCCAGGGGTTCTCCCGTTTCCCCTGCATTTCTCACACCATCCTTTCTCAGTCTTTCTCTCCGTCTGAACTTATTTCCGTGGGATAGCACAATAGATCTTTGAGGTCGCGGTGCTCGGCTGTCAAGCCACCCACGCTCACCACATTACATTACATTACAAATCAAAAAAATATTTTAACTTTTAAATTATGGTACTGCCTAATATAAAATTTTAGAAAATTGCGCTTAGCGGTCTACTTGACAAAAAATCACTTGAAAACTATACGTTGATGTAAGTTTTATAATGTTTTGCGTAGCACTGTATTCACAATTAATTAAATAATTATAGTATACCTATATTCAGAACCTGTTGATAGGAATTTGTCATTTCTAACGGGTATGTAACTTTTGTATTTAGAAATCATAATAAAAAAAATAATATTATTATTAATGTTTTTTCCAGACTTTATTATGTATTCATAAACCTGTATGTCGGTGCTGTATTTATTTTAAATTTTAAATTAATAATCTAGTCTAAATATGATATAAATTTAATTATACATGATATTTAATTTAAATAATAATTTCAGTCTCCACGGTTCTTACTCATCATCGCTACGCGTGGAATAAAGCTGGTCTCGCAAATAATTTGGATCCGCCTTTGGCTGTAATTATAACTGAATTTTGTATTAATTCTGAGAGTAAATGTAGCTTGCAGTGCATCTCATGCTATGATAAGATGCGGATGGTGCGAAACTTACTATTGTTTTGATCATTAATGGAATTTTCATTATTGTAATAATTATGCTGAATAATTTCTCACTTGTCAATAATAATTTAATAAAGTCTAAACATGATATAAATTTAATTAAACATATATTTTTAATACCAATTTAATATTTTTAAAAAACAGTAATTAGAATATTTTTTTTTAACGTGTGTTTTCTAACAATATTTAATTCATATGTACAATTTTACACACTAATTCCATTAAAAAAATATTTACAATTAAAATTAAAATCAAAAATTAAATAATCCATTAAAAAATTAAATAATCCATTAAAAAAAGTTCCTGTACAGTTTCGGGGATATCATGATCCCCATCATCAGCAAGATGGTTTTTCTGTGTAATGTATTGGCATTATAAAGGAAAAAGTTAATTTATTCAAATGATTTAGGCCAATGGTGTGATAACTTGATGAACTATTGCTGTCAGTGATGACGTTGTCAATGACGTGGATCTTGGAGTTGTTGATTCTTGTTTTGGGTTGAATGGGATGTAGAATCGTCTCTGTTGATTAAGGAGGGCCATTTTTCACTCTCACTTTTGTGTCGTCTTTGTTGTCTTTGTTGATATTTTTTTCTACTTGAACTTTTAACTTTCTCTGCAATAAAATATTTGAACAATATTGTTTTATTTTATTATTGGATAATCTAGTATTATATGAATTTGACAACTGAATTATTATAGATTCTTTTACTTTCCTCTTTATTATATCTTTTTCGTATAGCATGATAGTAGCATCTTTTATATCCGGCAGATGGTTATTGTGGTAGGCATGATTAGACACCAAAAAACAGTAATAGAAATTTATTTATATTTATACAGATTACTACATTGATTTTTTTATTTTAATAATTGATAATAACAATAATATTTTTTTTTATTGCATTGAATATCCAATTCAGTCCCGTTAGGGAACAAAATAAATCCCTATCAACGGGGTTCTGTTTAAGTTTATTACAAATTATTTAACAACTATATTAATCTTTCAAAATTAAATTACAAAATAAAGAAGTCAAACCAGTCAATTCAAGAAATTTCAAACATTTTTATATTATATCAAAATTTTTCAATCCCTTTCTAAACATTTCAAATAATATTTCATTCTAATAGAACAGATTTAAAAAAAAATTAATATATTGTTGATTAGAATTTATCTTAAAGATTTTAGAGCAGAACAGTATCAGTCATTTCGATCAAAAATACATATCTATTTTCACTAGAAAAAATTTTTCTTTTAAAACTATATATTGAAATATTTGGAAATTGTTTCGTTCTGAGTAAATTCGAAACAATATACCGAAATGCCAACTTAAAAGAACGGATGGTTTATAAAATCGTTGTTAATCAATATTGTCCATTATCCATCTTTTTAATTCTTTTTTTACATTTGAATTTTTTTTATAATCTTTAAAAATATTCCAATTCAAATCATTTAAGCTTTTTTTCCATTATATAATTTACATTTCTTTCATCGTATTCATTATTAATACAAGGGTAGTCAAGTTTTATTCTATTTTCATATCTCATGTATCACATTCATTTCTATTTGAAATTTTTGGATTTTCAGAGCCAAAAACCAATCTCACCTCTGTCCGCCTGTGCTGAGGACCAATCAAGTGACACCTTCATTCCTGGAAAAGTCTTAATCCCGACGATGCTTGATAATACCTTGACCTTGTGAGCCAACATTACTGAGAATCAGATGATTATTAATGAGTATAGATAATGTTTGTTTATATTGTACATACGCTATATACATTAAATGGAAGCATTTATATTAGAGAGTTTTTGCCCAGCCCGCTATTTTATACGGTAGCGCTAAAGTCACATGACTGGTATTCTGCGCATGCGTCACTGTCCCATAGAGAAAATACCGTTAACGTAATACGTTAACTTTCCTCGAATAGCGTATCTCTTTACGGTAGGAAACATGAGTTCCGATAAACCTTAGAGAATTAGATTTAACATGAATGACGACTTAATACTCTTGCGCGAAGTTTCATTTCATTTTCAATTCATTTTCAATTATTGCTGGTAAATTTAAGCCATCTGCTAGTCGCTGTATATCGTTTTTTTTCAAAACGGAAATACAATCGACAATCCTCATCATTCATTTCATTTAAACTCAACCTTGGATTTTCCTCTTCTCGAACCTGAATGTTTCTTTCTCTCAGGATATTGTGTAACACTAGATCCTAAAACAAATCATCATCAATGCCTCCAAATGCATTGAAGTAGGTCTTCCATCTTGTTTATTAGCTTACCGTATCCACTGACACATTATGGCAAAAACTCTCTTCATGACAGAGCCCGCTATTGTGGTTACCGTATTCGTTCACGTGACATTTGCGTTTCCCGTACATAAATCACGTTATGGCAAAAACTCTCTAATGTTTCATGTATTCACTCAATCGTTGAAATTAATTGAATAATGGACTATTTACCGTTCAATGCACCTGATCAAGAGAACATCTGAAAAAAAAATATCATTCTTACTGTCTCTGACCAGTTATTCGCTGTGTATAGATGTCACGAGACCACCTTATGACATCAGACACAGCACATAACCTTCGAAATAATCGGCCACAGGAAGAGAACAAACCAGCTGCAGAAAGGAATCATTGCCAGGGTCCCAAGATCCAAGGGAAGCCATGATGAAGGGGACAATCTTCACCTCAGCATAATTCCTCCGCAAAGAAGTCGCTATAGACTCATATTTCGCAATCTTGGCCTCTCGGGCCTGTGCGAAAGCTTCCAACCGATTATCAAAGGGAACTGTTACATCAACAATCAGGGCGGACTGTTGTAGCACCAGTATAAGGTCAGGGCGAAGCGAGAACCCTCGACAACAGCTTGGTTGTCGCCAACGACACGGAAATGCAAAGATGACGCTTTACGAATCCTATCCACAAGGGCATTGTGGCGTCGTTGGAAGGCAGCTGCATAGGATACGCAGTGATTAAGGACATGCGGCAGAGTCTCCTCCCTATAATTACACCGACGGCAGGTTTTCACTCCTCCGGCGTTCCACCGACTATTGGCATTGAGGGGAACCAAATTAAGGCAGGCGCGGTGGATGAAACGCCAGTCAGCAAATCTAGTGAAGGATCCACTCCTAATAAAGTGGAAGCTCGCTCTGCTCACTCCAACGCATTCCATAATTTTGCCTTGGTTTGGAAGAGAACACAGCCGCTGACCACGGGTAGTGCGTATGTTGCTCCGAATGATCCTTACAAGCAAATGGCGCTGCTTTTCTCGAATCACGGTGTCCTTACGGGAAATCAGGATGGCACCGTTTTCGAAGCGCCACTCACACTGTAGGCGACCCGTAGTCCACATGTTCCGCCGTTCATTTGTGGTTAATGTAAAGTCCTCATGAGCGACACAGGACAGATAGTCAGCCAGATCGGGAGTTTAAACAGGATGTCTAATCCTACCAGACACAGTCGACTCAATATCGGAGCGAGCAAGATCCATAACGACACGATCAAGGGAGGACAGGAGCTTGAAAGTGCCATCAGAGCAAGGACATCGCTACCGTCAGAGGCATTTGGGATGCCACAAGCTCCAGAAGCACGACTTCCGTGGAGATAATCGTTGCTCCTTTCATGGGGCAAGTTGAGTTCAGTTCGGGACGAAGCGTACTGTCCAATCTTGCCCATTCTGCCTTAGTAAACTGCCCTGTGCGAAGAGCAAACTGAAGGCTTGGGAAAAAGAAGGTCTTCAGGGCATCGATTCTCTGCCAAGGGGCAAGCCTCGAGCTAAGGATAGCAGAGGCGACATCCATAAAGTCCTTCAAGGACGTCCAGTCCGATAGAATCTGGTAGCCTAACGGTTTTCCGAGGAACTTCCAGGTTTCGCCATCACCCAAAGACAGAATAGGTTAAACGTAAATAATGGACAGGATCAACTTTCTGAACCGCTCGGATAACGGGATCCAGAGCTATATCAAAAAGAAGACCACTCAAAGGGCAGCCCTGCCTCACACCTGAAAGGATAGGAGCAGGAGCGGTAGTCCCATCTGCCGTCAGGACTTCGGAGACGTGATCCTTGTAAAGGTAATTTACAATCGCCACAAAATCTCTTCCTGTTCCCACCGAGGACAGCGACGCACTAAGGGCAAGTGTAGGATAGAGCCAAAGGCATTTGAGACATCCAGGAAGGCAGCACAGAAGTCCTGTCGGGACTTCACGGGCCACCAACATGCGTTGCTCGAAGGCATACTGGTGCTCAAACACCCCCTCGTACAGCAGGAATCCATCTGACAAGGGGAGAGGACATTGTGGCGAACAAGCCACGTCGAGTAAGGCAACCAGCATAAAAGCTTGTAAATCGTCCTGGATAGGCAAATAGGACAGCAATTGCCCAAATACAAGGGATCATCCTTCTTGTGGATCAAGACGGCGGTGGACGATCTCCAGGCGGCCGGAATACGCTTAAACTTAATATTAAGTAGGGCAGTGATAATGACCCCACTCGGATCTGCACTCTGCCAATGCTGATAGGGAAGTCTGTCGCTTCCGAGAGCTGAGTTCTCACACCTTCGAAGCTTCTGGAGTACTTTACTTGCATTGAAGGAGGCGAGGTCAACAGGGGGAGTCTCTCAAAGTCGGACGGGACATATCGAGAAAGGTCGCACTCCATATCTTCCGGTAATGAGGCTCGACCTGAGGCATCTCGACAGGACAGCGTCGAGATTCCCCTTCACGATCAGACGCACAGCACGGCGGTGATTCCGACCATAAAGCTTCTATATGTACTGAGCATCATGAATGTCAACAGGAAGCGTAGGTACATTCCTGTTGGCGACAGAGGGAAGCTTCACTATTTCGGTAATCTGATTTGTTATCAGCCGAAGCACCTCTTCGAACCGGACTCAGCATTCCGAGGGTTCGTCCCTCAGAATCTGCCACAGTTCTGGGAGGTGGACACCTTAGCGGTATGGAAATAGTAACTTGCCAGTAAACAAAGAAATGAAGGTGAACGATTGGATAAACACTTCAAACAATCGTTCATTTCTTCAAATAACCAAAAGACTGTTCTCGAGAATGAAATAGCCACTCCTTACAAATCTTGTTTGAGGAAGTAGGAAAACAGAATTTAATCTCAGCCAAAAGGCCGAGAAGCGATACTTATACCAAATCTCTTACAAGAATTAGCTTCAAACATTCATCAGGAAACCAATGACCTTCATTCAAAGTCATGGTCTGTTTATTAATTTCAAATTAGAAATTGTGTCTCAGTAATAACATCAATTGAAACTTAAGACTATATTACATTTATTTATAGAAAGAATTTTTATTTTCTCTCTGAAAATTTGGAAAAATAATTGAAATTACAACGCTTGTTATGTTTCTACTGAGTAACACGTTTCTAGTGAGCTTTCGTCCTTACGTTCCTTGGTCGTCACTGTTACGGTGCTGCCGTTCGTTCTTGCTTGTTCCAATATTCTACCTTGAAAAATTTCAGATAGACGTAATGAATAGTACGTAATTTAATTCGCTACATAATCAATAATATTAAGTTCAATGGAGCACTTGACGTTTACGCCCTATCGACGTCACGTATGACGTGTAAGCACATGCGGCGAGAGCTTGTGGGATAAACAAACATATAACTTTGTATGATTTACGTAAAAATTCGTCGATTTTTGATATTTCAAGACGGTTGGTTCAGTACTGTGCAGATCCTTATTGTAATAATTCTGTAAAAATATAATATTTCCTCTATATCTACACCGGTTAAAATAAAGCACACAGCTTTGTTTATCCCACATGCGAAGCAGTAGCCTGGTGGGATATGTTGTAACTAGGAAGCTCCGCCTATCCTCAAGTGGTCCATTGTTTACTAATAAATTCATGAATATTAGCAAAAATAATTAATATCTATCAATACTGTTCGTTTTCAAAAGCGAGACCCATACTCGCGGACGATTCTACTCCGCAAAGGGGTGGTACGCTGAGATGGGCACTTTCCTAAGACCTTTTTTTTTTTTTTTTTAAGTACCTGTTGTGTTTGCAATAGTATTTATTCTTTCCGTAATTCTTTCCCGAAAAGCGCAAATAGAATGCAGCTACTAGTAAACTAACACTGATAAAAAGTAAACATCCCCTCTTTATTTCTCCTCACCCCATTTTGATAAAATCGAAGGAGACCTGACGCATGCGCAAAAGCTCTGAAGGTTCTCGTAAACAAAAACAGACAGTAGTTCAAAATCGCCATTGTTTATTTACTTAACTCCAATTTTTAAATATAATTTCTTAATACATCTCTATTCATAAATTTATCAGTAATGTACATTTTAGTTTATTTCAAAACAATTAATAATTTAAATGATATTTGTACATTAATGCTAAATTTATAGATTTTTTAAGCAATTTAAACAATGTATTAAAGAATTTAAAACCAAAGGATTTCACATAAAAAATTAAACAAAAAAAATATTATAAAATTTTAAAATAATCTTGTGTGATCACCCTTTTTGTAATGCTAAATGGAGCTATTATAAAAATAATAATTTTTATTTGAGAATTTCTGCCGTGATTCTCAAAGAAAAAGCCATGGAAATTGTTAAGGAGTTGAACATTGAAGATTTCGGCGGCAGCAATGTTGGCTGGAAGTTTTAAAGACAGACATTGCCTTTCTTTTAAAACGATTAAAATGTGGTAACTCTAAAAAGTTTTGTGTGTGTTTTTTTTTTATTATTTTCCACTCATTCATTTGCATGAATTAATTTCTGAAAATCTTGTTTTTCTCACCGAAATCTACAGCAATTCCTAAAAATACTATATTTCAGTGGTTTTTTTGTTTTTGTTTTTTCAAAAATTCCGACTCCGCCTAAATCATCACTCCGCTTAAGTCGTCAAAAATGTTTGGTCCCTTGAGTGACGACTTAACGAGGTTTTACTGTAACAAAATGTTTGGATCTATAAATTGTTATATGACGTCATGCAAATCAATTAACATATCTGAATGTAAGCAGCGTTTCCGTTAGGGATTAACGTAAAATAAAAATTAAGTAGGAATTTACTTATATTTTAAGAGTCTCCATACGGAGGAGTCTTTAAGGGCTGAACCACCATCACGTTTACGTTTATGTTTGTGCACGCTAATTGCTGTAATGATGTTACGTCATAGACAAACCTTGAGTCTCGTTTCGTTGTTTCGGGACTCAATGGTTACATGGCTTTCCATTTCTGTGTGTATGTGTGTAAAGCTTTCCACAGTCCAAACCGGAAGTCGCAGCTTTATGGTATGAATTCGACTTCCGGTTCAGGCCATTTCTCTGTTTAGTTGGCCTTTGACCTCGTCAAAAATAGTGGTCATTGGACGAAACTGGACACATATTCGGGAAAAATGGACCCAGGACCCAATGCGGCCACATTCGGTTCAAGATGGCTGCTGTCCACTTACCCAAAATCTCCCGAATAGCGCAAAATGAAGGTCTAGACCTCCTAAATGAACTGAAAGCTGGTATCGATTGAAATTGTGCTTGACCCTTGTATTACAACGGCTTGAATAAATACGTTTTGCGGGTCATTCAATAGTACTATCACTTTAACTACGGAAGAATTTGATTGGAAATTGTTTTATAGTGTTTTTACTACAACTATAAATTACATGTTAAATGTTATAAAGGTTATAATAGCTACTTCTATAATATAATTTATAAAATATTATTTTAGTTTTTAGTTTTTAATGAAAATATCAGATGGATTTGAAGAGAAACCGCGTTGAAAAGTAAATAAAGATAATGAGTACTAGTTCAGATATCTATCATTATATCTGAATTTAAAAATAATGATGAAATTCAATCATTTACGAAAATAGCGATATAACTTCATCGATTGTATATATTAAAACTTTCATTGAAATTCAAATTTTATTTAACTTTATTTTTTCCTATTCCTCTTGAATTCCTATATGGTATCTAAAATGTCGGTAATTTACATGAATTCAAAATTAACAAATTGTCAGTCTTATATGAAATCTTAATAAATCAAGGATTGACATTTTTATTTTCTAAAAGCTTTATTTTCCTCAAGTTATTTGATAGTTTTTATTTATTTATTTTTTTTCAATAATTTGATAATAAATTTTATATTTCGTTGATAGTCAGAGATATTTTCTTTTTTTGTAATTTACTTTTAGAGACCCATTTGGGAGTCTTCAACAACTTTTGCGTTTGTCCTGTCCGTCTCTAACAACTCCCGAACGGAATGTCGGATCGGCAAACGGACTTCACCATCGTATTCGGAAGTCCAAACACCGTGGGAACGGCGTATTTTCAGGGGACAATGCCCCTCAAGTTCAAGATATTTGTCATTATTGTCATTAAGCCCCCCCCCCCCTAAAAACTCCCGAACGGAAGGTCGATCGGCAAACAGATTTCACCATCTTGCTCAGAGGCCCAAACACTGTAGGAATAGGATATTTTCAGGAGCCAATGTCCCCCCCCCCCGTTTCACCCCCATATTCCAGATATTTGGCATTGTTTTCATTGGATTTCCGCTTTTAGCTTAAATGTTAGAAATGCAACCATCTCATTTGATGGCCCAAACACTGTAGGAGTAGGATATTTTGAGGGGCCAATGTCCCTCCCCCTTCCCCCATGTTCGAGATATTTGGCATTGTTTTCATTGAATTTTCACGATTAGCTTAAATGTTAGAAATGCTACCACCTCATCTGCTGGAGGCTTTGTAGCTTCGAATCATATATCTAATATTTTTTTTATTATTATTTTCTTAACTTTTTTTTTATTTTTTCTTACGTTAATGTACTTCTTTTTTTTATTATAGCTCGCACTTAAATTTATGCTTTAGTACAAAATTCTATTCACTTGTTATGTTTATTCCGTGAATTCCAACCCAGAAGTAAATTAAATTCTTATCATGACGAAATGTTATATAAGTTTTGAAAAATATTATGAATTATGTAATGAAATAAATCCGTAATTAATTTGACATATTTACATTACAAAAGTCTCACAGTAGAATCTTTTGCGCGAAGGCACATAATCAAGCAGACAACCACTACAGAAATGAGGGAGTAAGGTAATAGAAATAACAGCTATCGCGTTTTATTTTATGTTTTTTTCTCCTCTTCTGTTTCGATCCCGCCCCTAAGATTCTGGTAATTTAATTAAGCCAACCTATCTACTAATCCTACTAAGTTTCATTTAAATTAGTCATTTCCATGTTCGAGAGACTTCCTTGTAAGAATATAAACGATGGAACATGCAGAGCCGTTTCTAGGTGTTCTGCCACCCTAGGCGAGAACTGAAAAATGCCGCCCCCTCCCTTTCCCAGCTCCCCCACTCTTATTGACACCAATACAACCGACACTTGAGAATGACCTGCGAGACAAAAATGTCCTTGTGCACACGTGTGCACAGGGCGCAAGAGGGAGGGATGTATCAAGTCGCGACATGATTAATTTTTTCCGTCCCTCGGCCGCCCTAGGCGGCCGCCTAGTCTTGCCTAGTGGTAGAAATGGCCCTGGAAACATGATAGGTCCATAGGCCCAAGTACCTTCTACCTCCGCCTACAATTTATTATCTTAAATTTCTTAATATTTCTAAAACCATATTTTAATCAAGGATTGGTTTAAATATATTCCTTTAAAATATCAAAATATGAAGAATTCTTGGAACTTTCTGTTTATAATAATAAACGAGAAATCTTTGGAATAAAATTCTAAATTTCAATGCTAATAGCTTCGATTCTGGTTGGGTCATTAAAACGTATAATTCAAAGCGATCTTAAGAAACAAACGAAATAAATAAATGCATAAAACAAATTTTAGTATGTGTTGTCTTCTAAGAATTACAAGTCAAATATTTTCGAAAGAAAAGACTCGAATTCTTAATTCTCAAACTGGTAAAAGCGCTTCAACAAATGCGAAACTGAAACTAATGGTTTTTTTTTTATACCATTAATTCCAAGCGCTGTAAGTTTTCTTTTGACATTCTATCTACGCTGATAAATATTTCACAAATAAACAAGAAGACTATAATATGTCTTCACTGAATATTCTAAAATTTCAAGTGCTTCAATTTTGTGCAAAGCATGTAAATAATGATTTTCAAATTTAAAATGTGAAAAACTGAAGAAATCTGGGTTGTTTTTTTTTAATGATCCATATAGATTATACAGGGTGATTCATAAAGTACTGGAAAAAATAAGCCTATAAAGAACGAACATCATAATATTTTTTCTGTGTCAAAAAAAGTAAATTAGGGCATGGATTTCCGGACGAACATGTGATTCTGAGTCAGATGATGGGGGTCCCCATTTTCGCTTTTTTTTTTTCCTATGTAAGAAAAAAAATGGTCTAGTTAACACCCTTCACAACCGGGAAGAGCAAGGAAAGGGAAGCGAGATTAGAATAGGCTAAGTTAAATGGAGTATTGAATCCATTGGGTTATTTCAAACACAAAGGAGCCCCTGGATGAAGGAATAAATAAAAACAAAGTGTAGTGAGTCCGTTGGGTTTATTTCCAGTACTTATGAATCACCCTGTATAATAGTTGAAATACATATAAATTACATAAATTATAAAATTATTGTAATTAAAGTGTATTGATATATGTAGTAAATATAATAAATTATGTACTGTATTATCTATCAGAGATTGTATAACATGTATTACATAATAGTTATATATGACTATTAAATTATATTGTATCTATTTTACAGTGTATAGTGGAAAGAACACGGGGCCTCCAAAAGGAAGGATAAAAATAATATTCTAGTAACTCTTCTGCACATATTTATTTTAAAAACACATTTTAATTAAAATCCAAATTATTATTAAGAGTGAAGGTGGGAATGGGGAGGTGCGAGAAGTACGGAGAACACAGAAGCACATTCAAAGACAATTCCAAATAAGGTGTCAGTGTTTCTTAAGAAAGCATAGGTACGAAAAATATCAAGCCGAGGTTTGATTCTGTAGTATTCCGAATCTTTTTCTTTTTAATAATGCTTTTAAAATTGTATGTGTGATAAAATTAACATCGTTAAATTGTATTTTTGTTGTTACTTTTATTTTTATAAAACTGATACTAAATACGACTTTTGCATTTTGAAACCTAATGAAATGTGTTTGTTTTGTATATTTATTCAAGCCTAGACCAAAGTTCAGACTCGTCGAAAAACTCTCCAGTTGACATCTAGTAGGAATAATTGAAATAAAATTAAAAATAATCGAGTAATATTCCTTGATTTGCTTGATAGTTTGAGTTCATGACTTTCTAAATTAATGTTTTATATGACTGTTATTCATATGTTTAATATATATTTTGTCTCTTCAACAAGTCCTACCATTTTTTAATGTTTTTTTTTTTTTTTTTTTTTTTTTAATTAATAGTAAGTCAAGATTTTTTCAACTCAGTTTATCTTGAGATTAATAATATTATTTCTATTGACAGCACAACTTTTTTCGAAGTGTTTATTTTTTTTCCAAATGTTTTCTTAAACTTAGATAATGCAAAGGGAGAAAAAAGTGCTTATCCAATAGTAGTAGTATTCAAAAAAGAAGGGTTTGCCGTATATGGTCATTACTTAGCGATCGATTTTGTTTGGAATAAACGTCACCAGTCATGACATCATCAACTTAAACTCTGAGCAGTCAGTCCAAGATGGCGTCGTTTTGTGATCGCATAAGCGTGACCACGAAAGGACAAACTTTACATAGCCAAGCAAGAGGACTAGTGTGGAACATTTTTAAGTATTTCAAGATCTGTAACTGTAACTGTAGAAAATGCAACAACCAGAATTTTTTCATAATGTTTAAAAGAGTTAGTTATGAAGTTTAGCAGTAGATGGCGCTGTAACGTCCCGGAAACATCAATCCATAAGGAAATTACCTCACAAAAAGCTCTTCTTTCATGAACTCAACTGTAGTTACAATTCTGGGGAAAATTTTAACTAAATAAAATTAAAGAAAGTTACAATAAAGCATTGCAATAAAAATATAAGTGAAATAAACACTGTAAATAGTTTTCCTTTTGCTCACAAAATTTAGGATATATTGCGAAATGAATATAATACACCCAAAAAAACATTTGAGTTTATTTATTAAAGAATATCATCAGAGAAGTAAATGATAAGAAAATGGAAATTGTCCGAATATGAATAACAAAGCAATAGTTTATCAAAATGAAATAATTTATTTTTAGGCATGAAAACGCTAATCAGATGTATACAATGATTCATTGAACACAATAAAATCTAAAGAAAAATATATTTTTTTATTAATTATATTTTTTTTTATTATAAATCAAGTCTTATTTTTCCGTAGCTTTTAATTAATATTTTAAGTTCTGCAATTACCTTCATTTTTTAATACTTATAATATTTTAAAATATTAAAAAAATGAAAGAAATTATTATTATTATGTTTGTATGTTTCTAACCTTGGGTTTCCCCAGCAAAAACAATATGGCGGGTCAAGGACCAAAGCACATACTGCCAAGTGTAAAGATGTGTGCAAGAATGATTAGGGATGTGTGCTTGTGTCCATAAATTTCCCAACTATGCGTGTAGTGTTGAGTACCACAGCCTTCTGCAGTTGTGCATAAGTGATTTTGTGAAGTCCTAGTGTGCTGAGACTGTGGTGCAATGTGTGAGGCACCAGACCAGTGGCAGACAGAACGATGGGTACAACACGTACTCGATCCTGCCTCCACTGCTTCTGGAGCTCGTGTGCTAGATCAGTGTATTTACTGATCTTGTCTGCGTGAGTTTTCTGCATGTTCTTGCTGATAGGCACTGCAATATCAATTAGATAGGTCTGTTTGTTGACCTTATCAACAAGTGTGATGTCTGGTCTGTTGTGATGTATGGTTTTGTCTGTGTGAATGGGGCGGTCCCAGTATAGTTTATATGAGGGTGACTCTAATACGCTTTGTGGTATGTACTTGTAGTACGGGACCGTGCTCTTAATAAGTGAATGTTTGTTTGCTAGTTGTTGATGAACGATCGACGCTACCTGATTGTGTCGGTGGAGGTAGTCTGTTTGAGAGAGAAGGGGACAGCCTGATATTACGTGGTCGATCGTCTCATGCATAGTGTGGCATTTCCTGCATTTGTCGTCATGTGTGTTTGCATCGTGTAGAATGTGTTTCTTGTAGTTGCGTGTGGAGATGACTTGGTCCTGTATTGCGATCATGAACCCTTCGGTCTCCCCAAACAGCTCACCACTCATCAGCCATCTGTTCGACGCTTCCATGTCGACATGAGACTGGCGGAGTTCGTGATGATGTCTGCCATGGAGTTCCTTACGAGCCCATGATTCACGCAGCTGCTGAGTGTGGGTGTCAGGGGTGGTGAGTGTTGGAGAAGAGTTTTTGAGGTTCAGGGGTGTGAGGTGTGTGTCAGCCTTGACAATGGCTGAGTGAAGTGAGGAGTCTTCTGCTCTTTGGTGGAAATGTTCCCTAAGTGTATGTACTTGTTTTTCATGTAGGGTGATGAGGTTGATGAGTCCTCGGCCTCCCTCCTTGCGGGGAAGAGTCATCCTTTCCATAGCGGACTTGGGGTGGTGCATGTTGTGTTTCGTGAATGTAGTGCGTGTTGCGCGTTGTAGTGCTACGAGTTCGGTGTTTGTCCATGGAATTATGCCGAACGAATATGTTAGTGTGGGAACGGCAAAAGTGTTGATAGCTTTAATTTTATTTCTGGCGTTGAGTTGTGTTTTGAGGATTTTGTGAACTCGAGCAAGGTATGTGTTCTTCAGTGCATTTTTGATGTTTGCGTTGTCAATGACGCGCGCTTGCTGGAAGCCCAGGTACTTGTAGGTCTCTCCCTGTTCCATGGATTGGATGGCCAAACCATGGTCCAAAACCCTCCAAATTCGAAGTCTTCCCACGTATTATGTGTAACTTGCGGCATTTATCAATTCCAAATTCCATCCCAATGTCTTTGGTGAACTGTGTGGTGGCTTGTAGTAAATTAGTAAGTTGTGCATTGTTTGTGGCATAGAGTTTAATGTCATCCATGTAGAGTAAGTGTGTGATTTTATTATTATTATTATTATTATTATTATTATTATTATTATTATTATTA
>JAFIDM010010028.1:59212517-59222803 GCA_023159025.1 Thereuonema tuberculata | reverse complement strand
AAACGTAATTTTTTAATGGTGAAATATTTTTTTTCATGTTTACACCTCATTTTTAGTCTTTTTTCGGGTTATTCGCGATTTTCGTTATCCGCGAAGCCCTTGCCACCCAAACCCGCGGATAATCGGGGCACTACTGTATATCAAGAACAATAAGCTTGTCTACATTTATGACAACAAATCAGCATGTCTACATTTTCTTACATCAGTAATGATACATTAAGTGCACATCCTATTCGATTTAATATAATTCAAGAAAATTTCAATAATTTAATTCAATTTAATAATACTTTCTTAAACAACTTGTTATCATTGCAGAATTGAACAGGTTGTTTTACGAATATGTTATCTTTATTATATAATAATGAAATACCGAATAGAATGTACTATTAGTTATTCAAATTTCAATATTTTTTTCTTTAATAATGTAACATTGCAGAATTGAACAGGTTTTTTACAATTATGCTATCTTTATTAAATAATAATGAAATCTCGAATAGAATGTACTATTAATTATTCAAATTTAAACAATTCTTTCTTTAATAATGTAACATTGCAGAATTGAACAGGTTTTTTTTTACAAATTGTGTTATCTTTATTATGTAATAATGAAATATCGAATAGGATGTACTATTAATTATTCAAATTTAAACAATTCTTTCTTTAATAATTTATCATTGCAGAATTGAACAGGTTTTTTGCAAATTTTTATCTTTATTATGTAATAATGAAAAAATTGAATAGCATGTGCACTTAATGTATCATTACTAATGTAAGAAAATGTAGACATGCTTATTTGTTGTCATATTGTTGTTGGTATAATTCAAAAAGAAGGTTTGAAAAAGCAAGATGATTCTAATCTTGCGAAATATTGTCAATATAAATAAAGAAGGAGTATTTTTGAAATGAAGTCTAATGTACCTTATATTAAATATTATGAAGAAATGAAGAAGAATATCGAATTATAATGAGATATTAATAGAAGTAGGATAGAAATCTATTGCTTAGATTCCAATGCTTTTCTGTGGGAATTTTAGGCACATTCTGGTGCTAATTTCTCGTCAAGGAACCATTTCAAACATATCTCAAATGTAAAAGTTACATCATCCCTAGTCCTAGAATATGCATACTAAGTTTGAAGAAGATCCATCCAGTGGTTCAAAAGTTATTAATGGGACAGCAGCACACATACATGCGGATGCACATATATACAGACTTATGAAATTCACTTTCTTAATGGATAATAAAAAAAAAATCTTTAAGGAAACTCATGCTATTTTTTTTTCATCTTAATGGAAGAGGATTTTTGCTTGTAATTTTCCTACAACATTTATTCATTGGTTTTTTTCATTTAGTTATTTTTGATATCTTTTGATGTCAAAACTCAGCTCTTGTTCCTAAGGGCAAATTACTTGAACTTCAGAGACTCAATAAAAAAAGTTTTTTAACAACATTACTTTATCTGAACAGATTATTCGTTACAAAACTGAATTTATACACAATCAAATGATGAATGACTTAAACAGTAAAAGTTAATAAAGAAAGCCCTTGTCACTCATTTCCAAGGTATCGCGGCCCTTATTTTAATAGCCCTGGTCTATTTCAGTGGAATGGTCACTTTTTATAGAACTTATCAGGGTCAAACAGGAGGGGGAGAGAACAAAAGTTCAGATGAGGAAAAAAAGTTGACAAGCAAGGGATGTTGAGGGACGTGAGCCCATATTTCCACCCTCCACCTCTCCTTTTCAATATGGTCATGGCCACTGAAGCTAAAACTAAAAATAATAACACGAAAAATAAATCTTTAATGATTAACACTATAAATGTACTGTGTGATAGTTAAGAATGTTATTTAGTAACTACCATTTAATTAATTTGTATGTAATTTATTAGTTGTTTGCAGTTACCGCAACCACTGCTTCATTTAATAGACTCTTCCTGTTTATTAACGAAGTGATATTTTAAACATTGAATAGACTTAGATTAGTTTTTGAAATGAATGTAAATTTGTGCTTTATGTTATTTCTTTCTATTAAATACGGTATTTTATGGAGAATTTCTTTGAGATAAGCATTACTATGTTTGCTAAGTCCGTCCATTTGTATCAAAAAAAATTTTGGTTACATTTTTTTTTTTTTTTTTTTTTTTTTTGGAGAAATATTTCTACGAAGCTTTTTAATAAATTCGATAGAAAACAAAAGAAGAAGTTCATAAGAACTTAAAGCCTACTTTCCCTAAAACGTTAGCATTTTTTCAGGTTTTTTTTTAAAAAAAAAAGTCATGAAACAACAAAAAAAAAAAACGAAAAGTCTATACAGACGGACCTCTATTTAACGAACCTCAATTTTGCAAATTTCTCTATTTTGCGAACTTTTCTTTGGAACCAAGAACATTTTGCTAATTTCTTCGTAAAATAACCTCCCAATAGCGAAGTGCATTTTCTATTTAACGAACTTTTTCGTGGTATCTATTTTTTTTTTTCTCCGTGAAATGTTTTTATTATTAATATTCCCTTAGAGGAAATGAAAGAAATGTGGATACAGCTGAGGGAAAAAGAAGAAATTAACGATGATGTGCTGATTGTTGATTATCTTTCACTTGATTTTGAAGTTGAGACCTCGGAAACACTAACTGAATCGGATATTTCGGATAGTGTGAGAAATAAAAACAATACAGCCATGAATTGCGATGAAGTTGAAGATGATGAAAATGGAAATGATCACGATGAAGAAATCAAAAAACCTTCGTGTGATGAAATGTTAAAATCATTTGAAACAATCCGACGCCGATTGCAATTTAAAGAAAATACTGAAGGGGTTTTTGGAGCATTGCAAAGATGCGAGGCGTACTATGAGCGAAAATACTTTTTCAAAAAAAAAAAAACTCAGACAAAATGAACAGACTTTATTAGTAAAATTTAAGTACGCATGTGGTAATGTATGCTTTTTGTCATTAAAATTATTACTTTTTTTAATAATATTTATTGCTACGTATTTCAAGTCTGTTTTATATAGTTTAAAGTAATTTTAAAAGGTGAATCTCTGTTTAACGAATTTTCCATATAACGAACTTTTTTTCGGGATTTAGCGACTTCGTTAAATAGAGGTCGGACTGTATTTACATTCACATTGTACTATGTTCTGAATGCAAAAAGTACAATCTTCTATTAAAAATACTTCTTTTCTTTTTCAAGAATATTAACAGGAGTGGAGTACATAAAAACAAAATAACAGCATGACAAATAGAAATTTTTAATTAATGAAAAAGTCAATTGTTTTTATAGTTTTTAAGAATTAGACGATTTCTTATTGATGTATTTTTGTAACAGCAACCAAATTATATGATTCGCGAGTTTTTAGAATTTGTTTAAGTTTCTGACCATGTATGCTTTTATTAAACATCATCATCTTCTCAACATCACAAAATAAACGTAAAATTAAAATACATTTATTAGAAGGCGTGAGATGAAGAAGAATTATGGTATTGTACCACTCTTGTACGAGTTAAACTTCTCGAAAATTCACAATTTACAGTATTTTAGTAAATCTATTTTAAATACTACAATGAGGTACTGGAGTTTTTGTAAATATAGTACAAATCTTCCATTCTCTGAAAAGAATGAATTACATCTGCTTTATTTACATAGATTGTCTATAAGGAATTCCCAAATCGTCGTTTATATCTTATCGAAACACGGTGCAATGAATTAACGATTTTCCTTCATTATTTAGGGCAATAAGCTATTAACAGAAATCGGATTGAATTCCGTTTAGATTCTCATGATTTTCTATGGGAATTTGTGTCTCCTTCTCGCGTTAATTTCTGGACAAGAACCGCGCATGTAGCCGGGATCTTCAGGGATGAAAAAAAAGTGTATATGTTGAATTGTATAATTGATGAAATTCAAAGAACCTACTCTCGCCATAGATTTTAGTATCAAGATAATTTTACTTTTAAAGTTTCATTTAAAGAAAGCAAAGTCTTTTAGAAAAATTTAATGTAATGGACCCCCCCCCCTCTCCTCCCTTAACAAAATCTTGGCTACGTGCCTACAAGAACCCATTTGGAGAAGATTGGAAATAAAAAACTTAAATCGTTAGAGCGATTATGTAAACCATGTTTCAAGAGGAACGGTTGAAAAGTTATTAGGGATAGACACACACACATGAGGACTGACTGATTTGATAAGCCTCGTTTCCTATTGGAAACTAAACTAAAAATCAAAGTACGGTACAACCACGTTTGCTCGGTGATCGTTAGTCCGGATTTCCGGTTAACCCGGACCAAATTTTGCAAAAATAAAATAAATATTTTACAATGCTATTCAAATAAAAATACTGATTCGTTATGCAGACGTACAAATCATTCAACTACATTACTTTATCTCCAAAATTGTGATGTAGGGGTAAATATTATTGATATATTTATGTCCGTAAGACGACAAATGAAATTTGCACAACAAAAACTTGTCAACAATTTTATTAAATTTTTTTCCCATTGTTTGCCGATAATCCGGATTTTCGTTAGTCCGGACCTCTTCCGGCATCATTTAGTTCAAAGAAAAGAGGTTCTACTATAATAGCAAATGACATCTCTGTAGAAATCTAGAAACTTCTTAAGATGGTAACGTATCAAATCAAAAAAAAAACTTTTAGTATTTTTAATTTTTTCCACAATAAATATTTTCTAGATTTACCGGGTGAAATATTTTCGAAGTTTGCATTTTCTATGTAGCATCCCACCAGTTTCACATTCTAGGTATCTAATTCGTCTTATGGAAATATGGTAATTAATATATAAATTTATAGCAAAAGTTTAACGTTCACTGAGGTGTAAGATACTGAGCGAATCCAACTGACGATGGTCAGGAAACCTGAAATAGGCTATCTTGGATTCCCGGTATCACAATTTCAAAAAACAGATCAGTGAACTCTCAGTTTTGTACGTTTTTGTCTTATATTTCACATAATATATAGAGTTAATAAAGTAAAACTACTTTAAAATACGTGTCTTTTCATCCTTGAAGAAGCTTTTGATTCTGTTCCACTTTATATACTGATTTCGAAGGATAACGTGGGACTGTCCCTTAGGGGAAATAGCCCCCTTTCCCCTCGTGTACGCCCCTGAATAAAAGTGAAAGCTTCGTGATCATATAATTCATAATTCTGAAAATACCGAGGACAGACCAACTTCTTAAAACGTACATTAGATAAATACAGAGGAAAAATAAAAATAAAGCCGCATTTAAAAATAAGGAAAAAATTAAAATACCGTTTCTTTGACTTTGAACTTCAATTCTTGCGAACATCCGCCCCCGCTGATAACAAAGGCGTTGTGCATCAAGTGTTGCTATGCATGAACTGATCTACAGATTTCCACTAAATCTTCACCTGTTTCAAAGAGAAATTGTATTTTGAAATTTAGGATCGATTTCAATGTTTAATTATGATTAGAAATAACACAATAAAAAATGAAATAAATCAATAAATTCTGAAGCATATTTATTAATTACTGGAATTAAAATAATAGTCTACAAATATTTTTATTAATAAATTTTAAACATTGTTTATTAATTAATAATACTAATTTAGACTACAGGTCTATCAGAATTTAAAATTTTAACAGACATTTTTGACATAATTACGTTATAATAATTAGGTTTTTTATATATGTAACGTAATAATAATGTTAATAAAATTAATGAAATAATTAAAATTTTATTTATTTAATCTTTTAAATAGATTTCAAATTGATCAAATTATATTTTATTTATTTATTTATTTATTTATTTATTTATTTATTTATTTATTTATTTATTTACTTATTTCCTTACGGATTATTTTCAACTTTTTTTAATTTTTATTTATTTTATTAAATCATTAATTAGGTAAAAAAATATTAAAGAAAATAAATTGATTTTAAAATAATAAATAAACTTTAACACTGTAGCAAACTTAATAATAATTTTTAACATTGCATTTCACGAAGGAATGATAATTAGTGGTAATTATATAATATAATTTAAAGTTTCTAATTAATTATATCAATAAATTTTATTACTTTTAACAATATTTGTTTTCAATTTTGTTTAGCAATAGGATAGAATAAATCTCTGATATTTTAATTTTAATTGAATGTTGTGATGTATATTTATTTTTTAATGATAAGAATAATACTAGAAAATATAAAATAAATAGAGATTGTAATTGATAAGTGAATTGAAGATCTATTTAAATATAAAAATTCTAAATAGTTCACGTGGTACAAAAATATAATTCAACAGTTAAAGAAAATCATGTATATAACTAAACAGAGAAATATATACTTATATTTTGCTTTAACTTGTGTACTACATTTTATTACATATATAAGTAATTATACAGTTTATTTTTGGTGTATTTAACGTGTGTGATAAAACTAAGAATTGAAAGACATACTCAATAAACACACTAAAAAACATTTTAAGTTATATATTTAAGAAATAATAAAAAACATACATTACATAATTAAAAGGGGATCTCCTCCATCGTCAGCAAGATTACAAAGAAATCTTTGTAATCTTGCTGACGATGGAGGACTTGACGCCTCTGAAACTGTCCAAGGATCCCCTTTTAATTATGTAATATATGTTTTTTATTTATTTCTTAAATATATAACTTAAAATGTCTTTTAGTGTGTTTATTGAGTATTTCTTTCAATTCACAGTTTATTATTCTACGTACATATAATTATTCGTAATTATTATAGGATTAACTTATACTGAAGTTATT
The DNA here is from genome assembly GCA_023159025.1 of Thereuonema tuberculata. Taxonomy (NCBI): domain Eukaryota; kingdom Metazoa; phylum Arthropoda; class Chilopoda; order Scutigeromorpha; family Scutigeridae; genus Thereuonema; species Thereuonema tuberculata. Next base: position 59,216,036 of record JAFIDM010010028.1, on the reverse strand, counting down.
TTATTTTAAGAATACGCTTTATATAAAAATATACAAAGTTTACTATGTAGTACAGAAATATAGTTCTAATAAAATATATAATTTTATAATTTTAACTATTTAATATTATTTTATACTGAAAAAATACTTTGTACAGTGTACAAGTACGCGACATATTTACTATTTACTTACTAGACATTCAAATCAAAATAAAGAAACAATTATTAAATTGAAATTGCAACGTAGTGTTCCTAATACAATCCAATAACAAATCCCTCTAGAACGAGAAGTAGTGAAGTCCATAAGGTCACAGCTGCCTAATAATGGTTTTGTGTATCATTTGAGAGGGTAGCAGATGCTTAGCGAAGCAGGTGAGTTACAACCAGGTGTCCCCTGTTACATTCTCCCACACAAAGCCACCGTGATTGCTGTTGTCCCTCTTTCAGCTTCATTCAGCGCCAACGTATCATCAGACAATATGGGATTGAAGGAGGCTCTGCACGTGAGGCTCGGGACGCTCAGGGAAAAACAACGTTGGGGATTTTCCGAACGAGAAGAAAAGATGATTGCAACGCAGGGAAACAAATTAACAATTGCATTAGCTTAAAAGACCCCGAGATTATTGATTTAATTTTGTTTTTCAAAAATAAAATGTAAATAATTTTTTATTTTATTTTAAATTTCACAAAATCTATTGATTTTAAAAAGAAGAATGTGTACAGCCGTTGCTTCATTTTGTAAGAAAGTTTAAACCAGTGGTTATTAAACTGAGGCTTACTTTTCACCCTATTAGAGATAGCAAGACATACCATAATATTTTTGCTATTAAATATAAAATATAAAATTTGGAAACACAAACGTGTGTTGAAAAACAAATATGTTTATTGATATTATGCACGTTTAAAATAAAATTACAATAATATTATGCTTGTTTACTTGTTTAAATTCGATAGAAAAAAAAAGATGCAACAATGCATACATTTATTTATTTTCATATATATATATATATATATATATATATATATATATATATTCGCAATTATAAATGGTTATGAAGTATATTCATATATAAAATAAATTTCCACCCTACTGTATATAAAGTAAAGACTGTACATTTCTACCCTTCGTTTTCTATATGTAACAAATACATAAATGCATAATCGAATTCGTAATTACAAATGTATTATCCTGTATATATACATAATCTATTCTATTGTTACAATACAGTTACTATTTCTACAGTTTTGGATGAAAGGTGTGAAAACCTATTCTGAGAACCAAAGGTGTGGGTAACAATAAGGTTGAGAGCAGGTCCTCCCCACAAAGGGGTCGTCTATACCAAGATACCGGGGCCCGGCCAGGGCTAAGCAATTTTTTTTTTTTTTAGCATTATATGTATTTAGGAATCGTGATGTACTGGAGGTGGCAGACTCGCGCAAGCGTACTGCCTTTTCAAGATTAAGTCGATAGATATCATCATGATACCTATCAAACACTAGCGTCACCACGAATTTGGAAAGAGAAGGAGACGTAATATTATTTGGAATCCGTCCAACAAAAATCCAACCATCCTAAAGTGCTCCAGTGTTATTCAGCAATTAACTACAACCGCTATCAACTACATTCCTGGAAAGATTTCTTATCCACTTTTCTTTAAAATGTTGAAAACAAATTTAGAAAAACTTATTTGTTAAAACTTTGGTAAGCTAATTTTATGAATTACATCTTGATCCAATAAGCTGTGTAAGGCAATATAAATAAGTAACAAATGGAAACACAGATTAAAAAAAACTCTCATTAAAATAATATCATTTTAATGCGTCGGATTACAAAATACGAATACATTGTGTTTTTTTCTGAACTGATGAAGGCTAACACCCGCGACGTGATCGTATTTTGTAATTCCGACGCATTAAAATGATATTATTTTAATAAGAATGTTTCAACTGTGTTTCCATTCGTTATTTAATTACATTTTGATGTTCGTTTATTTATTTATTTATTTTATAAGTTACACGTATTTTCTTTATTTTTATTTCAGTTTTTCTATTGAGGATTTTAGCCTTCTTTCCTAATAACGTGAGGCTCATCAGATCATTCAGTCCGTGTGTGTGTCTGACGATCTAACTTTTGTAATATTTTAATTTTTTTCCAAATGGGTTAAAAGTTAAAGGTTTCGCACTGCAGGTCTAAACAGGCCTTTGGGGTCGCGGGAGATATGGCTTCCGACGTTTTGTGACCAAAGAGACTAAGTTGAGGTCGGGTGGTCAGCTCGATACCCGCCCGCCTTTAATCCCGAGAACCAATCCCGATACCCATTCAAGAGAGGGCTGGATAGACCCTAGAACCGATTTGGAGGAGAATGGAGCGTGGAAAAAATCCCTTTCCTCCGCCGAGGCCGGGGATCGAAAAAGCCACCTCCAACCCGCAGCCAAGCGCCCTTACTCACTGGGCTCTTTTAAATGGTTTCGAAAAAGAGAGCGAGAAGGCTTCACAAAAAAATCCTAGAAATATTTCGGAATCTAAACAATCAATTTCTATTCTATTTCTGTTAATATTTAAAAAAAAAGAAAAAAAAAATATAGAAAAGAAGCGCTTACTCCATTTTTGTTTTCCAGGCGCAATTGAGGATTCAGCAATCCCCTTCCTGTACACTACGATTATCCTCCTCTATTTATATAATTGTCTTATTTAAACAATGAATATTGATCGCTAATCCATTAACTTGCGCGTGGTTTGATAGGATTAAAATTAATCGACTTCTGACAACTGAAGTAAATAAACCGGATTTAATTAATTTCATCTGAAAATACCTAATCTGTACATTTTGATAATAATTTGAAAAAGACAAAAACAACAACATAGGTTTACTGTTTTGTCATTTTCACAACTTTAAATAAATAAATAAATTTTAAACAAAAAAAAAAAAGAGAGCAGAAACACACATAATTAAACAAAAACAAAAAATTACTGAACTATTTTTGGTATTGGAAACTGGGAATCGGAGACAGTACTGTTTCGAGTTTCATAAATCTCCTCAGTCCGACTCGCCCAGTATACGTAGCTCAGTGAAATAGGACAATCTACAACAAAGACAGACAAACAACGCAATGACCCCTCAATTAAAAAACATCAAAAATAAATTAAGAATAAAAGGGATGACTAATTAATCCCCGCTAGCATCCCACTTAGCTCGTGAAGGATTAATTTATTAAAAGGTTAATATCAGAAATGAAATTTTACGTAAAATCTGTACTGTTTGATAATACAGTGAAACCTCCTTTAACGGTCACTCCGAGTAGCGGACACCTCTAATTAGCGGACATTATTGCGGGTCCCAGTCCCTTAAAATAGAACATTCCATGTTATCCACTCCGAATAGCGGACACTCTGAATAGCGGACAGTTATTTTAACTGTAAAAAAATTATTTTTTTTTTCGATTAACATTTTGATAAACGCATCATGATTGTATTTATATCGGTGTCCCATACGTTGATACATTGTATCGGTGTCCTATGATTCAATGCATGAATCTGAGG